>OU452304.1:30872941-31472941 GCA_911728475.2 Pterostichus madidus | reverse complement strand
AACACTCTCTTTTTCTCTACAATCGCTTCTTTTATTTCATCATTCCACCATGCATTCTTTGGACAAGAGCCTAATGTACATTCACCACAAATTTCTTTATGTATCCTTAAATTTCAAACAAACATCATTTATGCTGCATTCAAAATTAAGATCACAAACAGACAAATATTCATTTATTTTCTCAACAAACCTATCTCTAACATCCTCATTTTGCAGTACACTGGATTTCACACGAAATATTTTTTCGGTATTTTTCACTCTTATTCGCCAACATTTATCCAGACGTATACTTGAAACCATCAAATAATGGTCATTCGTATCCAATTCTGCACCACGTTCCACACGCGTATCTATAACTAAACTTCTCAATCGTTTATCATATAAAATAAAATCAATTAGACTTCGTCTATTCTCACTCATATTCTCTCATGTATACAAATGAGCTGATTTAAAACAGAGTTGGAAACATAGAGATTACGCTCCAAACAGAAAGATAGTATTTTCAGCAAAACATTCCATCCACCTCTTCCTCACTAGAGCCTTTTCTCTTAGTGTCACTTCCACACAAAACATCTACTTTATACATACGTATTACATTCATCAATTCATTTTCTTTGCCAGTTATAACAACTATGAAATAGGCAATTTCGTTACATTGATGATGTGCATTATGTATATTACATATAAACAGAAATTTTCTTTTTTTAATTGTATTTCATTTACTTTAAACTATTAAGTACATAACAGATACTTTAATACAAAAAAGAACTATTTTAGGACTTTAAAATTAATAAATTACCTACAATTTTCATGTAAAATACCCAGAATTACCTTTAAAAATGTACTACATTACACTAAATTAAAAATAGTAGTATCACCGTACCGTTTTAAGAAAAAAGTATCGCATGTACAAAAATAACACCGCGGCAGCTTATGCGCTGAAATGGGGAAAAATAAATCGCCATGTCAGAATTCCTCAGCGGTTCAGTTATCTCTTCAAAAATACTTTCAACTACAGTAACTGACTTACGATGTTTAACGCAGATGAACTAAGCAACGTAAAACTCAAAATATGCTAGTAAAATATTGCAAATTGCCAATAGATATTGACTGAAATATACTAAAATATATCATTTTAGAGGAAGTTTCAAGTATTGTAAAATACAAAGAAAAAATTGTAACACCGGACATAATTGTTATACATCAATGTTTGCAAACAATATAAGTCTAAGATAAAAAAAACTAAACTGTGGGTTTTATAGTATTAATTTTACTTGCTCTTAGTTTGACGTTTGACTTATTTTAAGGTGAAGCATTCCGCCAGAAGTTCGTTAACCAACAATTTATAATCGCGTAAGTAGGATTTCTTGTGGTCATAACAAAAATATGGATCTGGCCAATCACAGAAAAGTAGGAATATTCTGTATATAATAGTGCAAAGGGTATTGGCGCGCGTTTAAAAACCATATAAACGTGAAGATCTTCAAGAAAATTATTTTAAATCGTAAGAAATATTTCTAAAATTTAATAAAATATATTATTTTATTTCATATTATAATAAAAATCTAAAATTTTACTTGCAATTTTATTTCAGTTATACATAATCATGTATAATAGTATATTATTTTATAAGGGTCTAAAGTGATACTTTTTGTGCTCTCGTCCGTCAACTACAAATGAAGCATAAAACGTAATTTTCACTCCATATAAAATATGCTATTTTTTCTTCAAACGCCGGAATATTTACTCATTATATCATATAATTTCTCTGCTACTCGTAAGCGGCAAGGAAACATTTTCTGCCGTAGGTAAACTAACGAAATTCCTTGATTTTAACGAATGTCAGAAAAAGTATTTAACAGAAATATCAACCTTAACTATTTCTCTAGATTCTGATATGGTATAGCTTTTTATATACAATTTTTCGTTTTCACTATGATGCCAGTTTATGGCACATATATATCAATATATTCTACAGGTTTCCATTTCTCATCGACTACTGTTGTTCAGCAGCTTGCTCTCTTCTACTCGGCAACAATGCTTGCATTCTTCGGAACACGGTCTCCTGGACAACGCGCCAGCGTTACGATGGCTAGTTCTTACTCGATGTTCAATGACAAAATCATATTCCTGCAACCTTTCGATCCTTCTGGCTACCTGACCTGGATTCTTGAATTGTAGTAGTCATTTCAAAGCAGCATGATCAGTTCTTGTCAGGAATTTCCTGCCGTATAAATATTTGTATAAATGCTCAGCGGACATCACAAATGCCAATAGCTCTTTTCTGGTGACGCAATAGTTTCTTTCCGGTTGCGACAGTGTTTTACTGAAGTAGGCAATAATTTTATTCACGATCATTTTGTACTTGAGAAAGGACACTGCCAATCCCAACATTGCTGATATCTGTATCCTGAATGAATCTCCCTTCCGGAAGAGGATAACCTAAGGCAAATCTTTGTACGTATCGCCGATAATAAGTGCATAAACCAAGGAAACTTCTTAATTCATGCTTGTCCTTTGGTACGGCCAGTCTCTTACAGCTTTTAATTTCTCTTCATCCACTGCAATTCCCTTACCAGACACCACATGCCCGAGATAATGCACTTTCTCCCGGAAGAGATGACACTTCTTCGGGCTGAACTTGAGATTTGGCTGTTTCAATCTTTGAAAAACTTCTTCCAATTTCTTCATGTGATCCTCGAACGTTTTTCCAACCACAATAATATCACTGAGGTACACCAAACAGGTTTTCCATGACAGCCCAACCAACACGGTTTCCATAAGTCGTTCAAATGTTGCAGGAGCATTGCAGAGTCCAAATGGCATAACTGTGAATTGCCAAATTCCTGTTCCGATGGTAAAAGCTTTCTTTTCATGGTTTTTCGGTTCCAAGTCAACTTGCCAGTATTCGCTTTTTAGATCCAACGTAGAAAATACTTTTGATCCAGCTAACGTATCCAGTGTATCGTCTATTCGGGAAAGTGGATAACTATCCTTTTTCGTCACATTGTTAAATTTACGGTAATCTACATAGAATCAGGTGGATCCATCCTTTTTCTTCACTAATACCATTGGTGAAGCCCATGGACTACTTGAAGGTTCAATCACGCATTCTTTCTTCATTACTTCAATTATATTTTCAACTTCTTCACGCTTTGCCAGTGGTAATCGTCTTGCTCCTTGACGGATGGGTCTTGCATCTCCAGTGTAGATTTTATGCTGTGCAACGTTCGTTCTGCTCTTGGATTTCTTGCCATATTCAAAAATATCTTGATACTTGCTTATTAAGCACTTCACTTTGATTTTCTCGTCAGATGTTAGTCCGTGAAAAGATGTTGATATTTGATTGAATAAAGTATCCGGAATCTAGCTAGTTGAGGTTTTCTGAGCTACTATTGTTCTAATAACCAAAGACACGGATGAACATTCCCCTACTATAGTGCCTTGTTTAATTGCAACCGGATACTTATTTATGTTCATTATTCTAACTGGTATTACCTTGTTGGCCTTTACCAGTGATTTTCCAACCATCACTCCAGGACCAGTTTCTTCATCATTATTTCGGCGTTCCAACATGGTAATATTTCCTGCACAATTTTTTCCGTCAAGCTCTGCTTCCACTATTGTCTCACTTCGCTCCGGAAGTACTACATCTTCGGTTACCAAAGCACGTGCAATTCCGTCCTCTCGTGGATGTAGTATGAGTTCCTCATCATTTACCACTATTACGCTGTGCTTGAGGTTCAGTTTAAAACCATATTTTTTCATGACATTCATTCCAAGAATGAAGTCATGTTCGATTCAGCTACCAACACACGATGTTTAAGGAAAGTGTTCCCGATGTTGATGGTCACATCTAACTCTCCTGATGTTGTAGCTAGTTCTCCAGTTGCTGTACGTAATCGCCACGAATATAGTTGTGTCGGTGCAAACTTCTTTGTTAAGTCGAATCTTATTATTGTTTTCGTCGCACCAGTATCCAGCAACATTTTGAGTGGCCTTCCGTCAACGAGACCATCCACGAAAATGCTGTTGACTTGATGATGAAGAGACGCGACATATCCGATGGAGTATGAGGCTACCAGATTACAGGTTGACAACTGCCCCGTTCCATCATTCCGACTTATTTCTTCTGACTCAGCTTCTGTTGTCTTTTTCAACGGCTTCTCTCAAAACCTTTGCGGGTGTCCTACTTCATCGCAGTTCCAGCAACGTATTCTTTTCTTGCGTCCAAGTATTTCTGTAGCGATTCGGCGTAGCTTCTCTTCTATATCTTCATTATCTTCGTTCTTCATGTCGCTATTTATTGATCGTACTCTAGATTGGCTACGCGAAGCTAGTTTTGCAGCTTCTTGTTCTAAAGCATAACACAGTGCATCGGCTAATGTTTTTGGTCGAGCTAATCTTAGTGCTTGCTGAATTTCGCTATCTCGAATTCCATAAATAAATGTTTGGATAGTTAAGCACTTTAATACGCTGTCCGGAGCTGTAGGATGTGCGAGGCGAACCAAGCAAGCAACGTCAGCTTCAAATTCTTGCAGATTCTCATTCAACCCCTGATATCGATTCCTTAATTGTGTTTGATACACTTGTTCTAGGTGCGCATTTCCATATCGCATATCTAAATGCTTAACCAGCTGGTCGTAGTCTTCTTGCTCTTCTTGCTTTAGTATCTGCAAGATATCGACGGCATTTCAACGCAACGCCATTGTCAACGAAATTGCCTTCTCCCTGCGTGACCAACCGTTAGCTTTTGCAGCAGCTTCAAATTGCCTCAAATAATTCGGCCATGATGTTTTTCCATCAAATTCCGGTGTTTTTATGTGAACTGTTGATATACTGTCCTCTTTTTCTATTTTTTTTTACCCGTTGCTTCGGTTTCCAGTACCCCAGAACATGAATTTGCTATTGAAGTTGCATTGAAGATTTTGTCTTCTAGTTGTTCAATTTTTCTTTCATATTTGTCTTTTAATTCATTTTAAATCATCTTGTAACTTTTGTTTCAAAATTCTAGAACGTTGTTTAGATTTTCTGGAATTTTCTTCTAACTTCTGTTCAAAAGTTCTACAAGTCTCTTCTAATTTCTGTTCCAAAGTTCTAGAATTTTCTGCCAATTCTTCTTTTAAAATTCTGAAACTTTCTCCTGATTTTCTAGAATTTTCTGCCAATTCTTCTTTAGATTTCTAGAATTTTCTGTTAATTCTTCTAATTACCTCAACATTTTACGATTGTCACTTGAACTAATTTCAAATAAATATTCGTCAGGATCCTGGTTGGCCGCCACTAAGGCCTGTCGTAGACGCTGTTGTAACGTTGCATTTAATCCCGGTGAGTCCAAATCTCGCTCCTTTAATTCCCTCTTTAAGTCCACAACTTTCAACTCACTTTGTTTTAAACCGAACGACGCCATTTTATTTACTTTTATTACACACTTTACTATTTAATAACCCCAAGCCTGACACCAATTGTACCATTTTTTGTCTTTCTGGACGTGTTTAGAATTTCAAGGCACAAAAATAACTCACAAATATTTATGTGAAACGAAAATAAAAGTATTTATTTAATGAATTAAAAACTGATAATAAACAAAACTATTACAAACTTATTAACACTAGTACTAAACTTAAACACCAACTTATAAACAAACAGAGACTAATTTCATTTATATCACGTACACCAGAGCTATTATTTATTTCACGAGATTTATGTAACGTCAATTGTCAACTAACTGAACTCGAGCCGTCTGATCGCGCTTTTATATTGCCGTCTGACACTTAGAAGATTTCTAGAATGTCCCCCTCTCGCTCTCCAACCGCACGCTCAAATATGCGAGCGAGCTCCATGCATCTGAGTGGTTCCGCTGCAACGCTCTTGTTGCCGAGAAGGTTTCTGGAACGCTCTCGACTGATTAGCTTTATATTCGTTACAATACATTCCAATATTTCAAATTATCCTGTTCCACTAGTATGCTCTCCTAAAACTGATAAAATATTATAATGTTATATAACACGAAAAACAAAATTAGACATCTTTCAAACAACAAATTATGAAATACTTATATATTTTCATGTATATCTCTATGTCGTACATCTTGACATACATGATTCTGACAGCTATCATTCTTCCCGATCATTTTAACGCTGAGTATACGTCAAAGCCCACATCACTTGTAAAAAATGAGAATTTCGCGAAATAGCAATAACAAATTAAAATTTCAAAAAAATATTTCATATATTTAATCTTATCTAAAATAAGAAACAAGTAGTATTACATAATCTTTGAACATTCAGCTTTATGATAAAGGTATTAAAAAGAAAGTATAATCTTTGTAATATAAATAAATTGGAACTGAAGTGTAAGAGATCATGATATCAAAATTTTAAGTCTGATTTTGTTAAAAATGTGACGATCAATTTCAATTTAAAAATTCTCTATATTTATAAATTAGGCTCCCCTAGTATACATGTCAGGACAAACAACTAACAAACCTGTTAAAAAAATGTAACACGACGGGGGTCTGTACATCGCGAGTGTGAATCGAATCTTTAGATGGCGAGTATTCAAACGTACTTATAAAGCTGAAGCGATTATTGATAATTATTTAACTATTCTTATTAATAATACGCACACATAATAAAACATATAACTTTATTAACAAACTTAATAGTAATGAAACAAAATATAAACTAAAGCGTAAAATACTAAAATACTAAGAATCCGCGCGAAAAGCGGGAGCGGATGCGTCCTGGTCACATCTTGACCAGCCGAAGACGCGAACGTGACCTCACTGACTCTACCGCTCAAAAACAGACGCTATGTTTTTGAGCGGGGGTGAAGGGTGGTATTTTCGGGGGTGCAACGATGGCTGACGACTGCAGATAACCGCACATATTCGTTGTCACGATAAGATTCTTCCTTAGGATCTTATCGCACAAAACCGGGAAGCAAACCAACAGGATATCTACAGTCGACTCAAAACCACTTTGTTACACCATCCCCCCGTTAAAACATAATTATATCTCTAATGTGATATAATTATTTAAAACCTGAAACAGACAGAAAATACCACAAAACACAAAACAAATAAAGCGAAAATACATAAACAAAACGAATACGGGAATACAAAAAACGAATACAGTAATACAAAAAAACGAATACAATAATACAAAACGAATGTCACAAAGATTACAAAGAGTAAAACGTAATCGATACATAATTCGAAACTTAACTAAATCTTAACTAACATGCACATAATTACAAAAAGTCATTGTGTCGCGGGAAGGTTCAGCAGGTATAACTTCAGGCGGTTGGCCGTGTTGTCATGTCCACAGGGGATCGTACAAATGGGACACTGACACTGCACCGAAGTTACACTTGCTGTCGCACTTTCACTTCACGGACACCACACGGTTAACAGTCTACATTCACTTAGGGCGGGGGGTGGGGGAGGTTCTTCGGCAAGAAGCGGACGTTGGCTGGCAGCCTTGAAGCGGTGACGCTTCCATCTACATCTTTGGCTGGTCGGCCTGTCGGTCCCGGGTTGTCGATGTCCTTTCTTCGAACTCGCAAACCGTCGTCGGTCTTTCCGTCGCAATGGCACTTTGCTATATCTCCAGATGTTTTCAACCATTCTAGGTACACGCCGAAACTGACCCTTTTTGCCTTCTATTGTGTTCCGTTTCACCGAAGGTTCAACTGCATGTACCTCTCTAAAAACATCTGGACATAGCTTCGCCTTTGTATCAGAAAGCGTACTTTTTCTATCCTCTTCCTTAACCGGTTCTTCTTCAGCAACTTCTTCGGAGTTCATCTGTACCCTGGTGCATTCTTCGCTGTCGATGACTACGTCTCCCACTTCTACGTTCACAACCGAATCAGCTACTACCTTTTCTGTAGGACGCGGGATGTCCACAACCACCCGTTTCTCGGCCCGCAGCAACAATTCAATTTCAGCTACGTTAATTGTTGCTACGGGTAGCACTTGAACCCCAGTTTGGACAACGGATCCGTAGCTCGGTTTCACGTACAACGGGCTACGACCCGTATGCTGTCCATACACAAACGGCTGGTTCAACGGTGCTTGCTGATCTTGCGGCGGCGGCTGGACATACGACGCCATCCACGTCTCTGGTAACGCTGTCTTCAGTTGGACGTCGGGACGAAATCGACACGGTGCACCTCCCAGTGGATACTGTTTGAGCTGTGACGCTCCTGGGATCGAGTTATCGCACTCGTAACCGTACTGCGGGTACATGGTTACCAGCGGGTGCGGTGGAACTCCAAGGTGCTGACTCCATGGGCAAAACGATGGTACTTGCGTATACGAATACATTTCGTTGCGCGTTCTTTAAATTCCCGGTTAAGTTGGAGAACAAAACGAGTTTACTTTCATGCGGCAGACATTATTCGAATTACAATTAAATTCGACGTAAACAAAATTCAAAACATGTCGCGGAAGTAAAATGTTCAAATAAAATAACTTACACACTCACGATGCACAACAAACGTAAATTCGCTGATAGCCAGTTAACAAGTGATTCACTCATTCAAAAATAAAACGCGTATGGTGATCACTTGCAGCGGTTACGTATTTACCGCGATTCTGCATAAATTACACAGAACTTTTTCTGGCTATCCTACCGGACTGCGCCACTTGTAACACGACGGGGGTCTGTACATCGCGAGTGTGAATCGAATCTTTAGATGGCGAGTATTCAAACGTACTTATAAAGCTGAAGCGATTATTGATAATTATTTAACTATTCTTATTAATAATACGCACACATAATAAAACATATAACTTTATTAACAAACTTAATAGTAATGAAACAAAATATAAACTAAAGCGTAAAATACTAAAATACTAAGAATCCGCGCGAAAAGCGGGAGCGGATGCGTCCTGGTCACATCTTGACCAGCCGAAGACGCGAACGTGACCTCACTGACTCTACCGCTCAAAAACAGACGCTATGTTTTTGAGCGGGGGTGAAGGGTGGTATTTTCGGGGGTGCAACGATGGCTGACGACTGCAGATAACCGCACATATTCGTTGTCACGATAAGATTCTTCCTTAGGATCTTATCGCACAAAACCGGGAAGCAAACCAACAGGATATCTACAGTCGACTCAAAACCACTTTGTTACAAAAATAACATTATAGCCGCATTCTAAATCATTACTCGTTAAGATCTATTTTGGTAAATAATAAATTATTAAATGAAGATCTTCTATGAAACTGTGGTATTTATTAAATTGTTAAATTTTTTGTTTCAAAATGGGTCATATTGCCCGTATACTACATTATTACTTTTAAATGGAATTCACGGCAAATATAAAAATATAGAATTTGTTCAAAAATACAATTACTAAAATGTATGAAGCAAAGTAGGTGAATGTCGTAACGACATCTTCGGGAATAAAATTGACAATAGAAATTAATTTTGGGTCAAGTAGACCTGAATAGTGCAGCGGGGTTAATATAAAATTAAATTTCGAATGTGACATACAAAATATTTAATAATCTACATCTAACTTGCTTTACTTACATGATGTTCAATTTAGTTGTGCTATACCATTGCCTTCTCGAAAACAATAAGAGCTACAAGGTTGGTTAAATTAGCAATGAAATACTATTTGCTAAGCGTATTACCAGAGGTTCTCAAAGTACGTGGAGGAACTTTCTTATTTTAAATAAGAACCTATTTTTTTATATATATTTGCTTATTAGAAACAGTTTATTTTTTTTTCTGAATTTAAGTACAAATTTCAGTACCCTCACATTACAAAATTTTGACAAAAATGCATATTAACTTGAAATTAATTTAATTGACATCGCATAGAATCAGCATGCTATGACAGAAACAAATGAACAGTTCATTATATATTTGTTTGATTGATTCATTATTATACGCCAAAACAATTATTTTGTGAAAAAATAAATAAATAAATTTTATTAGGCATTTGCTTCCGTTATAGCACGCTGATTCCTATACGAAGTTAATTAAATTAATATCAATTTTTGTCAAAAAATTTGTAATGTAAGATACTGAATTTTATAGTTGTCGAATTCAGAAAAAAAACTTAATCGAATAAGCAAATAAAAAAATATGTTCCCATTTAAAATAAGAAAGTTGCACTCCAATTTTTGTGCAACCACTGGTCGAAAAAATGTTTTAAATAGTTTTGTAAAAGACTTACAAAATGGTATTTCTTTGCTAATTTAACCAACCTTGTACATCTTATAGTTCTCGAGATAGCAATGGTGGCAAATCTAAATTGAACACTTTGTATAAGTGGCATAGAAACAGATAAGTTATTTTAACAATATAAGCTTTCTCATTGTTGTTATGTTGCATTTAGGTAAAAGGTTCGTTTTGTATAATTTGAATCTTAGGACTATGTGTCATTAAGGGTGAGTGTGAGATTTAATTATATTATCTGACAGCTATAGTTAATATTCTTAGGATTTCAACAAGATTTCATGTTCGCCTTATCTGCGTTACGATGGTGTCAGATTACAAAACGCAAACACTTGAGGCGTCTGTTGTTACCCCGATGTGTTTAGGATGAATTCCAAATGTGGGTATTATACCCAGGACAATAAGTGTTTTGGGTAAAAAAGTCAGTCTCGTCGATTGACTCAATGAATGAAGATGTGCGTTTTTCACATCACGCGGTGTTCGTGTTTCAAACTTAGTTCTGTTCTACATCATTTAGTTTATTTGTAACGTCTTGCGCTTTATTTCATTTATTTTGTTATGTTTTGTCTTCTTTTAATTCCTTTGATTTATCCATTCTTTAACTTTCCAATAATTCGCAATTAATTGATACGTGTTTCATGTATTATTGTTTACCCATTATCTCCAGGATTCTCATTAAACAAAGATCCTATCGTTTTTAAATTATTCACCTTTACGTTCTTACATTTGTTACATTATATTATGAATAAATATTTTTTATTGTAAGGATGTATACCAAAGGCCACTAAAGTACTTGATTCTGCAATAAAATATTTGGTAAATATTTTGAAAAAAAAAAATAATTAATACAAAAATTCATTATTTTCCTTATTTGAATATTTATGATATTGCACTACTGATATTGAATTAGAACAGCATAATAAATCTGCATAATTCAAATTACTGCTATGTTATTTTTCTATAATATTTGTTTTTATTTACTATAGTTGTAAAGTTAATTTAACATAGATATTCAATTTGTAATAAAAAAATTGTATATTTCATTTGATATTTCAGTTAATATAGTTTATTCGGAATCCGGAATTAGTACCACATAATTTAAATCTGCTAGGTACACGAATAACAAATTTCTCGAATTCGAATATCGAATTTGGGTATTAATCAGATCCTGAATATTCGAATACACAGAACAGGTACCTATATAAAATTAAATTACATTTCATGTAAATAATTAATTAATTAATACATACGAGTATAAGTAATTATAAATTAAATATAATTATATAATAATAATAATAATAATCTTTATTACCAAATAGAGTTCTGTTACAGGGTAAAAACAAAAATATAAATATAATATAAACATAAATATAAAGAAAAATGATTTAAACAAAAATGTCTGAAAACGATTTTCAGCACACTGGCACATGATGTGGATTGGTGAACGTCGTAAGATGTCAGTATTATGCGATGAAAGATAAAAAGTCCGAGTAAGCCTTGATGGGTACTGCGGGACGTGGTAGAGAATACGAGACAGTAGAAATTTACTTTATTATGCAACAGCATCCACAGAAACCTTGCACTTGTGAATTCTCTTCTGAAATATAAAGCTTGCACAAGAAGAAAACTTTGATCAATTCCTCGTTCTGGATCTATTTTGTAAGACAAATACTTTACGAATCATCGATGAACACGAACGAGGGCAGAAATCTGAAAGTTATAAAAAGGAAACCAGACTAAAATTGCATATTCGAGTTTACTAAGAACATAAGAAAAGTATAAGCTTTTAAAACTATAATATCACTCAATGTTTTGGATGGGTGGCCGTTATTTTGGCGAAGTCGGAAATTTGTTGTTCACACCCTCTAAAACTAATAAAAAAAATAAAAAATTGAGGCATCATCGCAGGTCCGAAAAATGACGTTAACACGTGCCTGTAGAGGGGTCAAAATTTACATGTAGTTTAAATGGGGAAAATGCCTTTTTTGATACTTTTATCTATAACTTTGTATATGTTCAAGCTAAACATATTTCAAGATAACTACCGGAAAGCTAATAAAATAAGCTTTCAAGCAGACTAAAATGCAAGTCATTTGAATAAAAATTGACGGCGTAGCGTCAATTTAAGTAATACGAACTTTGAAGTATATAAACAAAAAAAACGTTTATATAAGAATTTCGATTAATATTTCAGTTTTTACCCCAAAAATTGATGGATCACTAACAACAATATAAAAACTACATTCTGAAATTCATTTTAACTATCTTCAAATGGTTGTAATAATCGTAGACATATGCTGAACTGATAAAAAATATATTTCAGGCAAATTAATGTAATCATAGGTTTAATACACGCTTTTCAAATGAATTATTAAATATTTCATTTTAAACCATATCCATGGGTTCAACCAAAGTGTCTTTTCTTGTATCGCTATATTTTTTGTTGATCTCACTGATAACTTCTAAAATCTATTGTTTTTGTTCATAGTTGTGTATTAAGCGATTGTTATAATCCGTTAGGATGGCCGTTATTTTGGCAAAGTCAAAACTTTTTGCTCTCAGCCCAAAATGTATTTCAAAATGAAGAAAAATGAGATTCCCAAAGTCTCAGCGCGTTATAATGATATTAGCACGTGCCTGTAACAAGATGAAATTTAACATGTATTTTAAATGGGGGAATTGGGTGTTAATAGAAACTGAGGAATAACTTTTTACGTTTCCATGGTAAATAAATGGCAAGATAATCCCTGTAAAGAACAGGAGAAATACTTCAAGGGAGACTTTGAGGCACGTCATTTCGTTCAAAATTAACGAAATAGCGCCAATTTGAACTGTTTTGTTCATGTATTTAAAATACATGTTAAATTTCATCTTGTTACAGGCACGTTATAATATCATTATTAAGCGCTGAGACTTTGGGAATCTCATTTTTCTTCATTTTGAAATACATTTTGGACTGAGAGCAAAAAGTTTTTGACTGCCAAAATAACGGCCACCCTAACGGATTATAACAATCGCTTAACACACAACTATGAATAAAAACAATAGATTTTTACAAGTTATCAGTGAGAACAACAAAAAATATAGCGATACAAGAAAAGACACATTGGTTGAACCCATAGATATGGTTTAAAATGAAATATTTAATAACTCATTCGAAGAGCGTTTCTTAAACCTATGGTTACATTAATTTGCCTGAAATATATTTTTTATCAAGTATCAAAAAAGGCATTTTCCCCATTTAAACTACATGTAAATTTTGATCCCTCTAACAGGCACGTATTAACGTCATTTTTTGGACCTGCGATGATGGCCCAAATTTGTTTGTATTTTTTCTGAGTAGTTTTAGAGGGTGAGAGCAACAAATTTCTGACTTCGCCAAAATAACAGCCACCCTAAATATATATATATATATATATATATATATATATATATATATATATATATATATATATATATATATATATATATGATTTTTTTTTAATAAGTTCGTCGATAAATATAACAAATAATAACGGGCCTAAGTTTTATCCCTGAGAGACATTAGATGTTCCAATAAAATCAAATTATGAGTACCCATTATAGAAAACATAGCAAATTCTATTACTGAGATAAGAATGTAAAAGTTTTACTAAAACAGGTGCAGCATTAAATGCACAAATTTTATCAAGTATGATTCCATGGCCAAAATCAGTATATATAGCATCCACTTGACCACGGGTGTCCAGAGACTCCAAGAGATACTGTGTGAAACAGGCAAAATTAGTAACTTTTTTATGAATTAGTATTTTCATAATCTTACTGAAATTATTTAAGATGGATATGAGACGATAGTTGCTTATGCAGGTTTATCATTCTTCTTAAAAACAGGAGTTATGTGAGTCCTTTTCCATCGCTCAGAGAGGGTAGTATTTTTTAATAGCAAAAATAAGCTTACAATCTCTTCAAACAAAACTAGGTAATTGATCTTCACCTGATGTCATTTTGTTTGGAATGAAGCCAACAAAGAAATAATATCATCTTCAAAAACTGGGCTAAGAATAAAAAAGAATTGATACAAAAAGTAACACAAACGTTAAAATTAGAACTATTTGAGAAGAGGTTAGAAAAATGACGAACAAAAGCGTTTACAATTTCACTAGGTGTAGTAAACTTGGATTTATCGTCGTGTAATTTAGCAGGGGTGCGCGTTTCATCTTTTTTAATATTTACATACTTCCATAATTCAACTGGGTTACTTTTAATATTGTTTTCGACGGAACGAATATATGATTTATAAGCTTCATTGATCCTAATTTAACTAAAGTTCGCAGTCTTTTAAATTCAATAAAGAATCTATAATTATTGGTATTTTCCATTTTTTTCTGTAATAGCTTTTAGTTTATATATTAGTTTTAATGTCTGACGTAAACCAGATAGGAAAAGTAGATTTGACATCAGAAAATTTTGGAACAGATCTGTCTACCATTTCGTAGAACATTTCATAAAACACATTAACTGCCTTATTAACATTGTCAATATTATGTAAGTTAGTCCAATCCATGTTACAGAGATCCGAACACAGCTGCTGAAAATTTGTTTTACGAAAATTATAACGTAAGTTGCTGGCAGAAGGATATTTCAGCAACTTTGGAGAGGATACAAAATTAAAATTCATTTAAATTGCTGGGTGAAAAGCATCTTCATGTACAAATCATTATTAAAATTATTCTGCATTATTAAACGAATCAGATAATCACGTTTCAGATATAACAATATTATTAAAAGAAAAACTAGAACAATTAGTATAAAATACATACCCTTTACTATTTAAACCCCTAGTTTTGATAATATATGCTTATTGTAGTAGGGCAACTGTTGGGAGGAATTAGTTTTCCGAATTATTGACGATTTTGGGAATTCCATTAACAAATTTTATCGAAATATTGGTTTCACCTTTAGAAACGCGGTTCAGCAATTGGCCTTTCAAGACTTTTTTGAATTTTTTATATATTAATCTACGTAATAAAATGATTATACCCAAATTTTTTTATTTTTTTATTAACTTGTATTAAGCATGATAAAAATATTTAAACTTTCGAAACAAACGATTATGACGTAGTTGCATCTTAGCTTAAAGAGAGACAGATAAGACAGAGATAAATAACACGTAACTTCACGTAACGTGTGTCGTTGTCATAGAATCCTCAGACAAAACATAACTAGACGGATAACAACGGCGTTTGTTGTAAAGCAGAAAGAGATAGAATAACTGGTTGGAGAGGCGGGTGCGCGGCAAGGAGCAACTTGCATATCATCAAAGTGTACCCGCTCCTTGCCGCGCACCCGGCGGACCCAAAAGTTATTCAATCTTTTTCTGCTTCACAACACTGCATTGACTTGAATACGGCATAATTCATCTAGTATTATACGTCATTGGTAGAATCGTAGAATGCTGAATGCTTATTTCTTCTTCGTCTTCCTCTCAGTAAAATTGAGCACCGACAAACGTTTCAGACAAAGTTCTGTAATTGGCTTAATGCAAGTACGTAATTACAATATGGCAGTGCGAAATACAAATGAGCGATTTGAATTATTCAACTATAACTTTCATATTTCAGCAATAAAGATATCATTTATGGTATGATTTTATATTGTATTAAATATGATGTACGGTCAAGAATTTATTTTAATAAATATATATTAAAAAGCTCTACCACTTGAATCCCCCATTCTTCTTTTATAGATTTATAGTACTTACTTTGCAGGCTAGCACATTATATTTTTCACGCGTCGGAAGATTTAATTTTATTAATGTTTTTAACACATTGTTGCCGGGAGAAAAGAGTTGGATTTTAATGAAACGTGAATTTGATTTTGAGGCATCAAAGTGACCTAAACCTGAATGCATGACAATATTAGATGACATTCCTACCATTGACAAGTGTAGAGTCATCTAATAGACTTTGCTCCCTAGTTATTGAATTATTCTCCTTAGCACCAAAGATCATCACATTAGAAGCAAGTTTTTGCCTTTCAGAAATTTCTTGAATTATTGTTTGAGTAAAATGAAGTAAAGACTCAGTAAAAGTTTCTCCTTTATTGACATTTTTTAATACAGCAAGATAATTTTGTAGGCTAATAATTATAACTTTAAGGCTATAAATATCGTTACGGAAAGAACGACAGGCAGCACAATTCCATTTTAAACCCGATTTGGAATTTAATCTACGAACCTAAAAAATAGTAATATCAACACAACCATTATTCAAGTATTTTTTTATATATAGAGCAACTTAGTAATTTATGTAAATCAAATTGCTTGCTACAACAGCTGCATATATTCATGCTAAATAATATAATAGTAGATTAAAAAAGGAATTTAAAGAAACACCCATATTATGCAATAATAGATAATTAAATTAATAAAGAATGCCGGAAGACACTTGAGCGGCCAGCTGACAAAGATTAAATGAATAGAGATTCAAACAAAAATTTTGAGGAAACTCACCCCAGGTACAAAAATGCCAGCAGTAAACTACATCAGCACATAGAAAATCACTTTCCAAACAGTTTGATATAAAATTCAGCAAAAAGAAATAAAAATTTCTATTCTCAGAAAAAAACTGAAGAGCAAGACAAAAGCAACCGTCTTGTATCACGAACAAGCTGAGTCATGTAATAAATATATAATAAAATAATAATAGTAATATAAATAAAATGAAAATAAAATAACAAAATAAGTGTTAAACTGATAATTGATAATGTAATCTGATGATATGATAATGTGATTATTATATTGATGATTCGTGATTACGTTTATGATAAATAAAAAAGTTATTAATTAATTAAGTTATCATATAATTATGAATTATGAAATGATTGAAATAGGAAAATATGTACCTAAAACCATGCTCGTTTCCTTGAACTGTCAAGTGGCAACTGTTTTTGTTTACTACACAATTCTTCGAATTTGTCTAATTAAAATGTTATCAACTAGCAAATATAATTTGTGAATTACTATAACTAGGTAATTATTTTGAAAGACTCAAACATAAATACATTGAAATAACAAAATTAATTCGCCTATTAAAATTTGAGACAATTTCGCCGACAGTTACTAACATTTAGCAATTCCCCATCTCACATTTTCATTTTATCTTTGGCGTAAATCTGCCCAAGCAAAAAGGACTCTGTAGACACATCTCCGTGATTTCGTTATTTTCGGAGTCAAGTACTTTGGCTGTTTCCTAAGAGAGTAACGTCACTTCCGCGAGTAAACAGTGCAGAGCACTTAATTTAAACAGTAGCATTTTAATGCACTCTGGATCTGTATTCTTATCTCTGGATGAGAAGATAAGGCTACAATATGTTATCTTTCGCTGTAGTGCGAATAATTATTTTTCCTACAACTGTGCGATTTCTTTGTTATTACGTAACTATTATTGCCTTGGTTACGGGTGAAAAGGAGAGAAATGCAGACCAAGTGCGTTTCGTTTACGCAACTGTCAAAATAAAATTTAATTGAGAGCGATTTAAATTTCGCGCTGAGCTTTAAAAACCTTACCTTAAACTGCAGTATGTTTAATCTGTACACATCATTATTAAATATGATAAAATTTAGGAGGTTTTAGAAGTGACAGCAGCAGGTTGATTGTCATTGCCAAGAATAAATCCAACATAGCTTATCTGGAGTATCTTTGGAGGTGCATATGATTACGAAGAATAACTGTAGTATTCCAAACTAGACGATTTTGAATAAATTATCTTAAAATTAGTGAAATATTTTTAAAACCGTAGAATAATGTGCAAGCAATCAACAAACAAACCATAGCAACGCCGTAAAACATCGTCCTCGTGTAATATCATTAAAAGTGTATAAATTCTGATATTTTAGTGATTTTCTAAATCGCACAATTGTAGGAAAAATGTTGTTTATAACACCTGTCGTAAAAGATTTCCGCACTCGGCAAGCCACAGACGTTAATCTCTACACTTGCACGTAACAAGCCTTTTTCGGCACTTGTTATAAAAATAACTATTTCAAATAAAGCTTGAGAATGCAACCACCGTGTTTTTCAGTAAATAAATTACTTGAATATTTTTTACCTGACCCGAGTTTCATATATTTTTTCAATTTATTTAATATTAATATGTCACGGGTGAGATTGTGCTATATAGGCACTTCTCACTTTTGATTATGCTTTACAAAGCAACGAGCCAAAAACAGAAATATGATAATGCAGGTACATGACTGTAACATAATAATTTATTTCGTTAAGAACGGCCCTGCCCCTAATATATTTTAGTTACAATTTCAACTTCTATTCTAATTATAAAAAATATTCATTAATATGATGTTAACTACAATAATGTTTTTTTTCGTAGATAACTCTTAATACCAGTAATTTTAATGAATGGGACCTAAAATGAAATTACACTTTTTATGTGAAGGTTAAATTGCGATAAAATTAATTTCATTTCGGTTAATATCATTCGAATTAAAAACAGGTTTTGTTCCAAACCAAATAATTCGTTGTTTTTTTTTTTTAAATTATTAAAAAACAAAATTTAAATATTTTCATTTTTACATACATTACAAAAAATAGCTTCGTAAAATAATCTTACTAGTTTAATGTTGTGTTTGAGCAACAAAACACCCGTGCAGTCACGGGTTCGAGTCTACGGTAAGTGGGTATGCCATTAAAATGCACTAATACCTGAAATTTAATAACACATTCTGTATTGTAATTAGAATTAAGTTCTCGTTGTGACAGAGTAACAAATAAAAATAAAATAAAACATTGTTATGTCGTCTAAGATGCGTTTGGTTTGACTAAACATATTTTAAGTTCTTTGTTTGGTGATTTGGCAAAAGTATGTAACCTTTTAATGACATTAAAACACATATGAACTTAGCGACATGTTTAAATTAAATTCTTTAAATATAAAAGTAACATTAAGAATGTAAATAATAATGTTGTTAATTAGAATTTATATTTCGGTTATAAAGTTTACGTTATTGACGTAAGATTTTAGATTTTTTAGCACACAAAATCATTCTTTTACTGCTATTCGTAGCTTCTACTATTTGGTGGCTGGAAACTTTGCATCTCAGTAAACAAACATATCTGTAGGTATTTCACACAAATTATAATTAAAACTATTCAATCATTTCTCCCTTTATTTTTATCCCAAATTAACCAAACCAATCTCAATATCAACATCAACCCTTAAATTTCGTCGCGCGCAGCACATTCAGTAGCGCAGAATCCTGGTAAACAGCAAGAGCGCGTCAGTCGCGGCCCAACATCGAACATGATTGTACATCCCCGTGAGAGAATCATCGTTTGCGACATAGGGCGCAGTTACATCCCTCAGTCGAAACGTGAAACAAATTTAATAACTGTTAAATTCTCTTTAAACTGAGGATAACGTGGTGGAAATAAGTTGAAACAAGTATAGTTTTATTTTAGTGAAATGGTTTCTGGAGTAATAAAGTGTACTAACTGTATGAGTGTAAAATACGATATGAAAATGTAAACGATCAATTTTTGAAAAAACTGATAAAATTTGAAGTTATAAAATATTTGTGATAAAGTTACAATGACAACATGATAGTGAAAAATTATATATTGAACTTTTATATCATTTCATCCCTTACTTTCATTTTAGGTAAGATAACTTTAAGTATTTTTTATCGTATGTAAGTAGATTTTTTAATTTGCAAAAAAAAAATTACTTTTTTTTCACTCACATGATTGAGACACTATTATTTCAACTTTTTAAGTAGTAAAAGAATGGTATTTCAGGAATATTTTCGGTACCATGGATTCAGTATCGTTATTTTGGTCCTCGGACCAAAAATAGCATTTTTACTACAGTTGTCATAGTAAAGTAAATAATTTGGTTAATTTGTTTAATCCTGAGGTCCCTGGTTCGATTCCCACAGGCGACAAATTTTCATAATTTGAAAAAGCTATCCCTGTGGCTCCTCCACCACTAACACGTTTGGGGGCCGTGATTTGACGACTGGTAACCGCACTTCACGCGCAAAAATATATCACTTACCGAGATCTGCTTTAGCAGAGTGCCACACCCAGCAATGGGTAGAAGGCGTGATGATATATTTATATTATTTTAGTTTAATTTAAAATTAATAAATATGTCATCACGTTTTCTACCCATTACTGGGTGGGGCAAATCCATAGGCCGACTCAATACCACTGAGTTATTTCATTTTAATTTGAATGAATCTGCGAAATTTTCCAAATAAATAAAATAAAATAAATATATTATCACGCCTAAGTGATGTATTTTAGCGCGTGAAGTACGGTTACCAGCCGACAAAATATATTAGTGCATGGGAGCCGCAGGGGTAGTTTTAATATGGTGAAAATTGTAAAATTGTTTGTCGACTGTGGGAATTGAACCCGGGTTCTCAAACTGAGCCACCTACCCTATAAATAAGTGAAAAAAAAAATATGTTTTATCGGATTAAAAATACTATTTCAAGTTTCGTAATATTGCCATACTCCGCATAACTTTTATTCTTTTGGAATATTTTTATTTCCTTATACAAAATATTTTAATTAATTTTACACACTCTCTTTAAATTCATAGAAGTTGATCTTCCTTAATAAAAAATTACTTTGGAGTAAATTTTACTTTTTTATAACTTAAGCCGCCTCTCAATGGAATTAAATGTATTATAATAGTAATTGATGAATTGTATTTATTTTAATCTTCAACAGTATTTAAAGTACGACTCGATGCACTAATTTTACAAGCACTGAAAAAAATAAGTGAGAACTAAGCTTCCTCTGAAAAAATCAGAGTGAATCACCGATGAATTTTATAAAAATATCACAAAGAAATAAGAATATGAAGTCGAATAAATTAGCAAACAATTTTTATTTTATAAAACTACTTAAATAAGCGATTCAAGAATTTTGTTAGATCAGTGGTTCTCTAAATACGAGGTTCAACACTTTCTTATTTTAATTGAGAACTCAATCAACATCCAAAACAATATACGTGAACGCTTTTAAACATAAGAAAAATTTTCACGAATAAAAAAACAATACATATTTAAAAACATTTCGTGTTTTTCGGACAATTGTACTACATATTCGTGCGTGATTCACAAATTTACGCTTCATTTTCTCCGACGCTTTCGCTCCCCCATATTCTATGCACGAAGAGATTGGAATTCACGTGTTCAATTAAATCATGCCTGTTTCAGCTTAGAACCTAAATTACAATTGAACTTCAGTGATTGGGATTCCCCTAAGATGCTATAAGCTGCAGTTCCCGTTTACTGTAACTGGGATTTATTTCTTGTCATTCTGCGCAAATTTTGCAACAATTAAGTCATCTGGAACATTTTGCGAACTAATGTATGCAGAATAGATTTTTGACGTTTCATTGCAGTTTGGTTTAATTTATGTCTGTTATCTCTGATTTATGTTTTGATCTGTCGAGAAACTAAAATATTTGATAGATTTTAATCTCATATTGAAAATATGTATATATATAAATAAATCATCACGCCTTTTACTCATTATTGGGTGTGGCACTCTGCCGAAACAGATCTCGGTAAATGATATGTTTGTGCGCGTGAAATGCAGTTACCAGCCGTCAAATCACGACCCCTAAAGATTTTAGTCGAGGGGAGTCACAGAGGTAATTTTAAATTGATGAAAATATTTGTCGACTGTGGGGATCAAACCAGGGCTCTTAAGATCCACAGACCGACTTAATACCACTGAGTCATTACCCTATAAGTAATAACTGAATTACTCATTATTTTAAAATGTTCTATTCATGTGCAATATTTGTTTATAAAAGTACTATTTTGGTAGGTTATGGAAGATATTCGGTTTTCTTTAATAGATTATCTTAATTAAATACATCTAAAAAACTAAAATAATTTTACACTTTTAATTGAAGTACATTATGCATAAAAAAGGACTGATGCCAAATAATAGATAAAAACTACAAAATTTAAATCGCACTTTAAATTTATAAAGCACAAAGTAACTCTCTCTTTCATAATTAATTTATTTATATTAAATCTATTGAATTTAGGATAAAAATTAAAATATCAAAATTCTCTAATTGTTTACAAACAACACAATATTATTTTCTTCACTAGTTTTATTATAATAAATGTACATTTCGACTACCATGCAGTCATAGTCAGTGTACTACTGATTATGATTGCATGGCAATCGAAATGTACATTTAGTATAATAAAACTTCCCTAGTGAAGAAAATAATGTTGAGTTGTTTGTAAACATTTAACTTCACACAACTCTAAACTACGAGGTGCTACCCAAAAGTTTCCGAACTGATTTTTTTTAAAAAGCTGTATTTATTAAAACTTCAAACCATTAAAATATCTCCTTCAAAATATTCCCCATCTACAGTTATACATTTGTCCCATCTTTTTTTCCACTGTTCGAGACACTGTTTGTAGTAATTTTTTTTCAATAGCGCGATATAGTTTGAATCTCCTCAACAGTCTCAAATCTCTTACCTTTTACCTTGGTTTTCATTTTTGGGAAGACGAAAAAGTCGTTTTCGTCATTTTCGGCAGGTGTTTTCAGTTCCTGGCGATTGAGACCACGATTTTGCTTTTAATTATGTTTCAACAAACGGGGAACAAATTTTGCAGCAATTCTGCGTATCCCATGTTCGTTAATCAAAATTCTTTGGACTGTGCCATAGGACATTTCAACTGTATTACATATGTCATGAATTGATTGTTGACGGTCTCGAAAAATTGTTTTACGTACAATTTGGATGTTTTGTCATTGATTTCAGCTGAAGGACGTCCAGAGCGCTCATCGTCTGCCACACTCATCCTATATTTCTTGAGTCTCTTAAATCATTGAACGGCTTGGGTCTTTCCGACTTCATCACCAAATGCTTCTCGAAGCATTTGGTTAATTTCGATCGCTGTTTTCCCGAGCTTGAAACAAAATTTGATGTAAATGTGTTACTCTTTCAAATCGCTCATCACGCTATCGCAAAACACAACAGACAGTAACACAGATATCACAACACTGATACGACAAAAGAACGCAAAATTGTGTAAAAACGCTAGGAAGGGTTTGGGAGATATAATAGTGCTGAAATCTAGCAGCAAATCGATGCACTACAGTAGTTAGCAGAGGTACACACAGAGTTCGGGAACTTTAAGTAGCATCTCGTATATATTAACTGTAACATTTTATTTATTAATGTACAATAGTAAGTCTTACCGGTGTATTCATTTGTACTTCAGAATATTTAAATGTTTTCGGTTGATTATTTAATAAATTTATTATAGTATCTACTGTTTCTCTCTCTTCGTATCCTGACTTTCCTCCATTCCGACATCATGCGTAGTGTTTTGATGTTCACTTTGTCCGAAATTTTGCATTGCAATGGATTCTTTTATTCTCAAAATTCTGTCACTATCTTGAATTCGTTTATTGTGTTTTCTTTGCCTTTGTAAAATTTATAGGTATTGCATTTCGATGGAGATGTACAGTGAAAATTTTTATTTGGCCACAGCTCTATTTGTATATTACTTAGTTAACTGCTACCATGAAAAAAAAAGGTATTTGTATTATTAAGATTAAAATTATCTTGTTTTCGGATGGAGTAATAAAGGTTATTATTAATATTATTATTATATTTATCACCATAACAATTGTAGTAAGAATGTTAACCGGTGGAACCGTAAACATTCTTGAAATAGCGTTTTTTTATTACTGAAAAAGTTGTTATAATAATGTCATATTTTCATATTTTTTTGTGAAATGAAGGGAACATATATATATATATATATATATATATATATATATATATATATATATATATATATATATATATATATATATATATATATATATATGAGGCATTCCAGCCAAGAACAGACAAACCGGGGCGCAGTCATGTCACCAATTTGGCTGAAACTTTTTTTGAAAAATCTTTCATATATATATATATATATATATATATATTATATATATATATATATATATATATATATATATATATATATATATATATATATATATATATATATATATATATATATATATATATATATATATATATTAGAAGGTGTTACCCCAACGGATCGATTTTTGAACGACTTGTAGATTTAAAAAAATATTTGAAAAAATTCGTGCCTCAAAAATGTGCCTTTTTAAGGTATCTTTAAAAATCCATAACTTTTCTAATTTTTATCCGATTTGAACGATTTTTTGACGCCTCAAGACGTTAAAGTGTAATCTTTCGCAAGGTGTACTCGTTTATGTGATTCGGAATAACAGTCGGCAAGTATAAGTGTCCAAAATTGTGTTCAATTGTTGAAAATAGTAGGTTTTTCATTGTGACCTATAGTCGACTAGTAGCAAGCTATTTGCTTCGCTTCTGGTCTCGAATCTTTAGAAAGACCTAATAAGCTTTAATATAAACATTATTCCCATTTAGAAGCTAATCACTATTACAGTTTGAAAATGTAAAAAAATAGTTTTTTCGCAAAAAGAGCAAACTTTGACAGGCTATTTCTGAAAAAAGTAAATTTTTATTTTTTGTTTAATTTTAACCATAGATTCTGCGTTCCAAGTGCTACATTATTCCAAAGTTTCAACAATACTTTTTGCGTTGTTACCGAGATATGATTTTATTTGTTTACAATGTTTTGGCGAATTCTAAATGTTGTTAAATCGACATTTTACGTACATGGCTTCAAGTTTCTGGTCACTAGCAACAAATATGAATACAAATTAGCTATTTCAAAAAAAAAAAACTATATTCGGAATTTTCTGGCATTTGTAATATATATAGCGAACAAATTAATGAAGTATAATCAAATATAAATTTTCAACTAACATATTAGATTTATTAAGTGATTAAATTGTGTAAATCAATTGTTGATGACTCGAAATACTTTAGACACGTTGTCTTCCGAACATCGTTTGGCAGATATGCTTTGTCCGTCAACTGGTACGAAACTGTGGTACTTCCGTGTACCAATATTAATATAAATCTTATTACTATTATTAATTATTTATTTAAATTTTTTACATATATTTATTTATTGAAAATTATTATGTTATAGTTTGAATTATGGCCTTAGGAATTCTTATTTGTAGGTGGTGAATGAATAAATACAAGTATTTATTTCATATAATCATGTACTTTAACGTTTCGACCCGAAACACGAGTCATCATCAGCATACATAAAATGAAAATGTAAGATCAACGTATATTTTAATGTAAAATGAGTAACACTCATTGTAATACAAGCCAACAAAAAAATGTCAGAAAACAAAATAGTAGAAAATCTCCACATGGAGATTGGTACAGTAAGGATTCTTAAGGCCATAATTCAAACTCTAACTGATGCTTGGATCCAACTTAACCTCACTATTATATTATACTTTTATTTGAATGAATTTGTTATAATTATTATAAAATTTTACAACAATAATAAAATACATACGTCATTGATTTTATATAAACACTGGATAACATACATTTACATCTGTAAGACAAGCATGTTGACGACAGACAAATATAGCGCTATATTTATTATAACAAAAATAACAATAAAAGCAAATAGACAAAAATAGTATTATAAGAGATATTATTATTATTATTATTATTATTACTATTATTATTACTATTATTATTATTATTACTTTTGAATATATAAGTTTTAATTTGAAGTTATTTGTAAATTCAATATATTATGAAAGAACTAATTTAATTTTAAATATGGCTCAGTAATTGCAAATATTAAAAATATTTTATATGGCCCATCTTTAATGAACATAACAGTCGTCTTTGTCAAACATTTTCAATCCAACACACCATCCTTGCTTCATAGTTTCTTGGATAGAACTTCATTTACTCATCATACTCGGAATCATTCCTTTTCCATGACAATCCTTTAATCCGTCCACACCCAATCACTCCTATACACTTTTTCATTAATCTTTCTTAGATGCACGTATCATATGCTCAAAACATTTCAAATTACTCACACCTTAAGCCTTATTCACCTGTTAGTAATTAAAATTATGGTATGGTACATACAATTTTTGAAATTCATATTCATTCAAGTCGAATTGATTATTACTGTAATATGTAATTCTGAAATAGTTAATTTGTATTCATATTTATTGTTAGTGACCAGAAACTTGAAGCCATGTACGTAAAATGTCGATTTAACAACATTTAGAATTCGCCAAAACATTGTAAACAAAAAAAATCATATCTCGGTAACAACGCAAAAAGTATTGTTGAAACTTTGGAATAATGTAGCACTTGGAACGCAGAATCTATGGTTAAAATAAAAAAAATAAAAAATTAGGTTTTTGAGAAATAGCCTGTCAAAGTTTGCTCTTTTTGCGAAAAAAAACGATTTTTTTTATATTTCCAAACTGTAATAGTGCTATGTTAAGTAGCTTCTAAATGGGAATAAAGTTTATATCAAAGCTTATTAGGTCTTTCTAAAGATTCGAGACCAGAAGCGAAGCAAATAACTTGCTACTAGTCGAATATAGGTCACAATGAAAAACTTACTATTTTCAACAATTGAACACAATTTTGGACACTTATACTTGCCGACTGTTATTCCGAATCACATAAACGAGTACACCTTGCGAAAGATTACACTTTAACGTCTTGAGGCGTCAAAAAATCGTTCAAATCGGATAAAAATTAGAAAAGTTATGGATTTTTAAAGATACCTTAAAAAGGCACATTTTTGAGGCACGAATTTTTTTCAAATATTATTTTCATTATCTACAAGTCGTTCAAAAAATCGATCCGTTGGGGTAACACTCTAATATATGAAAGATTTTTCAAAAAAAGTTTCAGCCAAATTGGTGACATGACTGCGCCCCGGTTTGTCTGTTCTTGGCTGGAATGCCTCATATATATATATATATATATATATATATATATATATATATATATATATATATATATATATATATATATATATATCATAACACCTTTTCCTAATTACTGGGTGTGTCAATTTGCCGTAGCAGATCTCGGTATGTGATATATTTATAGGTATGAAGTGCAATTATCATTCTTGAAATCACTGGTCCCAAAGATGTTAGTGGTTGGGAAACTACAGAAGTAATTTTAATGTAGTGAAAATTGTTGGCCGGCTGTGGGAATCGAACCCAGGTTCTCAACTCTCCAGTCCGACTCGATATCACTGAACCAGCTTAAAGATAAAATAAATCAACATAGGTCATACAGAACAATAAAATAAAATTATTAGGTATAAAAAACAGAATATAAAGTACCGTATTCTTAATTTATTTATTTTTGAATATGAAATGGATTACTAGCTTAACTTGGTTAATAAAGTTGCAAAAATTTAAACAATTTTTATATTATTATTGGTTATGTTTTATTTGGAATCTCATATAATCGATAATAATCAAAATTTAAATATTATTTTTTATTTCAGATATGTTATTGATATTTTATGCTGTCTTCCATCTAAGCGAATAAATACCTTGTTGAATAAATTCAATTTATTATAGAAATAGAATCACAGAATAAAATCAACTTTCATGGCATCACTATAATTAGGGAAAAAAACATATTATTATCAAATGCTATCGAAAACCAACTTGGTCAGGTCGTTATTTAAATTTTAATTCATATTATCCGTTAAAATATAAAAGGGCAGTAGTACTTAATTTAGTAGACAGAGCTTTTCTTTTATCTCATAAAAATAAAATATTTTCCAATAATATAAAGTTATAAAAAACTAATTTATTTAAAAGTAATTATCCACTTAAATTCTTGAATAAAACAATAAAAAATAGATTATTGTTACCAATAATAATAATTCAAATTTTACAGCAAATTAACCTAGCAAAAAATATATATCATTACCACATTATAAACATTTAGATAGTATTTTGAGATCAATTACCAGTGAATTTAATTTAGAAATTGTTTATAAAACTTCATCTAGCACTTATGGATTGTCAACCAAGTTGAAATCTAGAACTAGTAAAGACAAATTAAGTAACTTAGTCTACAGGGTTCAATGTACTGACTGTAATCTTAGTTATGTAGGTGACTCTAAACAATACATTAGTAGTAGATTAACAACACTAATATCATCTGAAATCAGGGCATATTAATTATAGTGCAATAGTACAACATGCATTCTCTAACAATCGTAGAATTAATAAAATAAAATAAATATATCATCACGCCTTTTACCCATTACTGGGCGTGGCACTCTGCCGAAGTAGATCTCGGTAAGTGATATATTTATTCGCGTGAAGTGTGATTACCAGTCGTCAAATAACGGCCCCCAATGATGTTAGTGGTGGGGGAGCTACAGGGAAAATTTTAAATTGGTGAAAATCTTTTGTCGGATGTGGGGATCGTACCAGGGTTCTTTGGATCCACAGACTGACTTGCTACCACTGTAACATTACCCCTAGAATTAGATTTTGATAAATTTAAAATATTACACTCGGAAAGTAATAAGTACAAAAGTCTTTTCTTTTAAAGTAACTACATTAATCTCGATTCAAATTCTTTTAATATTAAATTAGAATATCAAATTTCCAATCTTTAATACAAATCAGTTTTCCACCATTTTGATTTTTTATCTGACATGTTGCTGTTATTTGACCTTAATTGAATCTTCGTTGTTTAGTTTTAATTTTAATCGTTAGATGGACTTGTAGTACATTGTTGTACAATTAGTTTTTGAAACAAAATAATTTTTTGTTCTTAATATTTGTTGAGATGTTCACCTAAATCTTTTTATTTTTTGTACTAAGTGGTTCTATGAACCATGGTTTCATTTTTATTGTTGTTACTTAGTTTTTAAAATTGTAACGATTATTTATTATTTCGTTAAATTGGTAATGTCTATTATACTTTCACTTTTATCAAATATTACATCACTTTGTTTTAATTTGTTTTGTAGCTTGATAATGACCAAATTTTTTTGTCGAAACGTCGCTATCGAATAATGAAATAAAAATTGTTTAAATTTTTTGCAATTTTATTAACCAAGTTAAGGCAGTAATCCATTTAATATTAAAATTTAAATTAAAAATGTATCCTATGCCAATATTATGAAATTTTTCTTTTAGTACAGAATCAATCTGCAAGTCAATGCTCCTCATTTATATATTTTTGTCCATTCTAGATCAAAATGAGACGGAAGAGTTGAAATAGAAAATTTCTATCCGCAGTTCTTAATATCTTGAAATTGTAGACCAAAACGCTTCTTAGTAAGTCAATGTTTTCTTAATAGGGATTAAATAACAGGTGCAAATGTTGATATTTAAAATTTAGAGATTTACAAGTTGCGAAGTGTACTAAATTTTCGTTTTTTATTTGAGCTTCCCAATGTTGGAAACTTGTTTGAAAATATTTTACGTTATCATAAAGTATTGTTTTTAATTGGTATCGAATACCAACTGGCGGCTTGCTATGTGAAGTTTTTATATTTATTTTTATTCAAGTGAGCCGCATTTAGTATAAATTTTTTAAAACTGCATGCGTCGCCAGTTCAATGTGGCTCGCGTGCTGCCAGTTTTACATCCCTGCTGTACTCGATGGAATTTATTTATTTATTTTTATTGCAACAAATTAGCTATCGAAATTTATAAAGACTGCAGAACAAAACTATACGGAAAACAAAATTATACATATCAATAAATTTATTTTGAGATATTCTGTACCAACGGAATATGACACGCGAAAATCTGAAAAGGCAATGGGGTCACCCACAAAAAAACAATTAATAATTATTAAAGAATAGCTAATTTAAAACAAACAAAAAAAATTAAAAATATACAACATTTCATACATACTAAAAAGAAATATAATATATAAACGGATATAAAGATATTTTTATTTATTGTTTTCTTTTTCTTCATACTTATATTTAATTCAATATATACATATAGACTCTAATACAATATATATAAAACACTTTAGGTACCTATTTCACGATATAATTTGTAATAACGAAATATCGCAAAACAGATGACATTTATATTTTGCAAGAAGAGTGTCTTTGGAAGAACTGCTAAAAATCATAACGTAACTTAAAAGCTTATTTTATTGTTATTCAGCCTGACTAACATAATCGCAAACAGTACGTTTTTATTGTATAAATATGTTATTTCCAAAATGAAAATACTCTTATAATATCATAATCACGCTCATCGTGGGCTACTATTAAATGCCAGATTGACAGCTACATACTGCACACTTTACTCACTAGAGTTAGCAACCATTAAATTTGTAGGAGTGACGTCACCAAGAAAATTAAAAAAATAATAATTAATGTAGTTAAACGTAATAACCGTTAGAATTAATATCTTAACTCAATCTTGTAAGAAAATAATAAAAAATAAATTAGTGGAAGACTCCACTGAATAAAGCGATCGCGTCATACTCGTATTTTATCGTAGCTCTCACTGTTCAACCCAAATCAAATAATAAATCTATTAGAATAATTCATTCGTAGCGATATACAACCGGAAAAGACAGCTAAAGATATAAAAAATATTCAAACAATATTATCTTGTAATTTTAAGGTATTTATACCGGAGTATGACAGAAAGAAGACATTGTGGGAGCGAAACAGTGCACAAGGAGCCGACAGCGTCGGAACTTGGCAATCGCGCGATCTTCCACTTCGCTCTTCATATACAAACACGTGCCACAAACCGTTATAACATCTGTCCAGACCAAAATGTTGATGTTATTTAGTATAACGAAGATTTATATAAACAATAATGAAAATAATTTAACAAAAAACTGTTTCTCTCTCTCACACACGTTTTTCAGAGCATCTGCTCGGAGAGCCTGTTCCATTCGCTCGAAAAAAGAGCATGAGAGACTCGTATCATATAATATTGCCACCCATCCTAGGAGCGCAATTGTGCCTAGAATTTTCGGACTTTCAACTAGTAATTATTTAAAAACTATCAAAAGAAGTACTTCAAACCGCTTGTATTTTACTCCTTATATTATCTCGACTTAATACAAAAACATTTTAAGAATATGATGTTTTACTAAAAATTATCGCCCTTAATTCGTTCAGATATCTTTATTTCGCTATCCTCCCGATGTTAAAAATTCTATCTTTGACTAATTATAACTAAAACTAAATACAAGATCGATATCAAATTTTGACAGTGCTTTCATTAAATTTTTATCTACATCCTGTCCAAATTGTAGAACAATCTGAGGTTATTATCTTCTTCGTTAGAAATAATTTAATGTATAGTAGAAATGTTTAAGAAATTGACTTACGTTCTCAAAAATTAATGACAAAGAGTGCTGTTATGTTTATCTTGTAAATCTGTACCGCGTTTTAAATTTCGTTATACTGACTCATTCAAAATACGTCTTTTGCAAACATTCACAGAACAACAGAGATTTGATAAAAATGTTCAGTCTAATACAATCACGAATCACCAATATTGCCAGCCTCAATAACTAATTATACAATTATTTTTATCTACAAAATTAAGTAATCATTAAAAATTAAAACTAATTTTTTATAATGATAGCAAGTTTAATTATTATTCAATGATCTTAAAAGATTATTGTTTGGTTACTCAGATTTTTTTCAATTTGTTATTAGGTCTTTCTAAAGATTCGAGACCAGAAGCGAAGCAAATAACTTGCTACTAGTCGAATATAGGTCACAATGAAAAACTTACTATTTTCAACAATTGAACACAATTTTGGACACTTATACTTGCCGACTGTTATTCCGAATCACATAAACGAGTACACCTTGCGAAAGATTACACTTTAACGTCTTGAGGCGTCAAAAAATCGTTCAAATCGGATAAAAATTAGAAAAGTTATGGATTTTTAAAGATACCTTAAAAAGGCACATTTTTGAGGCACGAATTTTTTTCAAATATTATTTTCATTATCTACAAGTCGTTCAAAAAATCGATCCGTTGGGGTAACACTCTAATATATGAAAGATTTTTCAAAAAAAGTTTCAGCCAAATTGGTGACATGACTGCGCCCCGGTTTGTCTGTTCTTGGCTGGAATGCCTCATATATATATATATATATATATATATATATATATATATATATATATATATATATATATATATATATATATATATATATATATATATATATATATATATATATATATATATATATATATATATATATATATATATATATATATATATATCATAACACCTTTTCCTAATTACTGGGTGTGTCAATTTGCCGTAGCAGATCTCGGTATGTGATATATTTATAGGTATGAAGTGCAATTATCATTCTTGAAATCACTGGTCCCAAAGATGTTAGTGGTTGGGAAACTACAGAAGTAATTTTAATGTAGTGAAAATTGTTGGCCGGCTGTGGGAATCGAACCCAGGTTCTCAACTCTCCAGTCCGACTCGATATCACTGAACCAGCTTAAAGATAAAATAAATCAACATAGGTCATACAGAACAATAAAATAAAATTATTAGGTATAAAAAACAGAATATAAAGTACCGTATTCTTAATTTATTTATTTTTGAATATGAAATGGATTACTAGCTTAACTTGGTTAATAAAGTTGCAAAAATTTAAACAATTTTTATATTATTATTGGTTATGTTTTATTTGGAATCTCATATAATCGATAATAATCAAAATTTAAATATTATTTTTTATTTCAGATATGTTATTGATATTTTATGCTGTCTTCCATCTAAGCGAATAAATACCTTGTTGAATAAATTCAATTTATTATAGAAATAGAATCACAGAATAAAATCAACTTTCATGGCATCACTATAATTAGGGAAAAAAACATATTATTATCAAATGCTATCGAAAACCAACTTGGTCAGGTCGTTATTTAAATTTTAATTCATATTATCCGTTAAAATATAAAAGGGCAGTAGTACTTAATTTAGTAGACAGAGCTTTTCTTTTATCTCATAAAAATAAAATATTTTCCAATAATATAAAGTTATAAAAAACTAATTTATTTAAAAGTAATTATCCACTTAAATTCTTGAATAAAACAATAAAAAATAGATTATTGTTACCAATAATAATAATTCAAATTTTACAGCAAATTAACCTAGCAAAAAATATATATCATTACCACATTATAAACATTTAGATAGTATTTTGAGATCAATTACCAGTGAATTTAATTTAGAAATTGTTTATAAAACTTCATCTAGCACTTATGGATTGTCAACCAAGTTGAAATCTAGAACTAGTAAAGACAAATTAAGTAACTTAGTCTACAGGGTTCAATGTACTGACTGTAATCTTAGTTATGTAGGTGACTCTAAACAATACATTAGTAGTAGATTAACAACACTAATATCATCTGAAATCAGGGCATATTAATTATAGTGCAATAGTACAACATGCATTCTCTAACAATCGTAGAATTAATAAAATAAAATAAATATATCATCACGCCTTTTACCCATTACTGGGCGTGGCACTCTGCCGAAGTAGATCTCGGTAAGTGATATATTTATTCGCGTGAAGTGTGATTACCAGTCGTCAAATAACGGCCCCCAATGATGTTAGTGGTGGGGGAGCTACAGGGAAAATTTTAAATTGGTGAAAATCTTTTGTCGGATGTGGGGATCGTACCAGGGTTCTTTGGATCCACAGACTGACTTGCTACCACTGTAACATTACCCCTAGAATTAGATTTTGATAAATTTAAAATATTACACTCGGAAAGTAATAAGTACAAAAGTCTTTTCTTTTAAAGTAACTACATTAATCTCGATTCAAATTCTTTTAATATTAAATTAGAATATCAAATTTCCAATCTTTAATACAAATCAGTTTTCCACCATTTTGATTTTTTATCTGACATGTTGCTGTTATTTGACCTTAATTGAATCTTCGTTGTTTAGTTTTAATTTTAATCGTTAGATGGACTTGTAGTACATTGTTGTACAATTAGTTTTTGAAACAAAATAATTTTTTGTTCTTAATATTTGTTGAGATGTTCACCTAAATCTTTTTATTTTTTGTACTAAGTGGTTCTATGAACCATGGTTTCATTTTTATTGTTGTTACTTAGTTTTTAAAATTGTAACGATTATTTATTATTTCGTTAAATTGGTAATGTCTATTATACTTTCACTTTTATCAAATATTACATCACTTTGTTTTAATTTGTTTTGTAGCTTGATAATGACCAAATTTTTTTGTCGAAACGTCGCTATCGAATAATGAAATAAAAATTGTTTAAATTTTTTGCAATTTTATTAACCAAGTTAAGGCAGTAATCCATTTAATATTAAAATTTAAATTAAAAATGTATCCTATGCCAATATTATGAAATTTTTCTTTTAGTACAGAATCAATCTGCAAGTCAATGCTCCTCATTTATATATTTTTGTCCATTCTAGATCAAAATGAGACGGAAGAGTTGAAATAGAAAATTTCTATCCGCAGTTCTTAATATCTTGAAATTGTAGACCAAAACGCTTCTTAGTAAGTCAATGTTTTCTTAATAGGGATTAAATAACAGGTGCAAATGTTGATATTTAAAATTTAGAGATTTACAAGTTGCGAAGTGTACTAAATTTTCGTTTTTTATTTGAGCTTCCCAATGTTGGAAACTTGTTTGAAAATATTTTACGTTATCATAAAGTATTGTTTTTAATTGGTATCGAATACCAACTGGCGGCTTGCTATGTGAAGTTTTTATATTTATTTTTATTCAAGTGAGCCGCATTTAGTATAAATTTTTTAAAACTGCATGCGTCGCCAGTTCAATGTGGCTCGCGTGCTGCCAGTTTTACATCCCTGCTGTACTCGATGGAATTTATTTATTTATTTTTATTGCAACAAATTAGCTATCGAAATTTATAAAGACTGCAGAACAAAACTATACGGAAAACAAAATTATACATATCAATAAATTTATTTTGAGATATTCTGTACCAACGGAATATGACACGCGAAAATCTGAAAAGGCAATGGGGTCACCCACAAAAAAACAATTAATAATTATTAAAGAATAGCTAATTTAAAACAAACAAAAAAAATTAAAAATATACAACATTTCATACATACTAAAAAGAAATATAATATATAAACGGATATAAAGATATTTTTATTTATTGTTTTCTTTTTCTTCATACTTATATTTAATTCAATATATACATATAGACTCTAATACAATATATATAAAACACTTTAGGTACCTATTTCACGATATAATTTGTAATAACGAAATATCGCAAAACAGATGACATTTATATTTTGCAAGAAGAGTGTCTTTGGAAGAACTGCTAAAAATCATAACGTAACTTAAAAGCTTATTTTATTGTTATTCAGCCTGACTAACATAATCGCAAACAGTACGTTTTTATTGTATAAATATGTTATTTCCAAAATGAAAATACTCTTATAATATCATAATCACGCTCATCGTGGGCTACTATTAAATGCCAGATTGACAGCTACATACTGCACACTTTACTCACTAGAGTTAGCAACCATTAAATTTGTAGGAGTGACGTCACCAAGAAAATTAAAAAAATAATAATTAATGTAGTTAAACGTAATAACCGTTAGAATTAATATCTTAACTCAATCTTGTAAGAAAATAATAAAAAATAAATTAGTGGAAGACTCCACTGAATAAAGCGATCGCGTCATACTCGTATTTTATCGTAGCTCTCACTGTTCAACCCAAATCAAATAATAAATCTATTAGAATAATTCATTCGTAGCGATATACAACCGGAAAAGACAGCTAAAGATATAAAAAATATTCAAACAATATTATCTTGTAATTTTAAGGTATTTATACCGGAGTATGACAGAAAGAAGACATTGTGGGAGCGAAACAGTGCACAAGGAGCCGACAGCGTCGGAACTTGGCAATCGCGCGATCTTCCACTTCGCTCTTCATATACAAACACGTGCCACAAACCGTTATAACATCTGTCCAGACCAAAATGTTGATGTTATTTAGTATAACGAAGATTTATATAAACAATAATGAAAATAATTTAACAAAAAACTGTTTCTCTCTCTCACACACGTTTTTCAGAGCATCTGCTCGGAGAGCCTGTTCCATTCGCTCGAAAAAAGAGCATGAGAGACTCGTATCATATAATATTGCCACCCATCCTAGGAGCGCAATTGTGCCTAGAATTTTCGGACTTTCAACTAGTAATTATTTAAAAACTATCAAAAGAAGTACTTCAAACCGCTTGTATTTTACTCCTTATATTATCTCGACTTAATACAAAAACATTTTAAGAATATGATGTTTTACTAAAAATTATCGCCCTTAATTCGTTCAGATATCTTTATTTCGCTATCCTCCCGATGTTAAAAATTCTATCTTTGACTAATTATAACTAAAACTAAATACAAGATCGATATCAAATTTTGACAGTGCTTTCATTAAATTTTTATCTACATCCTGTCCAAATTGTAGAACAATCTGAGGTTATTATCTTCTTCGTTAGAAATAATTTAATGTATAGTAGAAATGTTTAAGAAATTGACTTACGTTCTCAAAAATTAATGACAAAGAGTGCTGTTATGTTTATCTTGTAAATCTGTACCGCGTTTTAAATTTCGTTATACTGACTCATTCAAAATACGTCTTTTGCAAACATTCACAGAACAACAGAGATTTGATAAAAATGTTCAGTCTAATACAATCACGAATCACCAATATTGCCAGCCTCAATAACTAATTATACAATTATTTTTATCTACAAAATTAAGTAATCATTAAAAATTAAAACTAATTTTTTATAATGATAGCAAGTTTAATTATTATTCAATGATCTTAAAAGATTATTGTTTGGTTACTCAGATTTTTTTCAATTTGTCACTTAAATATTGCACTAGTTTCTTTACGGCTTTACTAAGATTTTTTTTTACGATTGATAACGTACATAAATCTCTTAAACATTTCTACTATATCAAGTAATATTGGTTTGCTTTGCTTTTTTATGTATTGTAGATTGGTGTTCAGGAGCGAGGGTGACGGAGCTTTCTGTGCCGCTGCTGGTGGATCCGCGGGACGCGTTGGCGCTGGGTTGTACGTTCGACATGGACGGCGAAGAGATGCACTCGGTGAAATGGTACAAAGACGAGCAGGAGTTCTTTCGATACACACCGCGTCAGCAGCCGCATATCATTTCGTTTCCGGTGGCGGGCGTACACTTGGAGCAGCAGCAAGATGTGGCGTGCAACATGCAACAATGCAACGTGCAGCTCACACACCTGAGCACGCAACACAGCGGCGGCGCATATAAGTGCGAAGTGTCGTCGGAGGCGCCCAAATTTCGCGTTGGTTTTCGCACCGGCAACGTCACCGTGGCGGCCGTGGGGCGGACCAAGCCGCAGGTGCAGGGCGTGCATGGCATGTACGCGGTGGGAAGTGTGGTGCAGGCCAGCTGTACGGCGGCAGCCGCAGACCCAGCTCCTACTCTCACGTGGTTGCTGAACGGTGGAACTCCTCCCACCGGCGCAGTCGGCCAGCAAAGTATCTCGATACCTGATTCTCGAAACCTAGTCATTGCTTCGCGAGACCTGCGCTTTCTCACTGAAAGTAAGCATTTTCTTCTACCTGGACACTTATTTCAGCTGATGTGCGTAGCTACACCTCCTCTGGACGTACCCGCACCGCCGCTCACTTCGCTACCTGTTACCGCTCGCTTGCTCGATCCGCAGGCCGCCACGCATCAACAACTAGAGTGGCTCAACAGTAAAGGTAGGCTGGACTTCGTAAATAAAAAATAAATATAAATATATCATCACTCCTTTTATCCATTACTGGGTGTGGCACTCTTACTTACTTCGTAAGTAGTTATCGTTATAGAAAAATTATGCAGCAATATTAAAATTAAAATAAACTGTTATAATACACAGCCGGATATTGTGATATAAGAATTTCTAGCTGATGATGATAATTTTGTATGTGTTATTATTTGCATAATACTCATACAAAAATTAAATCAAGAGTGCATCTTCTCGTTCAGTAGTTTCATTTTCTTTGTCAATATAAATTAATTCATTCTTGAATGGTGTATTTATACATTTATATTGAATAACAATTTGTCTCTTTGTAAAAGTCTTAACGGTAAAATTCAAAAGTATACGATATTAACAAAACATAAAATAATAATTTTGTGCTTAAATTGTTAATTCCGTTTCTGATTGTTTCAGCTTCAGTTCTAAGTTTTCACGTGGGATTTCTATTCACAGTGGTATACAGTACATTTTGCTAATATATATATTTTAATGTTTATTATTCGTAAATCTCAAAAATATATATTTTAAAATTCATTTAAAATGTTATGTTATTATTCATTGTATTACATAATTTATAATTTTGTGTTTCTGTATTTCGTTATTTTATAGAGGAAATAACAATGATTGAAATTAATACAATTATATTTTTGATAAACTTATCCTTAAAATTAAATAATTGTATTAACTGTGATACCTATATTGGTTTAGATAAGAAATTAAGTGTAAAATGTATGAATAATTTAAATAATAAATAATTTAAAGAGAAAATTCTTCTGGCGCCGATACTTAAATCCTTTTCATATAGCAAAGTATTCGTATCTTCTAATAATAATTGATTGATATTGTAAATAATTTAGTAAAATTTCTTCTATTGTCGATTTTAATTAATATATATTACTTTTTATTTGTATTTTCTGACCTGTATGCCAAAGTAGACATTTTACCTAAGTATCTTCTCTAGCCTCGGATTTTTCTCTTTCAATTAATAATTGATTTCTTTAGTTGGTAAGTATTTACTTAAAATTAGAATTTTTTTTTTCTGAATTGATACGCGATTCCATCAGATGATAAATGTGAACTTAATTAAAAATATTAAATAAAAACATTATACAATAAAATAAGAGCTAAACTAACCGAACACAACACAAAAATAAATTATTATAATATTGCATGGCATATATTCAATGTTTGAAATCTAATTTAAAGAAAAGATAAAAAAAAATACAAATATAAATTGCACTTATAAACAAGCACATTTTTCTGATTGAATACGTTGCATATGTTACAGCTAATGTAGAGTCGTAGTCATAACATATTATATAAAGTCAGGGGCGTAGCTACCGTTATATCTGCTGTATCAATGATACAGGGAACATAAATGAGGAGAAGAGGTCGGCAAAAATATACGATATCCAAATCCAATCCGATCCGAAGAAAAATTTCGGATCGGATCGAATCAGAACTCTGTTGGATCGGATTCGGACCTGATCCGATCAAAAACTTGCATAAAATATCCGATCCGAAAGTCGAATAAAATATTCGGCCCAAAAGTCGGATAAAATATCCGATCGAAAATTTACTACACAGCTTTTAAGTATCCACTCTGAGTAAAAAACTTAAATTCCAATTCCACTCTAAAGAATTGTAACCTTACAGTCAAATATGTCTTTATAAGCTACGTTTTCACTTCTTAATATAGTCTGTTTTTGTCTTTGTTTTTGGTTTTTGTATCTGTTTATGACGGAAAAATTCCAGCCATTTCCAGCTCTTAACATGAACATAATCTTAATTCAATATTCCAGTAAAGGTTTGTTCACTTAAATGAGAAAATAATTGTATAAAACTATTTGAAATATTTTAAAAATTATATAAAATGATTAGTGAGGAACTGTAATTACTATTAAAATTAAGCACTAGTTAATTAATTTATACAATTCCAAAATAATTTTAAAAATTTGAAACATTTTTGTAGTGAACAAACCAGAATATTTCGAATGTAGTAATTTAAATTTAAAAATAGATTTTTGAATTATTAAAATATGATTGAATTGCAATTATACTTGTAAAATCAAAGAAAAGACATAAATTTTAAAATGACAGCGACTAAATAATTTCTTTTTAACATCTTCGTTTTTTTGTTGCTATTAATCCAGTAATTTTTATTTTTTTCACAGTTGAAATGATTACTATTTTTATTCTATTGTCTATATTTATTCCCCACATAAACCGAGTGACATAACAAGTGATAGCATTACCGCAGCTAACACTCTCTTACAAAACAGCGACGAAAGACTATGTCGAAAGTATGAAGTCTGCAAACTTTGTGTTTATGCGCAGCGACAAAGACAAAGACTGAGACTAAAACAATAGCTGGAAACAGATGGGATCTCGGATCGGATCTCGGATCGAATCTCGGATTGGATCTCGGATCGGATCTCTGATGGGATCTGGAATCGGATCTCGGATCGGATCTCGGATCGGATCTAGGATCGGATCTGGGATCGGATCTCATATCGGATATCGGATCGGATCTCGTATCGGCTCTCGGATCGGATCTCGGAGCGGATCTCGGATCGGATCTCGGATCGGATCTCGGATCGGATCTCGGATCGGATCTCGGATCGGATCTCGGATCGGATCTCGGATCGGATCTCGGATCGGATCTCGGATCGGATCTCGGATCGGATCTCGGATCGGATCTCGGATCGGATCTCGGATCGGATCTCGGATCGGATCTCGGATCGGATCTCGGATCGGATCTCGGATCGGATCTCGGATCGGGGGACACATAAGCGTTTACGATCTTGCAAAAAATATTTTTTTATCAAGAACTGAATATTGATTATTTCATTTATTATTAGTCTCATTTACCATTGTTGTGCATTTTAAATACGTGAATAAAAGGCACCCAGCTCTTTAATCGCGACTAAATTGCAGCTAACTTTTTTTTATGGAAAATTTCTAGCTTCTTGAAGGCATATATGCCGGATGAGTAGTTGCAGAAACAAGATACTTGCATGTTTTTTACATTTATTAATATTGTATTTCATTAAACACGTCAATATAGTAATATTTTTCAAATATGTATTTATAGTATTTTTTGACGTGTATTTGATAGAAATAAAAAATTGCAAACAATTTGCTATGGTCCCAATGGTTATATAACAAAATGTATTTACTGTGAATTCAAGAAATAATCTTGATATAAATACCCCTCGTGCTAAATTTATGGCCGGTTTATCATCAAAAGTTAATTTTTAAAATTAAATAAATAAATTCATATCGAATATATGAGAGCAATGTCAATTAATCCATTTGACATGTAATTTTGATTTGCTTTTATTTATTTGAACCAAGATTAAATTTTAATTTTTGTTGGTGAAACCGGCAATTAATCTATTAAATTTGACATGTCTACATGATTTATTTGTAAAATTATTCCTTTAAGAAAGTGATTTCGTACATAATTATTTTATTTATTATTATAATTTCAAATAATTATGTACTAAAACTATTTCCAAGCAAAAAATAATCCAGATAAACCAAATTTAATAGATTAAATTCGTAGCACTCCGGATATAATTGTTAATTATAAATTACCAGAACCAGTATTACTTCGCCTGTTTTTAAAACGGAACTATAAGAAGATGTCTTAACAATAAATTTAATTATATATAAATTGAGTTTTAGCTAATCCTGAATTAAATTAAATTAAACTAAACCATATTCTCAAGAAAAGTTCAATTAATTCTAATATAATCTTGTTAGCATTTTGTGTTCGAAAAATGATTTGGATTAATATTTTAAAATCGTACTAGAATAATATTAGCTAATTCAAAGGTCAGGATGTAATAACATAAATAAGCGAGTAAATTATCAAATAAATTAACACAATTTACCAAATTTGTATTACAGTAAATTACCAGACAAATTACGGGTAATTTACAAAAAAAAAGAAAAATTAAACAGGAAACAAATAATTATTTCCTAGGTATGTACAGTATTATATGCAAAATTACATAACAGTGCGTACAATAAATAATTTTTGTTATAGAACAGGGGTCGGAAATCAGACGCCCGCGGGCACACATGCGTTCTCTAAGTAAGTATTCCCAGTGCGCCCTCACACGATTTTGATTCTTTTCTTCAATTCAGCTCTACACGAGACATGAAATCTGAGCAAAAATCGTTACAACTTTGTTAAAAATAATTTATTACGCAGGCGTTATAATAACGGGTTCTGATGTTTAACCACGCATGCATACAAAGTGGCATCTTCGGTTCACAAGGCCGCGAGTGTATTGTACAGTCGTTGACAAGAAAGATTGCCGGAGGGGTCAGGGAGAGTAAACCACGCAATCGTGGTGTTATACAATAAACCATAGGCGTCGCATCTGGGCAATTTGCTACTCTCGGTTGAAGTATTTGAATTCTTTTTTTTTGAGTTTTCGCTGATAGATTTAACTTTAGTGCTTTATTTTGTGCTTCATTATCGCACATCTATATAACATTTACAAAAATATCCCCGCACTCCGAAGAATTTTGCCCTGTGCAGATGTCATTTTGCTACTACTATAGGCGTTTTTCTTTGGATTGTGATTGTGATTTTCTAAATCATGATTCCTTTGATCGTGATTGCGTTGAATCATGATTAAATATGATACTGAAGAAAACATCGAACAGGAATAATGACTCAAATCCAACCCGATCGACGCGATCCTATAGTATGAACGTTAAAATAACTGCAAATGTCAAAAACACAAACTAACCTATTTTAAAATTTCATAAATGAGTGTCCATGTAAGCCATTTAAAAATTCTTCCAGAAGCAACAAATTTCCCTTAATTCCACAAATAGAGCACATAAATTTATCATCAGACACCATTTTTAAACCTTCGATGTGAATCAGTCAACATAAATCATAGAAAAAGTATGATTCAGAAGGGTAGGGGGATTGTCGTCTCGTGATCACAAAATGAAAGAGTAGGGATAACGAATAACGAACGAAGAAACATGATTCTTCATGATCATGTTAAGTTTGATCACTTTGATTACGAATCACAGTCCAAAGAAACACGTCTTATGTAGCGGCTTCTCGCCGTTTGTAAAAGAACTGGGGATACAGTGGTTCAACTGTACTCTCGATGGAACATCTCTGTGAAATTTTATATTTTTCACTGGTCTATTGCAGTTAGTATTGTTTGGCCGAGCTGTTAAAGTATTACGTATAACTCTAATAGTAAAATATTTCTAATCACAGTGCCGCTTTATATAGATCCTGTAAGCATTTCACATTCCACAGATTGGCATACTTTCGTGTCCAGGACCGTGTTCCTGTAAAGATGATTGACTAATAATATCACTGCAAATAACCATTTGTACAAAATTTTAAACTTGATTTTACCCCTTGTAGTAGGTATAAAATAAAGTACTTAGGTGATGCAGCACTCCATTGTCTACAATATTTATTTAAAACGTTTTATTTGTAAAATCAAAAGGGAACGACATATCGCTATTGAAAACAAATTAACATTGCATAAATCTATTTAACACCCGGTATATTAATGTATACGCCGACAAAATTTTGCTGTATATGTACTCGAATATGTTGTAATAAAATGCAAATATCACCAATGTACCGAGATACACCCTATACAACTGATACTAATTTAACGCCCAATTAATAAATAATCACACGGGTAGCGGGCCAACAAGAAGTATTTAGATTCGACTTTCTATGAATATGAATTGTAAATGGGACTAAATCATATTTAAATAACTGTACAATAGGATGTCCCTTAATATGGGTAAAAAAATGTTTTTCTCTTCGCACCCCTTAAATCGTCACCAAATGTGTCAAAAAAAATGCTAAAAATACTCCCACATTTTTACTCATTGGTTTAATGACCCCCCTAAGCCCATTTGTATTTTGATAATCGAACTTATGAATGAATATTTTCAATAAATTAGTTTTTCACTAAATAACGCCACAAAAAAATTGTAAAGGTATTTCATGTCGCTGAGTTCAAATCTGAGGTCAAATTTGAATTTTAATCATTTCCAGATGGCGCCACTATGACAAAAAATTAATATTTTCCGAATTGATTAATAATTCAATATATTTTATAGGATTTTGGAGTCGTTCAAATCAAATCTGAAGTCAGAATGGGTTTTCAACCATTTGTAATAATATATATATATTTGAAGTCAACGACATTTGAATGCATATTACTTAAAGCTTCTAGTTATTATATTTAATAACAACATATTTAAATTATTGTGCATATCAATTGAAGCTTCTAATTATTAGGAATAAATAATCAAAGTAATACGGCAATTTGTATATTAACTAAACTTTATTTAATACTGAAATTGTTAGATACGGTCATAGCAGGGTGCGTTTGTTTTGGTTGACTCGGTACCGCAATTTAGACAACACTGCGCGCGAATAGTATATGGTTGGACCTTCGAACATTGTGTGTCGTTGTCACGTAAATAATAATAGTAAAGTTGTTATGGATCTTTACGTACAGTTGCATATTAACTACAAACATGTATACAGGAATAGAAAATTACCGCCAAAAGCGAGCACTCAATTTTCCGCCTTTACACATATTTGCCGTAGTATCATTGAAAAAAGATAAAAGAATAGTTATTAAATATGCAATTTTCATTACAGAAACTATATTTACGTCATACCTCAAAAATGGATGCATATAGAAAAATATTATTTTCTTAATATAAAGAGAGCTTTCATAATAACAATTATAATAATAATACTTTATTTAAGTGAAGTTCAGATTACAGCTGTTCTTACACTTACCCTAATATAGTTCATAACAATAATTTATTACGACGAGTGGAAAGAGTACAAAAAAATAATAAAATAAAATACACAAAATATATGTACCTATTTGTAGTTTTTCAATCATCGGTTCACTTTCGATTAACGCTAATCATGATGGAAAAACTGGCCCTAAATATAATTTAAAACATTGTAACAAGCCGCATTCGCATTTGTTTAGTTTTTGAGTATTTTCTGTATAAGAAAAATGGTTGGTCATTCTTTGTTCTGTATGTAATTCTTAGAAGTATTTTTCCGTTGAAGTATCTAGTTGGTACTAAGAAGGTTCTCGAATTGCAAGCTGTTGTAGTAAGCACATGTAAGTTGATTTTTGTTTGTTATTAAATTGAGCGATTGTGAAGTAAATATTGGATCGAAATTGAGGTGTTTGTAAATAAATTGTTGCGTCTTTTAGATTATATAGTCACGGATTTAAAAGTAGATTATTTTGTATTATATAACTTTAATTTTTTTGTGTTATTATTCTATTAAAGTTTATATAATTTTATTATAGTGGAATTCGTGTTTTTGTTTTATTATCGACCATGTAGTATATTCCCGCCCTTTCTAGTTGCGTTATTGTACAGTAGGATGTCTCTTAATATGTGTAAAAAAATGTTTTTCTCTTCTCACCCCTTAAATCGTCTCCAAATGTGTCAAAAAAAATGCTAAAAATACTCCCACATTTTTACTCATTGGTTTAATGACCCCCCTAAGCCTATTTGTATTTTGATAATCGAAAGTATGAATGAATATTTTCAATAAAATAGTTTTTCACTAAATAACGCCACAAAAAAAATTGTAAAGGTATTTCACGTCGCTGAGTTCAAATTTGAGGTCAAATTTGAGTTTTAACCATTTCCAGATGGCGCCACTATGACAAAAAATTAATATTTTCCGAATTGATTAATAATTCCATATATTTTATAGGATTTTGGATTCGTTAAAATCAAATCTGAAGTCAAAATGAGTCTTCAACCATTTGTGGGTGCGTAATATGCATTCAAATGTCGTTGACTTCAAATATATATATATATATATATATATATATATATATATATATATATATATATATATATATATATATATATATATAAAACGATTTTATTTGAATAGTTCGGATTCCACTGTAAGCTGTAAGCCCCCTGGACTGTAATTGGGATTAAGTTTTTTTGGGCAGCGTAGCAAATAAATAATATCTGAAATCTCTAGTTATTATACGTAATAACGACGATCGTATACTTATTAGCTGTAACATATTTATCTATATTGGATAACTTTGATTTTGTTTGATGTAATATAAATGTGTTAGAAATTAAGAAATTGTAGTACGTATGCGTTGTGAAGAACAACATTCGCCGCAATACTCGCATGTCAGGAACTTATATAGAGTATGCTAGGTTTCCATGAATCCGTCGTATCCGTCGCAATAGATACAGCACTGCGAGCTGCACAACGGACGAAAATTCATGCATTCACATGCATCCGTCTTTTTGTTTTGTTATAACCTCAAAAATGTCGGCTAATAATATATTTCTTATTTCATATTTATATTTAAAATATGTAAAAAGCAGCAAATGAATTGTTCCCGCATCGTTAACAAAGATTTACCTATAAATTTATAATTATCGTGAACCAAATGCAAAGTATTTCTTCAAAATTCAAAATATATTTACAAAATACATGTAGATAATATAAACTAACTATCCAAGCCATAAATACGCAATATTTGAGATTTGTCACTAGTGCTATCTCATACTATATGAGAGATGCTTTCGTCATCAAGGTCACACTGGATGGAGTAGAGAGTAGCTTTACGCCCTTTTCAATTATTCAAATTCAACCAATCAAATTTCTCGACGGAAGCACTGCAATGGACGCGACGGATGCGTGGAAACAAGGCATAAGTAGATTAAAGTAGGTTAGATATAAGAAAAAGAAATGAAAGAAAAGTTAAGATATTGTATGATTATTGAAATGTGGTAATAAATCGTTAAAAATGAAAACTATATTATTATTTCTAATAAATATAATACATATTTATTAATTATACAACAAAATGTCAATTGCGATGTGAGTCTTAATAAATTAAGAAAATAATAGGAAAAATATTTTTTCCCATTATTTTCTTATTTTACATTTTTATTAATTTGCAATAAAGAAAAAAACAGAATCCTTTTATTATTATAAATATGTTAAGTTTTCTATATAAATGTTTACTTGTATGCATTATAACATATATAAGAGTATACAAAATATTTATTTATTATTATTTGACTATACTTCATTATCTGTCATTACTGACTGTGGCTCTTAAATCATTATGGAATCATAATTATACTATTGACAGAGATGTGATTTTAGTAGTTTTACCTATTTCTCTATATTTGTATCTTCAGGTTACATACACAAAATTTTTTATTTTGTTTTGTAATCTAAATGCTTTTATTTATGTCTACATTTATTTTGCCTACTTAAATTTTGAGATTTTTTTGGGTGTTTTGATTATTTCTTTTTGTGTGTGTGTTTTTTTTAATTCTCAGTAAAATACAAATATTTTAAATTTTGAAATTGGAATCAAATTTGTACAGCTATATTCATTGTGCACGAATAATAGTGGCACCGCGCCTGACTTTCTAATCCTAGACAGTGTAAGCAACATATACATACATACATATCTTCACGCTATATCCCAACAAATGGGGTAGCACGAACCCTAAAATCACTCATAAAACATTCACTCATCACACCCATCAAACAACCAGTCATCGTCAAACATTTTCATCCAAACATACCACCCTCACTTCAACCACTTCCATAGATCACTCCATATAAACTCATTCATTTATTACACTCGAAATTATTATCACACAACAAACCTTCAATCACATCATTCCTTTTCACTTACCATTCATTTTCTTTCTTCAACGTACATAACGTATGCATAAAAAATCTCAAATTACTCACGTTTACTCCTAACAACGAATCTAATAACGAAACTAACAACGAATCTACAAGATTAGAAAAGATGAAAGCGATAGTCTGCACTTATATATGAAAGAAAAGACCATACAATGCAGTAACTGAAAATGAAACAAAAAGATAAGAAAGGGAGGGAGCGTCGCCCTGCGCTTGTTTTGAAAGTGAATTTCACACAATTGCAGTTAAACACTACGTAATTACTGAAAACGAATTAAAAGATAAGAAAGGAAGGGAATGTCGCTCTACGCTTGTTTTTGGAAGTGAATTCCACACAATTGCAGTTAAACACTCAATGTAAGATCAGAAAAGAATAAAAAAGATAAGAAACGAAGGGAGTGTCGTCCCTGCTCTGGTTTTTGAAAGTGAATTTCACACAATTACAGGTAAACACTCTAATGAAATTACTAGACAACGAAACTAAAATCTAAAACCCTGCGCTTTTCTGAAATCATCAGATTCATTCCGCAATTAATCTTCGCAAAACATTCCTATCCTGACACACCTCATACTCGGAAACTTTCGTTCACGCAACAATCCTTCAATCATATTCATCCATTTATACATAGGTCGCCCACGCAATCTTTCACCCTCAATTTCACCAACATATATCTGTTTCACTAATCTCTCATTCGACATACGTTCTACATGCCCTAACCATCTCAACTGACTTATACTTACTTTTCTAACTACATTCTTCTCAATTTCACACTCATCATACACCAATGTATTCCGGACACGATCTCTTCTAGTATAACCACACACACCTCGCAAATACCTCATTTCCACAGCAGTTATACGACGTTCATGTTTCTTCATCCACACCCAACATTCACTACCATACATCAATGTAGGCACTAAAACACCATTATACACACTCAATCGAGCATCTCTGGATACATTCACATTTCGAGCAAAGGTTCCCAGAGCACCCAATCCCGCAGATACTCTTCTTTCAATCTCACAATCAATACGTCGATCCCTTGAAAACATACTACCCAAATATAAAAACTCATTCACTTGACCCAATCTCACACCATTCACCGAAACATTACAATCAGTCACCAAATCGCTCTTTTCAAACATTAACACTTTACTTTTATCGACATTTAATAATAAATTTAAATCTTTTGCTACTTCATTTATATTTAGAATCATTCGTCTCAATTGCTCTTCAGATTCACCCATAACAACCACATCATCCGCATACGCTAACGCAGGCACAACACTACCACCAATATGTACACCATCCACCCCATTCAACGCCGTTCGTAACAATACATCCATGTACAAATTAAAGAGCCACGGAGACATCCCACAACCTTGTTTCACGCCAATGTCTTTACAAAACCAATCACTCAATTTACCATTAACTCTCACCGCAGCCTCACTACCTTCATACAGCGCACGAATTGCCCCCAACAAATTACCATTTATACCGTACTGTAACAGTACATTCCATAATGTCTCACGATGAACACTATAATATGCTTTTTTAAGATCGAGAAAGCCACAGAACACCTTCTTGTTCTTAGCAAGTGACTTTTCAACAATCATACGAAGAGAAAACAATTGATCCAGACATCCTCTCTCAGGCAAAAAACCAACTTGCATATCGCTTATCTTGGAGATTGTTAAGGTTCGTACCTTATGAATAAGAATTTTCCCGTACAACTTTCCTACCACACTCAGCAAACTTATCGCACGAAAATTAGTACATTCACTCGAACTACCTTTACCTTTAAATAAAGGACAAATGATAGCACAATCATCAGGAGCCACACACCGTTTTAAACAAAATCTAAACAAATAAACTAACCAGTCAAATAACCTCTCGCCTCCATACTTCAACATCTCATTCGATATACCATCCAAACCAGGAGCCTTACCATTCTTCAAACGCATCAATGCGAAACTAACATCACTCTCATCTATATCCCATTCATCACCACTAACATTTTCGCTAACATTTTCACTACAACCATTCGGTCTATTAATGCTACCATATAAAGTCCTAAAGTACTCACACCATCTATTAGTAACATCTGATTCATTCCACAATAACTCACCATCCGCACTCTTAATCGCTTTCACTGCCCTGACATTACCACCTCTCAATCTCTTCACTCTCAACCAAAACATTCTTTTATTCATACTAAAATCATTAGTTAATCTTTCACCCATCATATCATCAAAACGCGCCTTGCTTTCTCTCACTACTCTCTTAACACATTTATTTAACCTCTTGTATTCCAGCAAGCATTCATCACGTAAACTTCCAGGCACATCTTTCACATTTAGAAATCGCAAGTATGCTCTTTTTTCACCTCAATCGTTTCTTTAACTTCTTTATTCCACCATGCATTCTTTGGACAAGAACCTAATCTACATTCACCACAAACTTCTTTTGCACATTTAAGAACTGTATCCTTAAATTTGAACCAAACATCATTTATGCTGCATTCAAAATTAAATTCACATACAGGCAAAGATTCATTTATTTTCTCAACAAACAAATCTCTAACATCCTCATTCTGCAGTACACTGGATTTCACACGAAACATTTTATTAGTATTTTTCACCCTCATTCTCCAACATTTATCTAGACGTATACGCGATACCACCAAATAATGGTCATTCGTACCTAATTTAGCACCACGCTTCACACGCGTATCTACAACTAAACTTCTCAATCGTTCATCATACAAAATAAAATCAATCATACTCCGTCTATTTTCACTAATATTCTCCCATGTATACAAATGAGCAAGTTTATGTTTAAAGATAGAGTTGGAAACAAAAAGATCACGCTCCAAACAGAAAGAAACTATTTTCCTACCGTTTTCATTCACTCTTGCATCACCAAACTTACCCAATACATTCCCAGACATGCTTCTCTTAACTCCCACCCAACCATTTAAATCACCACATACAATAACTTTCTCACCTGAATTACATGAATCAATAACACTATCTAACAAATTCCAAAATCTATCTTTTTCAAGATCATTTTCGGATTCGGTTGGACCATAAACTGACACAACGAAGATTCTATGAAAGCCTACCTTTAATCTCAGCCAAAGAATTCTCGATGAAGTACAACCATATTCTCTCACAAACGGTTTCATTCGTTCACTAACAAGCACACCAACACCATGCTTCGCGTGTTCATTCTCAGCAACACCCGACCACAAGCAAAACAATCCATCCACTTCTTCCTCACTACATCCTTTCCTTTTAGTCTCACTGACACACAAAACATCTACATTATACATACGCATTACATTCATCAATTCATTTTCTTTACCAGTTATACCCCTAACATTCCACGTACCAAACTTACATTCATCAAATTTCACCCATTTATTTTTCATTTATCCAAAAGAAATAAAAGAAGAAATAAAAGAAGGGTTCTCTCGGTAGAAGAGTAGAAGTTAAGGTAGCTTACCAGGCTTGTCCTTAACTATAAGTAGAAAAAGAAAACAGTTACATTTACACAACTGTCAAACGTCAATCACACCTAAAAACAAAACATAACTCAGCGTTTCTATACACGTAACCAATATAAACAAATAACGGTATGAAAGAAAATATATATATATATATATATATATATATATATATATATATATATATATATATATATATATATATATATATATATATAAAACTAAACAAAATATATGAAAGAAAATTAGAAATTTACCGAAAATATAATAATAAGGCATACTAACAATTTGAAATATGTTCCAGTAACTTTTATGCTACCGAGAGTTCCATTTTATATGTATATAAATGTGCTAACACATAAATCGACATATTTTGAATAGAGATATGTAGTATCAAAAATGATAATTTGCTATTTTTATCTTGATTCCTATTTTTGTTATAATTCCTTATCCCTTGTGCGAACATGAAACAGCTTTCCATCCTATCCAGATTTCGCTCATTTAAATATTTATTATAAATCTGTTACTAGAATATGCGTAAATATACAAATGATCAATTAAATTTGTCAGATGTATTTTATAGATTATAAATGTAATAGTTTAAACAATTATTTAAAATTATTATAGTTCGTAATGTTTCTATTATTATTATTATTATTATTATTCTTATTATTATTATTATTATATTTAATTCATTTCATATTATATTTGTACCTGTCCTATAAATTAATTATTATGTTGGGCAGTTGCATATATAAATAAAATAATTTCAATGCTGTAAAAGTTTAATTGAATTTGAATATCAAAACCCAGAGAATGAGAACTATCGTACAAGAATTGTAGCGGTGTAGTTGAAAATTTAAAAAAGGAATGACACGCCACTGTTTCCTAAAAAAATGCCCTTATCTATCCTAAATTTTCCTTATTGGTTCAGTATCAATCTTCTTTCACTTTAATCCATTACACGTTTTCTTCGGGCCTGTCTGCAGTCTTCGTGCATGTACGTATGAGGGATGCTAATGTTGTTTCAAATGATAAGATGATCGAGTGTAGCCAGCGGGTAGTTCTGGCAATGAAGAACTGTGGAAAAGTTAATAACCTTCTGTAAGTAGTGTAAATATCTCCGCGAAATTAAATAATCTCAATAACAGTATAAAAAAACTTACAGATTATAGCAGAATTCATATCACTGAGATGCAGTTGTAATTTTGGTTATAAAAGATGTTTCAGAACTTCAGGAAAAACATGGTAGATATTACATGACATACTCATCATGGATCAAAAATATATTTTGTTTAATTCGCAACATTATTTGCACTTCACATGAAGTACACATTTTATGTGCCATTGGTTTTACTCGTAATTTAACGTTTTAATAATATGTCTACAACTGTAATATTAAAAATAAATAATCCGAGATCAATATATCATGTAATATCTATCATTTATGTTTTCCTGAAATATTTAAATACCATGTACGTTGAAGACAGCAAGGTTTGAACTGGTGAACTCTTGCTTGTTATATGATAGGTCTAACCATCAATGCTGATATGTAAAGTTGTCCGGCAGTACGGTGGTGTGGTTAGCGTTACGATATTCGAAAAAGAATATCCCGAGCTCGAATCCCACATGAAACTCATACCGCTACCCTGGTATAGAGCAGTGGATCTCAACCACGATGCCGTCTCGTACAACGAGTGTCACAAGCTCTGCAAGGTAAATACCAAAAAATTCATATATAATTGCAGCATTCCCTGACTTGTTGTGAATTACGTTATCTACATATTGTTGATAAATTCTTTCCTTCACAATTTAATGGCATATCTAATTCTTTCTGATATTTATTCACAGCATATTTGTGTTTTTAACTGATTACTTAATGTAGTTTCTTGTAGTTATTTTTGGGTTCCTGCAGGTTACTAGCAAAAGAATATTAAATAAAAACACCCAGCACAATTTGTATTTTACAAGATCTTGTCAAAAGTAAATCACTGTGCTTCAGATCTCCTGTCTCAGTGCACGATTATGTGCAGTATTACAAGTAATAACTGTTTTAATGAACAGGCTATTTTGTGCTATTAAAATCTGGTGATATCTAAAGTTTTAAATGGAGATTTGATAAAGTTATTGTACGTTAATTAAAATATGACTATAACTTTTCAATTTTAAGTGTATATTTTATTATTTTAACTCATAATTAATAATACTTGTATAAAAACATTATTTTTGAAATAATAATATGAATGCAAAAAACGAACGAATTTATTTAAAATAATTTTAAAATTGAAAATATATCTTCAAGTTTGGTAGATAACTTTTAATAAAAAAATTATGTACCTCAAATATTGTATTAAATTGAATATAAATTATTTAAAGACAGAGAAACTGCAATTTATTATTTTTTATTTATTTTATACAAAAAACTGCTTAGAATTATAAAATGCATCCAATAAGTTCCTACGATATTTACTTACTTGTTGATCAATTATTTTTATGCATGAGTAAGAAGCATATGAAAAATGGCTTTTATAATGAAAATTACGAATTGAGAGTGCTGTGGCGAAAAATTTAATGGTAGAAAAATGATATAATTTCCATTAAATAAATAAAGAAAATTGCTATCCCAAAATTATTAATAAATTATACTTGAATTTCCCACGTAATACCATTTCATAATTAAAATTGAATCGCTCTTAGCAAATATTTTGTTAGAGCCGCAGTTTAAAAATGACTAGCAAACGACCCTTTAGTAGTATTTTATTGAAAAACAGACTTTTATATAATGAATTAACAATACGAGGTCTATAAAAAAATACGAGGACTGACGTCATAAAACAAAATGTACTTTATTTAGAAGTTACATGTCTGGGTCCCCTTTAAAGTACTCTCCTCCCCAATGCATACATTTACCCTAACGGTGTTTCCACTTGTTGAAACAGTCCTGGTACGGTTCTTTTGTAATGTCTTACAGCTCCTTGGTCGCATTTGCCTTAATCTCGGAAATCGTCTCAAGTCTGCTTCTTTGAAAGGGTCTTTTACGTTTACGAAACAAGAAAAAGTCAAGGAGAGCAAGATCAGGTGAGTTATGGGGGATGGGAAAGAACAGTAATCAATTGTTTGGCCACAAACTCACGAGTTCTGAGGCCTAAATGGACTAGAGCGTTGTCGTGATGGAAAAACCAGTCGCCACTCCTCCATATTTCTGGCCTTTTGCGACGGAAGGCATCCCGCAGATGTTTCAGAACTTTAATGTCGGGTTCACTGTGGGGCCTTAGGAGAGATACTCGTGGTAAACAACACCCTTACTATAAAAAAAAAAACTGTCAGCATCACCTTGACATTGGATCGATTTTGGCGAGCTTTTTAGGTCTCGGGGACGGTCCACCGACCCACTGGGACGATTGGACCTTTATTTCAATGTCACAGCCGTAAACCCATGATTCATCACCTATTATGATCCTTCACAAGAAGTTTTCATCTTCTTCTGAAAGATCAAGCAGTTCCTGAAAAATCTGGAAACGATTGGCTTGTTGGTCGTCCGTCATCAGGCATGGCATAAATTTTGCAGCAACTTAAATTTTTTGGTCGTAACAAGATTCAATTGATATCTCACACTCTTCAGTAAACTCCCTGATGGTCAGACGTCGATTTGCCTGCACCAGAGTTTTATTTTGTCGACGTGTAGGTCGTAATTTGTCGTGGAAGGACGTCCAGGACGCTCGTCGTCTTCAATCGACTGTCGACCAACCTTAAAATGTTCATGCCATATTAAACATGCCGTACACTTCATAGCAACATCACCGTAAGCCGTGTTGATTACGGCAAATGTTTCAGTCGCAGATTTTCCAAGTTTAACATAAAATTTCACAGTAAGTCGCTACTCCTTCAGGTCAATCGTTCTAAAATCCGACATACCAAAAAGTCGCACTTTACTAAAAACCGCGTAGCTAATCAATAAATGAAGATATCTGCAATAAGAAACGGTGTTATCATCAGTTGATCTGTACAAACCCAGCGACACCAAGCGGATTCTCCTAAAACCAACTGGAGCCGCGAAATTCAAACAGTCTGCTTATTTTTCGAACAGACCTGTGTTATTTTTGTAATTAAATGTTGTCATGATAATAATCATAATATTAAAATGGATTAAATCTATTAGACTATGAGGTGAAATGCGATAACTTTGCCGCCTGACTAGACAACAATTGCACCACGGTCGCTTTGACATCTTCATCGTCGTCGTGGCGTTGACCACCCAGATGGTTCTTCAAATGCAAGAATATGTGGTAGTCACTGGGCACTAGATCGAACCCATTTACGTACCATCCCATACTCATAATGTTTTCTATATACATTTCTCTGATCAGCCGCTTTTACGCTTTTAGCACTAAGAAAACGAATCACAGCGCGAATTTCACAGTCGGCAGGATTCTCAACCGGAAGAGGCATTCAAATACTCACAAAAGACACAAAACACGTCGAATGACTCTGTAATGACATCTGTGGCTTGCCAACTTTGTACATGTGCCAAATGCCAGCGGCGGAAGTGTGTACTAAGCGAACAACGTCAGCTTCAAATTCTTAGAGATTCTCATTCGACCTATCGGTTCCTTAATTGTGTTTGATACACTTGTTCTAGGTACGCATTCCCATATCGCATATCCAAATGCTTAACCAGCTGGTTGTAGTATTCTTGCTCTTCTTGCTTTAGTATCTGCAAGATATCGACAGCATATGTTATCGATAGTTGACGTGTGTGCATACAAATAGTTACTCAGCGTATTATTAAAAATTTGTGCAGTAAATAAACTTCGAATTAAATTATAATTTCACAGTGAGATAATTAACATAAAGATCTTTCATATAATAAAATTGCTTTAATGGACGTGACCTAAATTTGTGTAAATTAAGTAAATACTCTTTATATTTGTCAAAAGTAAGGTGAAAAAACAAAGTGGTTAATAGTGGCAGTAACAACTTGTTCATAAGGTTCATTGACATCGTCCGAGTCATATGCTCAAGTAAGTCGACTTAATTAAACGGACTTACATGAAAAATTGGTAACTATGGTTAACCTGTGTAGCATCTGTGATACGAGTGTCAGCAGAAAATCAGGCGTTGAATGTTCTAGCAAATGCGAGAAATATTTTCATTTCACATGTCTACAACTTTCTGCAGAAGAAAAATCTGCCATTCTTAATTCCAAAAATATAAAATGGTCATGTGATACTTGTTCAACAAATACTATGTCAACGGCGAACTTGACGCCAACTACTAAACCCACTAACTCAAAGTTTAACTCCTCACAAAAAGAGCTAACACTCTCAGATGTCATGAGCAAATTAAATGAACTGCTTAAATCTATGGAATACTGTTCTAATAAAATTGATGATTTTGAAGTGAAACTTAATACTTATGCATCTAAAATTAATTTAATTGAACCTCTGAAATTTGAATGCGATAAACTCAAAATGCAAGTACGTGAACTTGAGCAGAGGTCCAGAATTAACAACATTGAACTAGCGGGCGTCCCTGAACAGCATAATGAAAATATAGGCAAAATTGTTGAAGATGTAGGAAAATTAATTGGGTGTCCAGTAACAGAGAGTGATTTGGATGCATTCCACCGAGTTTCGCCAGTTCAACCAGATACAAATAGACCAAAAACAATCATTGTTCGTTTTATCTCAAGAATTAAAAGGGATAATTTTGTCGCATGTGCTCGCAGGAAGAAAATTTTAAAATCAAATGATTTAGGATTTTCTGGAACTGGAGTTAGCAATATTTATGTTAATGATCATCTGAGCCCGGACAACAAGCTCTTACTAAAAACTGCTAAAGATAGCTCCAGAGAGAACAGTTATAAATTTGTATGGGTAAAAAATTCTAAAATATTTGCAAGAAAGGATGAAAAATCACCGATAATTTTTATTAATTCTGATTTAGACATTAAAAAAATAAAATAAAATTATTTCGTTACAATTAAAATAACCCTATTATGGATATTTTCTATCAGAACGCTCGTGGTATTAAAACGAATATTGCTAACCTATATAGTGAAATATCAGCATCTCATTTTGATGTTATTTTATTGACTGAAACATGGCTTAATAGTTCAGTGTTGGATTCAGAAGTATGTAATCTGAATCAATTTACATTGTATAGAAGAGATCGTGATCTAAATTATAAAAGTGAAGGTGGTGGTGTAATGATAGCTGTAGCCAAATCCTTTAACTCAAAGCAACAAATAACTTGGTGTTCAACAGCAGAAGACATCTGGGTAACGATTGTTATCAATAAACTGAAGATCCATATTTGCTGTATATACATCCCTCCCAATATTGATGATAGTTTTTATAATTCACATTATGATAAAATTAGTGACCTTATTTCTGAACACCCGGATGATTATTTTTTAATAGTGGGGGATTATAATTTACCACATATTAAGTGGTCATCTAACAACTGTAACTCATATGATCCTATTTTGTTAAAAAGATCGAACATTAACTTAAATACCCTAGACACTATTAATATAAATAATTTGCGGCAATTCAATCACATTATAAATAGTAATGATAGAATTTTAGATCTAGTACTTAGTAACATGACCAGAATTAGCGTAGAACGATGTGATGAATTGGTAACACCGATAGATAAACACCATCCACCGTTTGAATTAACTATACAAATTGACAAATTAGAATCACTTCTAAATAATAATATTACTGAACTGGATTTCAAGCTATGTAACTATGAGGATTTGATAGTAAAACTTTCTAGTTGTAACTGGAAAACTATATTAAGTAATAATGATGTTAATATAGATGTTGAAATTTTTCATAGTATACTTGAGTCTCTATGTCGTAGTTACGTTCCTTTAAAAATCAGAAGAAGTTCACATTACCCGCCATGGTTTTCAAAATCTTTAATTAAAATTATCATAGATAAAAAGAAATATCATAAAAAATGGAAAACTTATGGAAACATTTCAGATTACAATTCATTCACCTTGTTAAGAACTAGATCTAAAGAAATCATGAAATCTGATTATAAAAACTATGTTGCTAGAGTAGAAAAAAATCTAAACACAAATGTCAAAGCTTTCTGGAGTTATATAAAAACTATAAAACATACTAATACTCTTCCAAACACTTTACATTACAGAAACCGTGAAGCTCATTCAGGTCCTGAAGTTTGTAACCTATTTGCCGATCACTTCGAATCAGTATTTATTAAGTCAAGCCCTTTTGATAATATAAAATCTCATGCCAATACTATTAATAATCTGGGCACTATTCATATAACGGAACATTCAATATTACAATATTTGATAAATCTTGACACGACGAAAGGAATAGGCCCAGATAATATTCACCCCAAATTTGTACAAACTTGTGCTTACTATTTAACAAAACCTCTATTTATAATTTTTAATAAATCTTTAACATCTGGTATCTTTCCTTTATTTTGGAAGTGTTCTTATATAACACCAATTCATAAATCTGGCGACATAAATGACGTTTCCAATTATAGACCTATTACAAAATTGCCGATTTTTGGTAAAATATTTGAGGCTATAGTTGTGCAATGTCTGAGTACACATATTGATTCAATAATCATTCCTGAGCAACATGGTTTCTGTGCTGGAAAGTCAGTGCAAACAAATCTAGCACCATTTACCCAGATTCTGGCAGAAAATATGGATCAACGCAGACAAGTAGATGTCATTTATACAGACTTTACCAAAGCATTCGATAGAGTGAACCATGGTAAACTCATTAGCAAACTATCGGAAGTTGGTATTCATGGATCTCTGCTACGCTGGGTTGATTCATACATAAGTAATAGATCACAAATAGTGGTAACTAATGGTTTCAAATCACGTAAAATACATGTAACATCTGGTGTTCCTCAAGGTAGTCATTTAGGTCCTATTCTATTCAATTTATTCATAAATTCCATAGCCAATTGTTTTAAACACAGTTCATATCTTTTATTTGCTGATGACTTGAAATTTTTTAGGCCAATATGCAACCTTGATGATTGCCACAAACTTCAATCAGATCTTGAAAGTTTAGTTCACTACTGTTTGACTCATGATCTTTCATTAAATATTTCAAAATGCAGTATTGTTAACTTCACTAGAAATAAAAATACTATATTATACGACTATACTATTCAGGGCGAGGTGGTACAGAATAAACATGTAATACGTGATCTAGGTGTTATGTTTGACAAAAAATTGACTTTCAATGAACATATTGACTATATCAGTAAGAAAAGTTATAAGCTACTCGGGTTCATAATACGTTCAACTAGATTCTTCACTAATATCTTGTCTTTTAAGTTATTATATAACGCTCTAGTGAGATCCTCCTTGGAATATGCCTCAATAATATGGAATCCATGTTATAATACAAGTATATACGCAATTGAAAAAATACAAAGGAAGTTCACTAAAGTTGTCTGTAACCGACTACAAATTCCATATGAATCGTATGAAGATAGGCTTCATGTTTTAGATATGATTCCACTAGTTAAGCGTAGAATGGTAGCAGATCAATTATTTCTATTTAAAATTCTGAATAACAAATTGGAAGCTTGTATGTTGATGCCTTATATAAGATTCTACATACCACATAAATGCACAAGATTACAATGTCTATTCTATCTGCCGCAGCACAACACGAACTGTTACATAAATGCTCCTCTTAGTCGCATGATGCTGTGCTATAATAAATTTTTTCTTGATGTAGATTTATTTAGTAATACAATATTTAAATTCAAATTTGATGTAAGTATTATTTGCCGTTATATGTAATATGTAAAAATATATTTAATATGCGCTATTTATCATATGAACATATGTATTATCAGTTCATTTACGTTAATATACTATAAATGTGATTTTGCGAGAACCTACCATTGGCAATTGCTGTTGGTTCTCCTGTAAATAAATAAATAAATAAATAAATAAATAAATAAATCTCCACGCAACGCTACTGTTAACGAAATTGCCTTCTCCCTGGGTGACCAACCGTTAGCTTTTGCAGCAGCAGCTCCAAATTGTGTCAAATAATTCGACCATGATGTCTTTCCATCGAATTCTGGAGTTTTTATGCGAATTGTTGATATTAATTCCTCTTTTGATATTTTCCGTTCACTGCTGCTTCTGTTTTAAGTACACAAGGACATAAATTCGATGATGGAATCGCCTTGAAAAATGTATCTTCCAGTTGTTCTATTTTTCTTTCGTATTCGTTTTTCAATTCATTTAAATGCTCTTGTAAATATTGTCCAAAATTCTAGAACTTTCTACCAATTCTTCTTTTAAAATTCCAGAATTTTCTTCCGATTTTCTAGAATGTTTGTTCCAAAGTTCTGTAATATTCTGCCAAATCTTATTCTAGAACTTTCTTCCAACTTCTGCTCCAAAATTCTAGAATTTTCTGCCAAATCTTCTTTTAGGATTCTAGAACTTTTTGCTAACTTCTGTTCAAAAGTTCTAGAATATTTTCTAACTTTTGGTCCAAAGTTCTAGAATTTTCTGCAAAGTCTTCTTTTAACTGTATTTGTAAAGTTCTAGAGTTCTCTTCCATTTTTCCAACATTTTACGATTGATTAGAACTATTTATATTACGATATTACATAAATATATTATTTATATCATATTCACTAGAACTATTTATATTACGATATTACATAAATATCGTAATATAAATAAATGAAATGCCTTTTCCGGTTGAAAATCCTGCCGACTGTGAAATACGCGCTGTGATTCATTATCTTAGTGCTAAAAGCGTAAAAGCGGCTGAAATTTATTGTCAGATCAGCGAAATGTATATAGAAAACATTATGAGTATGGGTTAGTACGGAAATGGGTTCGATCTAGTGCCCAGTGACTACCACATATTCTTGCATTTGAAGAAGTGCGACTTTTTGGTATGTCGTATTTCAGAATGATTGACCTGAAGGAGTAAAGACTTACTGTACAATTTTATGTTAAACTTGGAAACGAGGATGTAATATTCCGAAGTGAACTGAGACAATTGTGGAAGCACAACTTGAAGGCAAATTTTGTGCAGGAAATATGACTTTGTTAGAAACCCAAAATAATGATGAAGGAAATGGTCGTGGAGTAATGGTTGAAACAAGTTAGGACCAACAAGATAATACCAGTTCGAATAATGAACATAAATAATTATCCGGTTACAATTAAACAAGGCACTGTGGTACGGGAATGCTCATCCGTGTTTTTGATTATTAGAACAATGGTAGCACAGTAAACCACAACTATCAAAATTCCGAATAATTTGCTCAGTCAAATATCAACATCTTTTTAAGGACTCACATCTGACCAAGGCGAAGAATTAATTAGCAAAAAAAACTACTCCTTTACCAGAAAAAAGCTATTGGCAGTTGTGAAATCCGCTGAGTATTTCTATAAATATTTATACGACAGAAAATTCCTGATAAGAACTGATCACGCTGCCTTGAAATGTCTTTTACAATTCAAGAATTCAGAAGGCCAGGTAGCCAGATGGATCGAAAGATTGCAGGAATATGATTTTATCATCGAATATCGAGTGGGAACTATCCATCGTAACGCTTACGCGTTGTCCATGAGACCATGTTCCGAAGAATGCAAGTACTGTTGCATAATAGAAGAAAAGCAAGCTGCTGTGTTAAGAACAACAGTAGTAAATAATAAATGGAAACCGAAAGAATAGCGTAAAGATCAAGTTAAAGATCCGAATTTAAAAATTATAATAGAATAGAAGAATAACGGGGCCAAACCGATTTGGCAAGATGTTGAACCATATTTCCGGAATGTTAAATCGTACTGGGCGCAATGGAACTCTTTAATAATTGAAGAGGGTCTCTTAAACCGTGTCTTGGAGAATGCGGAAGGTACTGAGCAGAGAACTCAGTTACTAATTCCTAGGGACAGGGTAGCTGATGTATTAGAAGAGATCCACGACGGATCCGCTGGAAGATACCTTGGAGTCAACAAGACTTCTGAGTAGTTGCGAGAACAATTTTACTGGGTAAATTGCAAAGAAGATGTTAATGAGCGGTGCAAGAAATGCGTAGTTTGTGCTGCAAGTAATGGCCCACATAGGAAACGAAGAGCACTAATGCGTCAGTACAACGTAAGAAGCCCATTTGAACACATTGCAATCGACGTGGCTAAACCATTCCCAGAAACTGATAACGGCAACAAGAATATGAAAGTCATCATAGACTACTTCAGCAAGTGGATTGAGCTAATCTTCTGTCCAACCAGTAAGCAATCACCGTCGCTGAAGTATTGGTGAAGGAATGTATATGTAGATTTGGAGTACCGCGTGAAATACACTCAGATCAGGGAAAAAACTTCGAGTCTGCCCTGTTTCAAGACTACAAAATATTGGGCAATTATAAGACAAGAACAACTGCATTACATCCGCAGCCGAACGGCATGGATGAACGAATGAATAGAACGATCAACAGATATCTGTCAAAAGTTGTATCTAACCACCAAAGATATTGGGATCGTCATCTGTGTATGTTTTTGATGGCATATCATTCATCTGTGCATGAAACAACAGGACACAAATTCGGTTGGAAACCAGGAGAAGATCTAGCTGGAACAGATTATGTCACTGATTTACGAAGAAGAATGAACGACATTTACGAACAAGTTCGTTCAAACATTCAAACTTCAAGCGACAAAAATGAAAGATCATTATGACACCACGGCCGAAAAGGAAGGATATGAATCTGGAGAGTCGGTATGGTTATATAATCCACAGAAACGTCGTGGTCTATCACCTAAGTTACAAACATGCTGGGAGGGACGCTATAAAATAATGGAGAGGATAAACTACGTAATCTACCATATTAGGAAAACACCGACTAGGAAGCCGCGAGTGGTCCATTTAATCGACTAGCCCCTTTTGCTGGATATAACCATGAAGCTAATGATGTTCGTGCAGCAAATGTTCGCTGCGTTCAACAACACGAACCTGAACTAACATTTGAAGACTTCATAAAGAAATATTCCATCGGTCATAAAGCACGGTATGGCGTGACAAAAGAAGAACATCGAGATCTATTTATGGTACATTTGGAGTATTCCATTGCCCGCTGTGTAGCAGAAGACTTAAACATGTCTCGAGGAATTGCTACAGTTTTCAAGAAGAAATTTGGACGGCCACAAGAACTGGCCAATGAACGTCCATCTGTTGGAAGAACACTACAACTGCTAGGCAACTCGTAACACGAACGGTACCTTTCTACTTAATCAATAAGTCACGATCATCTCAGAAGTCCACCTATCGCACATTATGGGTGACACTGACCGATTGGCGAGAAAATCTATTAAATAACGGCATTATGAAACTGGCAGTACAAAAATTGGGTTGTGGACTAGATGGGTTGAAGTGGAGGATAATTAATATGTTTGAAATTCTCTTCAACCGCACAGGAAATGAAATTCTTGTCTGCAGCTTCGACCCTAAAGGAAGAACAAAATTAGATCAAACTGTGAATTGATACTTCTTCAGGACATCAGGATGCACCAAGGGTTCGACTTGCAGATTTCGTTGCAACTTTTCTGCAACCCGTGAACATTTGTTCCGAGACGACACAGTTTTGAGGAGGGGACAGTGTAACGAATATAAGAAATAAGCTAACCAGTCGGAAATGTTATAGATTCTTCTCGAGAACCGGGAGCGTTCCAGAATCCTTTTGAGAACAAGAGCGTTGCGTTGCAGCGAGGCCAGGGAGATGCATATAGCGAACTCTCTTGTCTGGATGCGCGGTTGGGGGGATTCTGGAACTTTCTGGAAAGATCGAGATGTCGGACGAGAGTATAAAAGTGGACTCGGGCGGCTCGAGGGGGTTAGTTCACAGTTGACTTCGGAGACGGTAACATAAATATCGTATTATAAATAGTTCTAGTAAACGTGATAATAAATAATATTAATCTCTGTAAATCCATAATTAGTGTTTAAGTTTTATTGTGTTTAAGTTTTGTTGTAGTGTTAATTAGTTTTATATAAGTTCCTTTCATTTTTGTTTTTCATTCATTAAATAAATACTTTTAGTTTCGTTTAACATAAATAGTTTTTTTGTGTCCAAAATCTACACACTGCCAGGAAAGACACAGGATATATATATATATATATATATATATATATATATATATATATATATATATATATACTTATTATTCAGATGTCTATCTCCTAGGTTACGAAAATTGCGCGCCAGTGCTGCACTCTTGCATGTGCTTATTAGACAAAGATATATATATATATATATACATATATATTGTAACGAATATAAAGCGAATCAGTCTAGAACGTCCCAGAAACCTTATCGGGAACAAGAGCGTTGCAGCCGTACCACCCAGATGCATGGAGCGAGCTCGCATGTTTGAGCGTGCGGTTTGAGAGCGAGAGGGGCTGCACGTCACACTGACGTCAGACCTATGACGATTGTTAGTTACGGTCAAGCATGGCGTCACGTACAGTAAACTAAATAAACATTGAATATAATAATTTTCGAGTTAATTAATTTATAAAATGCAATGCGCTAATAAAATAATACAAATGTCCGGTCTTAAAACACTATTTAATCTACGATTTCAGTCTAATTTTAATTGTGCAAGTAACCTTTTCGACCATTTGTCCATATACATAAAATTTTTGCAATCTAGCATTTATTTACTATAAATGCCGTAGTTAAATTAAGTTTAAGTAATAATGATTTTTGAGTAAGATTTTCCAGGGTGTTTATACCGAGAATATGTTATGAATTTGATATTTACTACGAGTATTTATTTAGTTTGTTGTCTTTTGCTCTATGTTATTCATTATGTTGTGTCCAACTATACGTAAGTTCTATTATCTATAATCGAACTTCAGATCGTCAACAATCAGTGATAAAGTTTCATAGTTTTATAATTTGCCTATTCAATGTACTGGCAACAAATATAAATATTCCTATGTAATATTAATATAAAACATAATTTAAATTGGAAATATAATCTTACAAATGTATTTTACATATTGGATAAAATATAATGTAACTGTATTCAGTCAGTAAATAAAAAAATAAGCCCAACTCCTCCAAGAATAACAGTGGTTCAAATTTACCGCAAATCTGGTTTTCAAATCATGATGGCACGTTTTCGTAGAGTGAATATAATATGCAACATTGTTATATAATTTTTCATATATTTAGGAAAATTTTTGTAAATATACTACTCGTATATTAAAACGATAAATCATTCGATCTGAAGTTAGTATCAGAACGATGATCTGGACTGATCCATTTGAAACCAAATATTATTCTTATTATGAATGAAACTTATTGTGTATTGTACATAATGTTAAAGCCAAAACTTCAAAGTATGGTAATAAAGTAGACATCAATAAGTGTATACACAAGTAATGAAAGAAATTACGTTAAAAAATTTAATTTAATTTTTCAAAAATGCTAAGCACGATTTCAATAAAAACTTTCTAAATATTTAAGAATATGATCTACTATCACATGGTAAATTTTTATCTAATTTAAGTGGGAAAGTTTTAAGAAAAAAATAAATAAATATGTAAATAAATTTTCAAAAGCATAATATAACAAGAGAGTGAGAATAAATTGAAATTAATTTGACACTTGTTGCCACGCAATAGTCCGTAGGGCTTGGTGGCTATTGTCAAATGGCAACAAGTTTGAGAAAGATAATGGAGAATTATTTCCTAATTTATCGAACTCTCGACTTATATTTAATTAGATTATTTTTTGACTTAGCTGTTGATGTCGATTCATCAAACTTAAAAGATTTTGAACTGGGTCCATTTCGATTGAATACTTATTAATGTATTTTTGGAAGTTGTTTCCAAAATTTGTTGGTGTATTTCTGTATCTAAAATACAACTAAATCGATTTTTTTCACACATTTAACTTGACGCGTTGACAGTGTTAAATAATTATTTTAACTACCTATCATTTGTCACAAACAAAAAAGCATCTACAGAGATAATTTCCGGGAATAATCACAAGAGCTTTATTCTCAGTATAATAATGACAGGATTGGTTAAAACGCAGACACGTGACATACAATGAAGCATTTAATTGGTTTTGAGAAATGTCATTTAAATTGGATAAAAATTTACTGAGCTATTGAAAACTATAATCTTAAGTATAAAGATTTTAAAAATTAAATCGTGCCTAGAATTTTAGAGAAAATCAGATTCCAAATTTTGATAACTTGTCCTCCTACACTTCAATTCCAATTTATTTGTTTTGTAAAAAATAAAATTTATAATATACATATCAAAAGGCATAATGTTCAATGATTATGCAGTACTATATATAAAATATTTTCTCATCAATGCTATCATTATTATTATAGAGAAAATAGTACATCATATAGTTCATGGCACAAATGCCGTAATGTCATAACAACGAAATAAATAAAAGTCAATATTAATTCATTTTTATTTATGTTAATATAAATAGTAAAATTTGAATTTCTTGAAATCGTAATACCAGACATTAATGTATTTGTAGAAAGGACAGAATCGCTTGTCTAAGAAATATTAATTTGTTCATTAGTAGATCCAAGGGTTCGGGTAATCTTATTTTTAGTTTCTCACGATTCTGTAACGTAACCCTCAACACCTGCATCACTCTTCCAGTCACCAGATACGTGGCCGGTGTTTCGAGGAATCTGCACAAACATATTAGTGCTAATTGAATAACATATACAACTTCCAATATTATAAAACAAATCAAAATTTTAACATTTTTTGTCTTAAACTCAAATAATTTTTAATAATATTGTTATAATTTACTGCGCCACCTTATTAAAAATCGGAAATGTTCTATTCCTGTGCATCTTTGCGTCTTTAATGCAAACAATTAGAGCTCTAAATAAACAAAAAATTGCAACCACCTATAAATCATTTTTTTGAAGAAAAAAATGTAATAATTTTTAATATAAAAACATTTTTATTTCCATGAATAAATGCTTGTCATATGGCGCATTTACGAAAAAAATTATCAACTGTGCTGTTGAAAATATTTCAAACTTCTCTGGTGAATAACCAACCGATCACGATAGTTAGTTTAGGAAAATTAGTAATATGTGTATCAATATTGTTTTTTATCCGCAGCACACATTTCAATTTCGAGAAAATACTCTATAACGATGAAGACTTTTAATTTTATTATTAATAAAAAAAGATACAATATTTTGAAAATCAATAAATCTAAAACTTAAATGCAAACAATTTATCTGATCTAGAAATTAAGCAAGTTCAACCTTTTTCTTAACTATCGCCGTATTATTGGCTTTTAACCTATCGGTAGAATTTAAAATCGGGATATATTTTTAAATATTTTTAATATTGGTGCCCGTATCAGATATTGATTTTTCGTTAATAATTTTTACAAGATTTTTTTTTTTTTTTAAATTAAAAATATGCGAAATAACACTCAAAACTAATTTTGTTACATTTTTTCTCAAAAACTAAAATTTAATATTGGATAAAAGTTTATTATGTTACAGAAGACCATATTCTTAAATATGCAGATTAAAACAAATTAAATCGTGCCCATTTTTAGAGATAATTGGACGAAATATTTGATAACATGATCATCGCCTACACTTCAACAAAAAATTATTTGTAATATACAAGTTTAGCTTTTTACATAACCTAAAAGTAGAAGGCTCGACAAGAAAATATTTGTTTTTTTCCTACTCGAATACATTATTTTATTATTTTCTGTTAAAAAAGTATACCATTTCAGAATTGTTTTGTATCACCATGGAAACTGTACGTAAATGTAGAAAAAGATCCATGTCCAAAAAATAGTTGATGTAGCCATAGTTATGTATATAATTATCATGTCAATTTATTTCATTTTAATTTAAAATCAACGGAATTTGATAGATACGTGGATTATCGATTCAATAATAAATACTAAATAAATTCTGATTATTTATTACTGTGTTTATCAACTAAATGCAAAATATATCCTTGTTATACATACATATAAATCGATATTAATGATTTTAAATAAGACTATAGTTAAATAGTCTTAAATAATGTCGTTATATATTTGCACATGTATGTCGATTAATAGGTGATACTGATTTATTTTCAAGGTTTTAAACTATCAGTATAATTTTTTTTCTAATACTTCAAAAAATCTCAAAATATATATAAAAAAAAAGAATATAATTTATTTGATCGCAAACGGCGAGTTACTTTATGCCGGCTAGCGAGGCTTAGGTGGCTAAGATTGTGGAAAAAAGTGCGCGGCGATCAAATACAGGGACGGGCTACAACTTATTTGCCACGACAATTTTACTCTAATTTTTTTTTAGCAATTAGGTTCTCTGACATATAAGCTGGATTCCATTTGTCACTTAAATCAGTTCAGATAAATTAGATAACATGACTAAATGAACTAAATTAAGCAAATTGATACACATATTGGATGAATTACTTCAAAGTAAATTAAAGTCAGTAATTCTAGTATTAGAAATTATGTCAGTAAAGTAATCCAGTGAACTAAATAAATGATTTGGTTGAGTAAATATAAGTTAGATCTGATCTAAATGGCAAATAAAATACGCTTATTTTAATTAAATGCATATATTATTAAAATATTAATTTTGTAAATTTTTTAATTGTTTTCGTAAGGAAATATACTTACCGAATATAGCACGTTTGTTGCTCTTAGGAAAAATTGTCATAGCAGCAAAAGCACTCGTGAACTCAAAATAATTATCGATAATATTCAATGCAATATATAATAAGTGTTTGCATACTCATTTTTCTTAATTTCAAATATATTTTTATTGATTATTGAATGTAATTATTATTAAGACAACAAACTTACCCTGAAAATATTTCACTTCTTGCATCATTTTATTTTTGAATATAGAAATATAGAACAGAAGTACACATGGTAATTATTATTATATTTTTCATAATATTATTGTTTTATAAAGTAGTAAGTCCTTATTCGCTGCATGAAATTAAAGCATGAGTCTTCAGAATGAGGTCAAGGGATAATTTCTGGTATGAGATTTAAAAGTACTTCAAAATCATACTTATCTAAACTGTCTTTCGAACTTATTTTCACTATAATTTTGAAATAGATTGCTTCCGTTTCGTAATATTGTTGGTAACCTTCGCTTATGTGATTAATTTTCAAGATTCATTGTTTGATGGTATATCAAACACATACGATACAAAAGAAATAGATGATACTAATGACATTATATCAACTTACAAATTCATGTTGCACTGTCAACAGAAATATCTAGTTGAAATTTTTAACCTTTTTGAAAATAAAAAATTCATTTATTTTAAATCTACTTATTAATTTTGATATTATTTTTGAGCATTCAACTTTACTACTGATTGTCAATTAATAATAATCTATTAAATTTTAATACCATGCATTTTAGTCAGTTTAATGTCAGATAAAACAGATATCTTCAGTTAAATTAGTTAGTAAGTTAATTTTAATCGTAAATTAAATAGTTTTGTACGAACGAGCGTTCCTTTTGTTTTACCAACAAATTTTATAAATTAGGTAACTCTCAAACAAATATATTTAATGTTTATTTGGTTCACTGTACTGAATATGTGACGCCACTCTTGACGTCACTAACAATTGTCTTAGGTCTGGGTGGTCCGGCTGCAACGCTCTTGTTCCCGATAAGGTTTCTGGGACGCTCCAGACTGATTAGCTTTATATTCGTTACAATATATATATATATATATATATATATATATATATATATATATATATATATATATATATATATATATATAATTAATGTAGCAACAATTTATTGAGTAAACATTTATTTGGGACACACGGTATAAATATATATATATATATATATATATATATATATATATATATATATATATATATATATATATATATATATTTATACCGTGTGTCCCAAATAAATGTTTACTCAATAAATTGTTGCTACATTAATTAATTTGTATTGAATTTAATTTTGATTTAGAAAATAAATACCTATTTAGTATGTAAAAGCTTATTTTGACAATAAATTATTATGACATTGCCATATACTTTACGCATTTTTTCATCTCTTGTTTTTAATTCCATGACTATTGCAATTAAGTTGTAATTCCATAAATTTTCTAATTTAATTTTTGCAATTATTATAAAGCGCTTAATTACTTTTGTTCGGATGTAGAATTATATGCTTCACAACATTTACTTGAAACATTTCTTCCCAAAATAATTAGGGAAGCAATACGAATGGAAAAACTGATTTGTCATGTTATAGGCCTAAGTTTCACTTTTCGTTTTTTTCACGGCTACTACCCATTACTGGGTGTGGCATTCTGCCGAACCAAATTTCGTTAAGTGATATATTTTGTGCGGGAAGTGCGGTTATCAGCCGTTACATCACGGCCCCCAAAGATTTTAGTTGATGGAAAACTACAGGAGTAATTTTAATGTGGTGAAAATTGTTGGTCGGCCAATGATCTAATGATGTTAGTAGAGGGGGAGTCATAGGAGTAGTATTAATATGTGAAAATGTTTGTCGGCAGTGGGAATCGAACCAAGGTTCTCAGGATCCACAGGCCGACACGATACCACTGTGCCTCCTACTCCTATATATATATATATATCCCACGTAAATGTTGGCATAGGAAGCGTAATTTAATGATATTAATAAAAATATTTCCTAATTTTCCGGCTACGTTTTTATTACTAATGACGTAAAATGCTTGTAATTTGATTTAAATATTTTAATCTATCACTGTCATCTTTCAGTGTCATAAATATTTTAATAATAAATAAACAGTTTCTGTCTTACTGCGCCCTCCATAATACATTCTTATAATATTTACGCGATTCGGGACTTTTAAAATATTCATGACAGTGACATTGACAAATTCGTAAAACAAATTGCATGCACTTTACGTCAGTAGCAATAGTAGGCGACAAATTAGGAATTATTTTTATTAATTTTATTAAATTAACCCCAGATAATTTGCACTAAAGATATAAAATAAAGGTTCAGTTTATAATTTAAAATGGTTTACTTGTTTTCAAAATCTTTCATATCACATAGCCCTCTCCCCAGCGACCGAACATCCCCATTTCCACTCTACTTCCTTCGTTTATGTTATTACCGTTACCCTTATAACGAGAGTCTTGGGACCGCTACTCTGTCCGTGGATCCGGAACCGAGACCCGGATGCCTGGAATTCGTCAGTAACCCACCATTTTACATAATATTGGAATGAGATACGTGACAAACTTATTTAGCCAATTCCATGTTGAGGAGAGTAAAAAAATAAAAATTTTCAACTTGAAATAGAGAATGTATAGAAAAGAACAGAAGAAGATTTTTGATTTACTTGTTTGGAAGTTTAGATAAATTATAATCAACCGAATTCTATATATATATATATATATATATATATATATATATATATATATATATATATATATATAAAATATATATATGTATATATAAAAAAGTAAGTAACATTGACTCAGAAAACCGGCAGTACGGCAGCGTAAAAACTGCGGCTCGGTGTTCCCGGAAGGCCCAGGTCCGACTCGGGTTGTAGCGCCAGTAAAGAAGAAGAATATATATATATATATATATATATATATATATATATATATATATATATATATATATATATATATATATATATAAGAGGGGGTATTGAAAAGTAAGGTCTCCTATTTTTTTTTTCATAGAAAATCAAATTTATTTACATCTTTGCGTACATCGTTGGACAGGTTGAACATTAAACTATTTTTCTACATAGCCGCCTTGACGCCCAATCACTTTTTGCATCCTGGTAACCAGCTTTTTAATGCCCGCGTCGTACCACTCTCGTCTGACTTCTGTCCCCCAAGGTGTTTTTTGAGAGCGGGAAACAAGTGGTAGTCGCTGGGGGCAACTTCCGGGCTGTGAGGAGGGTGGTCGATGATATCCCAGCCGAATCGGTGAGCTGCTTAGGGACCCACCTGACGGACACCTTGTGGTAACCGAGGACCTCCGACAAAATATTCTGCACGGAGAAGTAGTCACACTCTTCATTATGACCTTTAGTTATCTCATGCAGGGTTATTCTCCGGTTATTGCGCACCATCTCGTCGATTCGAGCCACCGTTGATTCCGGCAAACTCGGCCGCCCCGACCGCTGCTCATCGTGGACGTTTTCCCGGCCCTCAGAAAACTTCCGGCACCACTTCCGCACGTTTTTTATGTCTATACCCTTCTCACCGTACACTTCCACTAACTGGCGATGAATGTTTATCGGAGAAACCATTTTTGCATTCAAAAATCGAATGACTGAGCGCAGTTCGCACCTGGCATGCGAGCTAAGCGGGAGCCCCATTCTACACGACTGCTACGCAGCGACCTAGCGTCCCAAGGTCTCGCGGATGGTTCTACAATGTTGTGTAGGACACAAGAAATGCAGCGCTGGTTTCAAATTTCGCCTAGCAACTCGCGTTCGGAAATGGCATCGTTGGAGACCTTACTTTTCAATACCCCCTCGTGTATGTATCATACATACATATTGTGGTGAATGTAGATCAGGCTCTTCTCCAAAGAATGCATGGTGGAATGATGAAGTAAAAGAAGCGATTGAGGAGAAAAAGAGAGCATATTTGCGTTTTCTAAATGTGAAAGATGTACCTGGAAGTTTACGAGATGAATGCTTACTAGAATACAAGAGGTTAAATAAATGTGTTAAGAGAGTTGTGAGAGAAAGTAAAGCGCGTTTTGATGACTTGATGAGTGAAAAATTGACAAATGATTTTAGTATGAATAAAAGAATGTTTTGGTTGAGTGTGAAGAGATCGAGAGGTGGTAATTTAAGGGCAGTGAAAGCGATTAAAAGTGCTGATGGTGAGTTATTGTGGAATGAGTCAGATGTTAGGAATAGATGGTGTGAGTACTTTAGGGCTTTATATGGTAGCATAAATGGAGGGAATGGTAGTAGTGATAATGTTAGACAAAATGTTAGTGGTGATGATTGGGATATAGATGAGAGTGATGTTAGTTTTGCATTGATGCGTTTGAAGAATGGTAAGGCTCCCGGTTTGGATGGTATATCGAATGAGATGTTGAAATATGGAGGTGTGAGGTTAGTTGACTGGTTAGTTTATTTGTTTAGATTTTGTTTAAAACTGTGTGTGGCTCCTGATGATTGGAAACGTGCCGTCAGTTGTCCTTTATTTAAAGGCAAAGGTAGTTCGAGTGAATGTACTAATTTCCGTGCGATATGTTTGCTGAGTGTGGTAGGGAAGTTATACGGGAAAATTCTTATTCATAAGGTACGAACCTTAACCATTTCCAAGATAAGCGATATGCACGGTGGTTTTTTGCCCGAGAGAGGGTGTGTGGATCAATTATTTTCTCTTCGTATGATTGTTGAGAAGTCACATTCTAAGAACAAAAAGGTGTTCTGTGGCTTTCTCGACCTTAAAAAAGCATATGATAGTGTTCATCGCGAGACTTTGTGGGATGTACTTCTACAGTACGGTATAAACGGGAATTTGTTGGGGGCAATTCGTGCGTTGTATGAAGGGAGCGAGGCTGCAGTCAGAATTGATGGTAGATTGAGTGATTGGTTTTGTATAGATGTTGGTGTGAAACAAGGTTGTGGGATGTCTCCGTGGCTGTTTAATTTGTGTATGGATGTGTTGTTACGAACGGCGTTAAATGGGGTGGATGGTGTACATATTGGTGGTAGTGTTGTGCCTGCGTTAGCGTATGCCGAAGATGTTGTTGTTATGGGTGAATCTGAAGAGCAATTGAAAAGAATGATTCTAAGTATAAATGAAGTAGGAAAAGGTTTAAATCTATTGTTAAATGTTGATAAATGTAAAGTTTTAGTATTTGAGAAGAGTGATTTGGTGACCGACTGCATTGTTTCGGTGAATGGTGTGAGATTGGGTCAAGTGAATGAGTTTTTATATTTGGGTAGTGTGTTTTCGAGGGATGGACGTATTGATTGTGAGATTGAAAGAAGAGTATCTGCGGGATGCAAGGTATTGGGTGCTCTGGGAACCTTTGCTCGAAATGTAAATGTATCCAGAGATGCTCGATTGAGTGTGTTTAATGGTGTTTTAGTGTCTACATTGATGTATGGTAGTGAATGTTGGGTGTGGATGAATAAACATGAACGTCGTATAACTGCTGTGGAAATGAGGTATTTGCGGGGTGTGTGTGGTTATACTAGAAGAGATCGTGTCCGGAATACATTGGTGTATGATGAGTGTGAAATTGAGAAGAATGTAGTTAGAAAAGTAAGTATAAGTCATTTGAGATGGTTTGGGCATGTAGAACGTATGTCGAATGAGAGATTAGTGAAATAGGTATATGTTGGTGAAATTGAGGGCGAAATATTGCGTGGGCGACCTATGAATAAATGGGTGAATATGATTGAAGAATTGTTTCGTGAACGAAAGTTTCCGAGTATGAGGTGTGTCTAGATAGGAACGTTTGACGAAGATTAATTGCGGAATGAATCTGATGATTTAAGAAGTGCAGGAATTTTGATTTTAGTTTTGTTTTTTTAGTTTTTTCATTAGAGTGTTTATCTGCAATTGTGTGAAATTCAGTTTCAAAAACAAGCGCAGGGACGACACTCCCTTCGTTTCTGATCTTTGTTTGATTCGTTTTCTGATCTTACATGAGTGTTTAACTGCAATTGTGTGGAATTCACATTCAAACAAGCGTAGAGCGACACTCCCTTCCTTTCTTATCTTTTAATTCGTTTTCAGTTCTTACGTAAAGTGTTTAACTGCAATTGTGTGGAATTCACTTCCAAAAACAAGCACAGGGCGACACTCCCTTCCTTTCTTCTCTTTTTGTTTCATTTTCAGTTACTGCATTGTGTGGACTTTTCTTTCATATACAATTACAGGCTATCACTTTCATCTTTTCTAATCTTTGTAGATTCGTTGTTAGATTCGTTATTAGACTCATTGTTAGGAGTAAGCGCGGGTAATTTGAGATGTTTTATGCATGTGTTATGTACATTGAAGAAAGGAGATGAATGATAAGTGAATAGGAGTGATTGGATGGATGTGATTGAGGGTTTGTTATGTAAGAAAGATTTCGAGTGTGATAAATAAATGAGTTTATATGGAGGGATCTACGAATGTGGTTGAAGTGAGGGTGGTGTGTTTGGATGATAATGTTTGACGGGGGCTGATTATTTGATGAATGTTATGAGTGAATGTTTTATGAATGATTTTAGGGTTCGTGCTACCCCATTTGATGGGTATGTATGTATGTATGTATGTATGTGTGTGTATATATATATATATATATATATATATATATATATATATATATATATATATATATATATTTATTCGTTATGCGGATAATTGTATATTGAAAAATTTCGGCTGAAAATGCCATCTATTTGAATATCCGCTCAATTTGGATATTATAATTATTTGAGTAGGTAGCTATCTATGAATTTAAAGTGATATTCGAAATATAATTATAAGGCTAATTATTATATTTAATAGGTAATTAATTTTAGTTTAAAAATTTATAGTTTTTAAAATATTACTCGTGCATCTATTAACTAATAGGTACTACTATACTATACTATACTTGACATATGGAAATAGTTTCCAGAACTCATATTTAATAATTAAAACAATTTCTGGTGTAAGTTCTGTAAATTTGATTTCATTATAAATTTGCACTTGCTTTAAGATGGTTCTATCATGATAGTCTCATACAAAAGTATAGGCAATCTAAAAAGTTTATAAAAATAATTATTACATTTTTGTATGGTATAGGTTATTAACAGAATTAACATTTCGCTGCAAATATCGTACAATTAACAATAACATTGAATATATTAAATAAAACTATTTAACTAGTTTATCAAAATTCAGTAACATAACAAAATTTTTGGAAGTGAATATTTCATGCCAACCAATAGCAGTGTAAGATTTTACACAGCAGAAGCTATTACAACAAGGCGAGAACTACAAGCAGCATGATATTACCAGTCGGTACGAAACGTAACTGTATTATCGATACATCCTGTTGACAGTTCATAAAAAAAAATGAGAAAAATGCACCAAAGCAATTATTATCAACTGTAACAATAAATAAATAAATGAAAATGCTGTAATATATTTTTTTGTATTAAAATTAATATATATTAGGCACTGATCGAAATAATATCTTTCATAGTTCTTGCTTTGTCATTCATGCGACCATCTCTGTCTACGCCTGCGACAATCTCTGTTTACGCGTGAGACCATCTCTGTCTACCCGTGCAACGTTGCGATGTATTTCTGACAGTTTAATTGAAAATCATAGAATATCCAACTTTCATCGCCAATTTCTTTGAAACTAATCCGGTAAGGCAGGTATTTTTTAATTCTCATACCTTTATCTTTACATGATGTACTGTGTTTTAGTTTTTTGTTAAAAAATAACTACAATATATGAATTTATTACGCAGTATGTTGCATCGCGAAGTACCTACAGTTCCTATAACACCAATGCATTTTTGGTCGACTTTAACTTTACATTACTAAGATCAACAACGGTAAACTTTTTTAAAAAAATTGCATACTAGTGTAGAAACACATGAAAAATAACTTATTTACATTTCATTCAAATCCGGGTTAAATGCTTCGATGATAGTACCACCTTAATTTAATTTTAAAGCAATTTGATAATTATTTTTTATTTGTTATTCTGCACAACAGGATCTTAATCCTAATGACAATACTGAATGAGTGATAAAATACCAGCTAATGACATGTAAAGTTGTTGGCCGGTAGACTCGAACCCGGAACTGCGCTGATGTCTTAATGTCTCATGTCACAATAAACAGTGGTCTACGCTTTAACACGCTCAACACTGACTAAGTGAGTAAAGTGAAAACGACCTACAATGTACTGATACTAATGTCTATAATTACTTGTTTTGGCTAAATGTCTGGATTCACCTAAAATATTCTAATTTGTCAATATGAAATACGTATTATTTGAATGTTTATGATGTTTACAATTTGGACTTTTTAGTAGAATATGCTAAAAGAAATATATAATGTATTAAGAAATTATTTGATTATTCGGTTCGTATAGTATTTAACAACTATTCGGCTTATTCGTCTATTAAAATATCTAATCTGATTAGAATATCCGAAACCGAATATTCGTTATGACAATATTATATGAATATCCGAATCAAATCAATATCACTTTTAGAGAAGAAGGATCAAAAAAGTTAATTATACTACTACTATTAGTTTGAACTATAAATCAGTTGACAGATTATGAATAGTTTTCAATTTCAATATTAACTGTTGTTATTTATGTTAATTTAAATAACAATACTCCATTTAGTTCTTCTTATGATAGATTAATAGAATCTTCAATCCACAGAATCATACCCGAGAAAGATGGAATTTTGCCAAATGTATGCTGAATTTTCGGTCGAGCAATTTGAATATTTCATAATGAAATAGTTTATAACAGTAATAAAGCTTTATGACATATGATTTGTAGATTCAGTCAATGAAAAATTGTCGAAGTTTTGTAGGTGATGGAAATTTAAATATATATGGTAAATGGTAGAATTTATAGTACTCCGATACATTTTTATTTACAATGAAAGCCAGTGGAGTACAACGAATTTGATTATGATACGTGTAGGATTTCATATTTATATCAATAAATCAGTTTTACCGTAATTTTCTTACAATACATTGAAAATATTTTTACATGTATTTATAAACTATTATTTACATCAATTCATAAATACCATAAATTTATTTAAAATTAATAGTAATTTAAATCAAGAAACGCAAGTTTCACCACGCTTTGAACTACTGGGCTAAGATTGTCTGTAATTGCTGCAAAATTGGTTACTAATTATTCTCGTAATATTATAGTTTATTAAATTACTCTAATTTATTTATTTATTCTTACCAAAGTAAAAAATATGTACTTACCCAGATTCTCGAATAAAAGATTACCAAATATTTTACAATGAAATTTGAGAGTTCTACTTGTACAGTTGCTAAAGTTACCACGTTTCTAACAAAATAATAGTAAAAATATATAAATTAGCTAGCTAATAATTAGAGCGTGGGCATTTCGTTAATAAATTTATTTCATCCAGTGAAATTTCATCAAAACTTAAAACCAGGAACACAGATCGAAACTATTTTTTGTTTAGTTTGGTTTAGTACCAATAAAATTAAATTAGTTGCAGTCAGTATCGTTTCTGATTAAATCTTTTTTTATTATTATTCGAACGAAAAACAAATTTACAACCAGTTAAAACTCACACCACTTCATTTTAATCATTTTACATGTTATAAATTTATTACTTTAGAAAATAAAAAATAGGTTCGAAGCATATCATTCTAACGACATAAAGTTTTTTAGCAACAAATTGGTATGGTGTGGTTGTAGAGCGTAGTGATGAAAGACTCCCGTGCAGTCTTGGGTTGAAGTCTACTATCCGACAAATAGAACTAGGCAAAAAATCGAATGATTGATTTAAGAACGTTAATCTTGAATTTCTAAAAAATCTATTGATCGATAAAATCGATGTTATCGACTAAAAACAATTGTTTTATCCAACAAATCGAATGATAAAAAATCAACTGATCAATAAAATCAAAGTTATCGATTTTTTTAACTTTATTGTGATCATAAATATACTCAATTAACATAGATTTTTCATTCTCGTTTAAAATATTTAAAATGTTATCATTATTGATTTTAAGGCGCAACTAACTCATGAAATTGGGACATGATACGCAGTGATTTAACAAAACATATTTTTTAATTTTTTTTTTAAACGTATTCGATTTCAAAATTTGAAATAAATCGATAAAATCGATTAGATCGATAAATTGTGATAAATCAATTCAATTTTATGATCAGAGATCGATTTCAAAATTAAAAAATCGCCCTGCTCTAACGGTAAGTTTGTTTGTTACTAAAATGCCGCAATATGTGGCAATTAACCACACACATTGTACTGTAATTTGGATAAAATTCTTATCGTGATCGAATAACAAATAACAATAAATAAAATCTGGTTAGGTCGTCAAATTTCGTTTAATTATGTTTTTGCTCTGGTTATATATATATATATATATATATATATATATATATATATATATATATATATATATATATATATATATATATATATATTAGCATCAATTTTGATCAATTTTGATAGCGTAATTTTATGAAATTAATAAAAATATTTCCTAAATTTTCGCCTATTAGTTTGCTATTGACCTAAAGTACTTGCAATTTGTTTTAAATATTTTAATCAGTCACTGTCATCTGTCAGTGTCATTATTAATATTTTAATTTTTCTAACTGTTTCTGGTGAAGTAATCAGATATTTGTCTTTTACATAATACATTTTTAATAATATTTACGCGGTTCCCAACTTTTTAAATATTCATGACAGTGACAGATTAAAATATATAAAACAAATGGCAGACATATTATCAGCAGCAATAAAAGATTGGGCGCAAAATTAGGATTATTTTTATTAATTTCATTAAATTATGCTATTAAAATGGAATAATCTGTATTAAATAATATGTAGTAATATTGGCAGTATTGGGAAATAAAATTTGGTACTATGATTTTATTGCCGGACACTTTTTATTTACAAAAGACTGATTTTACATGTTAACTGCCTATGCCAACATTTACGATTTTGATTATATTGTTTTTGCTCCTAAAGTAGAATAAGAATTCATTTTGCTAAAATGTTAAAAAAATTATAAATTTAGTAACAAAAATGTTAAAGGTTATTTGGAACAATCAAAAACAGTCTTCTATGATGATAGTGATATTATAGAAAATTAAAATTTTTATGATTTAGTAGTTCTATTTTACTTTTGTAATTAATTTATGATATTTGAAACATATCTTATTGTTTGTGTAATTTTTAAATTTTATTTGTAACAAAATAATTGAAATACAAAAATGTTTTTTTTATCTATCTGAAAAACGGCGCTTTATTGCTAATCGCCTAGGGCGCTTTATTGCAAATCGCCCAGGGCGCTCTGCGCCCTTCAATTAGTCATGTCTAGCATTAACTCATCATACTAAAAGATATAAAAAAATAAATAGATTGTAGAAGTTCTCTTTTAGTGTCACTCTGAATTCGCCAATTCAATTGTTCACTGTAAACGTATATGAAAAATACTAAGTTTCAAAATTTGTATTTGAATAGCACAACTTTTAATATAAAAAAGATTAAAAACGTAAATTGAGTACAGAGATTTTCCTTAGTGCTACGCTGGATGTATCACTTCAATTGTTTATAACAAATAAAAATAATGGGATAGGTGGCTCAGTGGTATCCAGTCGGTCTGTAGATTTGAGAACCCAGGTTCGATTCCCATAGCCGACAAACAATTTTCACCACATTAAAACTATTGCTATGGCACCTCGTTCACTAACATCGTTGGAGATCGTGATTTTACGACCGGTAACCGCACTTTACAACAATTTTCACGTGAGATTGCTCAATATTTGCACTTAGTTTAAATGGGGAAATTGCTTTTTCCTATACTTTTATGTATAACATTTTATGATTTAGATCTAAAAATATTTCAAGATAACTGCCAAAAAGATTATCAAATAAGCATTCAAGTAATTTGGATTAGAATCAACGGCGTACCGACAATTTGAGTAACATTGAGTTACATAAATTACAAGTTAATGTAGGAAAATGCCACATGATGTCCTTTACTCGTCATATAATCACTATTAATTTTCTTTATCACATGTACAATGCAACTCTTTTATGAAAATCCTCGCTTAAGGATTTGGGTGTAACTTTTTCTTCTAACTTCACTTCCACAGAACATTCTAATAATATTTGCGTTGCTGGTAGTAAAACTCTTGGTTTTATTATTTATTATGTTCACCTTTGAAATACCGTATTAAATAAAATAAAATAAATATATCATCACGCCTTCTACCCATTACTGGGTGTGGCACTCTGCTGAAGCAGATCTCGGTAAGTGATATATTTTGCGCGTGAAGTGCGGTTACCAGTCGTCAAATCACGGCCCCCAAACATGTTAGTGGTGGAGGAGCCACAGGGATAGCTTTTTCAAATTATGAAAATTTGTCGCCTGTGGGAATCGAACCAGGGACCTCAGGATCCACAGGCCGACTTCAAACCACTGAGCTAGCCATCCCATAAAATACCGTATTAATAACTGCATTCCTAACAGTATTGTTATTGGCTCCAACATAATTTTCCGACATTTCTTCCGGTACAGGGTTTTCGTTCTCATAATCATTGTCATCGATGTCGCCTACATTTCTAACAATGTTATGTAATATACATACTGCAACTATCACAAGTGATGTTTTTTAAACTGATATTCCCAAACCAAAAGACCGACATGGACACCTTCTTTTAAGAACACCGAAAGTTCTTTCGATAATATTACGTGTTTTTATATGTGCCTCATTTTACCGTCTTTCTGGTGCTATTATAGGATTCAACAATGGCGTTAAAAGATAATTGAGACAATTATACCCACTATCTCCTAATAAGTAAGTATTTTCAAATTCATTGTTTTCAAATCTAGCTGTTATTAATAAATTATTGAAAATATTAATATCATGCACAGAGCCTGGCCCTCTTGCTACGATGTCCATAATACGCAATTTTGCATCGAAATTTGCCTGCACATTGAGAGAAAACCAGCCTTTTCTGTTTCTGAATATTTCTACATTCTCTCCTCCTGGAGATTGAATTTTAATGTGGGTGCAGTCAATTGCGCCGATAACATTTTAAAATCCACTTATGTTAAAAAATTCGGAACAAATTTTATTTCGTTGTTGAATTGTGTTTGGCGTCTGTATATACTCCTCGCAATGAAGCCAAAATATGGGTTACTCCATGAATAATTCTACAGACTGTTTGTTTAGTTACGTTAAAATTATCTCCAACAATAATTTGGAACGAACCACACGCATAAAATCGTAAAGTGATGAAAAGTTGATTCATTGCAGTAATTGGTTGATTTCTTTCCGTTAACGGTTGAATGTTCTCTATTATTAAATTTAAAACAACCAATACTACTTGTTTTGGTAACCGAAATCGAATTTTGTTATCATGCTCATCGTACTTATCAAACGGCTTATTTCGTTCTCTAAATACACGCGGTCGTCTTCGTACCATAATTTGATCTTCAGTATCGTCGTCTGATGATGAAATTAATTCAACTGATGATACAGATGAAATTGTTTCGAAGAACATGATAAAGACGACATGGTGCAGGTTATGTTATGTACTCAAAAAATGGATGCAAAATTGATGCTAATAAATATAAAAAGCATTTTATAACTTACCAGCTATTATTAAGAATTTGTTTTGAAAGATAAAACACTGTTCAAATGGGAATTAGATTTTTACTTTTTTCTCACTTGTCAATTTAACAAAACAACTGAAATTTAGTACTCCAGTTTTCTGCTGTTAGTTTAATCTACTGATTTAATACCCAGATTATTTTAACTTATGGTTATAGAACAGGAATTAAACAGTTAAATTAATTTAATCGCAAAGTTTAGTTAATTGTCCTTTATAAAACCGGGCATTAGAGAATTTGATATGGAATCTGTATCTGTTAGACACGGATAAATAATTGTTTAAATTTTTTGGCAGTCAAGTTGTCAGTCGCACTGATTTAAGAATATACTCGTAGTTTTTAGATTATCTGTCGCCTGTATATTTGATCTGTAATTATCTGTTTCAGTTTGTTATTAGGTAAAAAACGTATTAATGCATGGTTCTGCGGATATTTTCTTACATTTATAAATTAAACAACTTTTCCCATTTCTTCTTGAAACACCAAAATCAATATTAGTAAGTAAATATAAAAAAAAGATGCTGCAGTTGTATACTAATTAATGTATTTTTACAGATTGAACCTTAATAGTAACAATAATAAACGAAAGCGTGCAGTAAACTTCACCCGAATTGATAATGAGGATGTTGATAGATGTTGTTTTAAAATATATGCACATTATAGATTGTATGTAGTTCTATCTCTTGAGTGTCGTAATTATATATTTCTCCTACAACTGTGCGATTTTTTTGTTATTACGTAACTACTATTGCCTTAGTTACGCGTGGAAAGGAGACAAATGTAAACGAACTGCATTTCTGTAAATGAAAAGCACAAGTGTCGAAAGTAATTTGTGGAACTGTTAAATTAAAAATTGAACTCAGAGCGGTTTAAATTTCGCGCCGAGCGCGGCAATTCATATTTTAGTCACAGACGTTTATGGAAGAGAAAGATATGCAGTGGTACATTTTGACGTTTATAAACATAAACTTTATAAATATTGCACATAATATCATCAGTATTCCTAATCTGTACACATCATAATGAGCAGAGAAGTACTCGCAGGTGTATCATTATTAAATATGATAACAAAGAGAAAAATGATTTTATTTATAGAGTAAGTGAAGTACATAATATTTTTTGTTTGTGTATTTTAATAATACAGTTGTTACAGTGACAATGAGATAATGTAAAGTGGAAACTTTTATACTGTCTGAAGAAATATTGATTTCTTCCGTACCTATTCATATTATCAACAGAACTATTATTGACAACAATTTCTGAGGTTTTAGAAGTATCAACAGCAGGTCTATTGTCACTGCCAAGAATAGATCTAACGTAGCTTGACCTAAGGCTGCAATTATCTCTGGAGAGGTACATGATAAAATTTTATGAAATTTTATATAAAACTCTAGATGTTTCGGTACCTAAGTTTAATTATGTCAATTCTAATTTTCCACCATGGTATACAAATGAAATAAAATATAATTTGAAAACTAAATATTACTATAGAAAAAAGTGGTTAAAATTCAAGGTGCAAAGTTATTTAAGTGAGTTTAAAAGACTTAGAAGTTTACTGAAAGTACAAATTACTGAGGCCTATAATTCATATATGTGCAAAATTGAAGCTAATATAAAGTCGAATCCTGCAGATTTATGGAAATTTATTAATCAAAAACAAGGTATTACGCGAATCCCTGGAAAACTACATGATGACGGAGCGGAATATGATACACCTCAAGAAATTGTGAATGCTTTTGCAAAATTATTCTCCAATCTCTTTCAGATTAGTTCATCTTTTGACTCTATTGATGTATGCTCAAATTACTCTTCGTTTGCACTTAGTCCAGTTTCAGAAGATGATCTCATTTCTATGATGGCATCTTTTTCTAACAAAACTACAGCTGGTGATGACGAAATTCCATGCTACTTTATTAAAGATGGAAGATTCATATTTGCTAAACCTCTGGTAATTATTATTAATTTAGCAATCAAAACGTGCACTTTTCCTGAAAAATGGAAGAGAACCAGAATTACGCCAGTCTTCAAAAAAACTGACAAGTCAAAAATTACTAACTATCGACCTATTTCGATATTAAATAACTTCGCAAAATTGTTTGAAATGGTTATATATAACACAATTTATAACAACACAAGATCACGTATTTCGTTAAATCAACATGGTTTCATGAAGGGACGTTCTACTACAACAAATCTTGCCTCATTTACTCAGTTTATATCTGAAATTATAGATGTGCGTGGTCAGGTTGATGCAATTTATTCAGATTTTTCTAGTGCATTTGATTCCATTGATCATGGTATATTGCTTAATAAAGTCAGTGCCTTTGGTGCAGCCCCCAGTTTAACTAAGCTTCTTGGTTCTTATTTAAACAATCGTACTTGTTATGTACATTTTAATGGTTTCACTTCATTCGAATTTGTTGCTACATCAGGGGTCCCTCAGGGATCTAATCTTGGACCATTGTTGTTCATATTATTCATCGATGAACTTCTTCAATCTTTCACCTGCCCCGTATTAGCTTATGCGGATGATATTAAAATATTTACAAGTATATCTGCACTTGAAGACGCTCATGTTTTGCAATATAATATCGACAATTTGATCCAGTGGTGTGATTTACATAAATTACAACTTAATGTAGGAAAATGCCACATGGTGTCGTTTACTCGTCGTTTAATCACTATTAATTTTCCTTATCACATGTACAATTCAACACTTGTAAGGAAATCCTCGCTTAAGAGTCGTATTTACACTTTGTGCTAGTGGTGCTCTCCGGGGTCGGCATGAGAGGGGTTTAGCCATGTGCGCTATCCGGGCGGGGCTTCGTACATGGGCTAAATAAAGTTTGCAGTGACTGTCAACGAAAAATTCTCGGGAATCGGCTGGGATCGGATGTAGGTATAAATATGTATTAGGAAATTTACTCGAATTATTTACATCAACTGAACGAAATATACAAAGATGTATTATTCTAAGTAAAATATTTGTATATAAACAACAAAGTAAAGTTGTACATTTTTAATACAAGTAATAGCCCTGATTAAAACAAATCAAATGAAATAATATTGTGTCAAATTGACAGCATAAAACAAACATAAATAAATAAATAAATTTGGAAACGATCAAACGGCCTATATAGATAAATAGTAATCTCTAAAATAATTTTTTTGCACATTTCAAAATCTTTGCAGATTTTCGTTTTTCTATTGCAGTCTTTATATATTCAGGTTCTCTAATTGGTAAGTTCCTTGAATGGCGAGGGTCTACAAGCTCTAGAAGTACACAATTAAAATTTAAAAAATTCAATTTAGACAGCATCGTATTAAAAAAATCGTTATCTTTTTGTATATGTTCTATTTTTATTGGATTATTTTCAAAGCCAGTCTATACACCGTATATACATTTATTTCTATTACTCATTTCAAGCTGCCGTTGTACTTGATAAAACCAATTGTGTTTCTTATTAATTTCATATGAATCTGTTGTTGAATTATATTTCCAAAATGTGATTTTCTTCGATTTTATTGCTTCCTCGGGATCCATTTTATATGCCGATATAGGACATTTAACTTCAATAATTATTTCTTTGTCTACATCAGGCGTAGCTCCTAACATGCAGATTCATAAAGCGGATTAGCGCTAATACCATTTTTTATTTCGTTTTTAAACCTCTTTTCAATGCATGAAACAAGTTTATTTTAACTTGAGTTAAAGAGAGTAATAATTAGCATCAAATTTAATTCATTTCTTGAACCTGTTTTAATTTGAAACAGAGTTATAGATAATATTAAAAACGGTGTTAGCTCTAATCCGTTTTATTAATCTGCCTAACTTATATTTTCATGAATAAATAATCCACATGGGTTTATTCTCAAATTTTCCTTTGATTGTACGCAGTCCAAGGCAATCATTTAATTATTTTTACCATGACAGAGAGATGGTATATCTGCCAAATCTGATTTATATAGCAGTCTTTCTACAAGTTTCTGGCAACTTGTGTCTTCTCCTCTTTTACATCTTCTTCTTTTTTACTGGCGCTATAGCCCGAGTCGGGCCTGGGCCTACCGGGCGCACCGAGCCGCTGTTTTTACATATAGTTCCAAAATTGGAAGGAGGAAAAATCTTCCTGCGTTCTTTATCCTGCTTGTAATAAAGTACTTCGTTTTATAGATTTTATTTCAACTTTATTTTTTAAAATTTTGTCAAAAATATTTCCATTTCCTGTTTTAATTCTTCGTCCGGTATATCTTGTTTTTGACAATTTTCTCCATAATTTGAATCTTGTACATATCGCCTTTTCTCATGTTTATCATATTTGTAACTTGAATATTTTCTTGTGTTAGTAGAAACATTTTTTCGCGTCTAGCTTATCGCCGAACCTCTAATAATTTGGAATATTTTCCCGGACTTTTATTATTACACATTGTTTTATGTAGTTTATAATGTGGAATTAGTTATGTCTTGTTTTAAATTTCTTATTTCATTTTCGGTATTTCCAAAAAGATCTTATAAGTTTTAGAGTTTTTCCAATAATTTTATTTTTAATAATCTTATCGACTCTAATATCTTGCTCAATTTGTTAAATAAAAATATAAAAAAGGTGAAATATGCAAAATATGAAAAAATATGCATTTTTCCTAAAATCCGAGCCTCAGTTATATACTCTTTCCCCACTTTACGATGTGTCCCTATATTTTGTCTACATTGTGTGGTCGAAGCTTTGTATATTTTCGACTGCAAACTATAGATGACACAGTAGATATGCAGTAGTGACAGCATTCACCGCTATGAGAGCGCTAGTGAACGATACATGTTTCTTCTTGAAATACTCATTTGCAGAGGTTTAGCTCTTGCTATAGATTTTTTCGTAAATAACTTATTATCATACTTTGAAAAATGTTTCCAGATACTTCAAGATGTCATCTAGGATTGTATTGTGTTGAAATTATTATTTTCAATTTGTATTATATTAAAAATGACCATTAAAAAATGCATTTTTTTGCGGATAATAACTATTGTTTTTCTTAAAACTAGGGCAAAGAACAAAAATCTAACACAGTACGATCTTAGATCTATTCTTGAACTTGACCATAGTTTTTGAATGAAGTCAATATGTTTTGTAGATTCTGAGAAAAAGCGTAAGTGCTGAAACACGTTTTTAAAGTCAAATGCCGCCTGTAAATACGACTCTTAAGGATTTGGGTGTAACTTTTTCTTCTAACCTCACTTTCACAGAACATTCTAATAATATTTGCGTTGCTGCTAGTAAAACTCTTGGTTTTATTATGAGAATCTCCAAAATGTTTCGAGACATTTCACTCTTGAAGACCTTATATTTTGCATATGTTATTAGTAAACTTGAGTATGCCAGTTTGATATGGTATCCACATTATGCCTACCAATGTTTAGCTTTAGACCGAATTCATCGGAGATTTCTAAAATTTCTCTCGTATAAACTTGATAATGTGTATCCAGAAAGAGGAACAGATCAGAACTCACTTCTCCAGCGTCATTCCATGGTTTCATTATCACATAGGAGAGAGATGTACAGCGCGAGATTTCTGTGGATGCTATTTCACAACAAAGTTGATGCTCCTTTTCTATTGTCACGTGTTTCTCTCCATGTTCCCAGGTTAGCTTCTAGGTCTATGTATGCAAGAAGTTTTTATCTCCCGGCCTCGCACACCGATGTATTACAACGGTCACCCATCCATGTCATGTGCCGAAATGCTGACTTACACTTCGAAGATATCTTTGTTTAATTTAATATTTGTTATGTTTACTTATATAGATATATACATTCTCTATGTACATGCATTTTTATTATTATTTTGAATATCAATTACCCTGTAAATGGTTTACTGTTGGGTAATAAAGTATATTATTATTATTATTATTATTATTATTATTATTATGATAAACTAGAATCACCCATACTATTCAAATCTAGACGATTTTGAAGGAATTATCTTTAAATTAGTGAAATATTTAGAAATAACGTAGAAGAATGAAGCAATCAGCAAACTAACCATAATAACGCCGTAAAACATCGTCCTCGTGTAACATCATTCAAAATTTTTAAATCCTGATAATATTTTAGTATTTTTCTAAATTATCAGTTATAGGAAAAATATTGTTTATAACACGTGTCGAAAAAGGTTACGTGCAAGATTTAATCTTTGCACTTGCACGTAACAAGCATTTTTCGGCACTTGTTATAAAAATAACTATTGCATCACCTAGTGCGGTAAAGTGGATGTGTACAAATAGTCATGGGCGTCCGCAGGGGGAGGCAAGGGGGCGCCCCCCCTGGATATTAACTAGAGTGGTGACTACGACTCTCGAACTAGGACTTTAACATGTAAAACTATAATTTTGTAATTTCCTGCTTTCCTAAATATTTTAAGCAAAAATGCTTGAAATAAAAGTTTTAGGGCACAAAATTCTGCATCTGAACCAATAAACAAAATTAATTTTTCATTCTATGGAACGACACAAATTAGATTTAAAAATGGCGAAAATTGCCTCAAAACTATTGATAGGCATGAAACTGAAACATTTGTTCAATTTTGTTTCAATTTCATAGCTATCGATAGTTTTGAGACAATTTTAGTCATTTTCATATCTAATTTATGCCGATACAAAGCATGCAAAATTATTATATTAAATTCAAGCTGAAACTGAATTTCCAGCAGTATTCTTATGACCAGCTAGCGACATGTTTCCTATCGTAACGATTGACTAATCTAAGTTTATTAAGTATACACAGACACAAAATATTAGAAAATAAAAACTGTAAAACTGCTAAATCGGAATTTATTGAAGAAATGGTGTCAATTTATGGAAGAGTTATTAGAAAATTGTCCTTCTCTTCAATTCAACCCAGATGATTTCACAAATTTAAATATTTTTTATCTATTTGTTATGTATGTCTATTGTTTATATTTATGTTATGTAAAAAAAAATATATATTTTAGAAATTTATGTATATCTGAAAGTTGTTTGCAAACTAGAAACAGTTAAATTTAAAAGTTCGCAGCTTTTCTGAGTTTCATCGGTTGTTATTCACAACCCGAATCAGTTTATTTCGATCTCATTGCACCCAATAAGTTAACTGTAGATTAAAGCTAGATATTCTCCGAATATAAATTATCTATTAATGGAAAGACGGACCTTGGGTTATCTGAGATGTGACAGTTATTCAACATCAATATGATTTTTTTTTTAACTGTTAAAAATTATTTAATTTCTCGACGAATGATTGTAGAGACATCTGCTGGCAACTGTATTTTTATTGTAATCGAATTATACAATGGTTGTAAATCAAATAATTTTCTGTTATTTACTATTATGTGTAGTCTGTTATTTATTTTTGTAATTGCAAGTTATTGTAGGTATATTAATATTACTTTGGATACATTCGTAGAGTGTAAACTTGTTACCTTATAATTATACTCTTGCCGCATATTGAAGTTTATATATATTTTTTTAAATAAATACAATATTATTATTACTATATTTATTTCATTAATTTAAAATTACTTTAATATCTAAATTACTTTATCTGTATTCCAATGCAATCATTCATTCATCGCAGTAAAATAAGCAACAAAAATATTGCAATAATATCTATTCAATTTTAGTTTTAATTTGAAAATAACAATGAAATTTACAATATTTAAACATAGCTTCCTTTGTAAACACTATCCATTACGATACAGCCGTAAATGGTTAACGATAACGGCGTTCACAGCAAAACATGTTAAATATATCCGTACGTCGTGCAAATGAAGAAAAAACGTTTATATTTGTTAACAAAATTTAATCATGATTCACAACTTAATCCATATTTATGCACATAAACTAGTCAAGGGTATACTCATAGTAGTTATAATTTACGATGAAGCCGAAATTGCCTCCCGAACTGAAGTTTGGAAGCTTTGTAATATTTCAAGTGTTTCTAGCAAGAACCAGTGGAATATATTTATAATCGTGCTGTACTTCACGTATTCTTTACAAATGAGTAGAACTATCTACAAAAGTAAATGTGTGAACAACATATTTATTTAGTTGAAAAGAATAAAAAAATTAAAAAATTAGTGTCGGCTTGAAATTTATGTGCTAAACCTTTATATGTTACTTATTAGGTATATCTCGTTTAATAAAATGATTCAACTATTATTACAAATTTGAAACATTTTCATAACTACCAAATAAAAAGCCATAAATTAAGTTAAAAAACTGCTTTCATACGTTTCATATGTGCAATTTCTATCATTTCTTTCTCTACAATTTCCAAAGTACGTGACACCCTCTGGAAACAAGTGTCCCTGTCAAGTATTTAGTGTTCTTTGTACGCTGCCTGACACATACTTTACATATTAGGTCTTTGAAATACAAATACCAATACCAAATTGTTTTATTGGGATTCACGTTTCTCGTTCTCAGCGGCTGATTTACTCGAACATAGGTATGCTGAATTTACTGCGACTACGAATATTTCCTCATATAATACTCGTATAGCGGCATACAACGATAAAAGCTTCTCTCTGGGGTAAAACATGTATATCATTGTTTATGTACAGTCAACTAGCAACTGTAAAACTTTATACGTACAAAGCATTATGAAAATGCATGAAAAATAAAATTTTTCGTTATAGCATGACAATGTGCAATATGCATAAATACAGCTCTTTTGTTTCTTAATTTGTATCCGAATGCACTCGTGCATGAGTAGAATCTATTACATTCTAAATTAAGGTACACTTTAACCCAGGAAAAGAAAAATGTGTATAAAAATTAGAAAAATAGCATTAGAGTAAGTTGAAAGCAAAGTTAAACTATCAGACATTATTAACGTTAATTTAATTTTAATAGACAACCGACTAGTCGAATTGTTGTAAATAATAAATTTAATACGACTTTACTATGTCAGACTTAGAGTATTTTAAATATTAACTTTGGGTTTTAGAATCCGCAATAACTAAATAGAGAATGAAAATTAATTTAATTCGTTTAAAGTACGGAAAATTTTAGTGTTACAATAATGAAGAAAAAATTGGTTAAATAATTGCATAAAAAATATGAATAATATAGGTTATAATAATATAATTTATTTGTATTAATAGCGTTCATACACTTATTAAAAAGAAATAATAGGTAATAGAATATTATGTAGAACAAGTTATCTCCAATAAGATTAAATAAAATATGTTCACAATCAGCTGCCATTGAAATGTATTGTCCATCTGTTATGCAAATTCAAGATAAGATCAGCATGAAAAGTGACAAGGCGATAAGAGAGCTTGCTAATTTAGTTTAGATTCCTTGTATTTTGTCCTCTGATAAAGCGTCAAATAATTTATTAGCTACAAATTCAGTTTATCAGAGGATATGTAATGGTAGAGCTGTTTATCTCTATTTTATTACAGACTATTGTTTACATTTAAAAGTGATATTAAATACATCTATGTATGTATTTTATTTTTTTGTTTATAAATTATGGTATTTGGTGTACAATTTTTGGATGTTACCGCAGTAAATTGCCAATAAAATGAAACTCTTACACAGAAACATTATCTATTCAATCATTATTCTAGTTCTTGAATTAAAAAAGCAACAGTGAGTTACTCTATACTCGAAGCACGAGGTACCTATATTACAATATCTTAAGAATAACATATCACTATCTTAGTGTTAGATAGATGTTTGATACAATATCTTGCTTTCAAGTTATTAGCAAATAACAAAATCGTTTTGGAAGTTTACTTATTTTCTAATTATTTCCGTAAGACATCTCATGGATATATGGGAAAACTCATGTTGTACACAATAATATATAAAGACACACAATTAGACAGGCTTAACCATCCTCAGTGCCATTGTAATTGTAATATTCATCAATAGTGTTGTAAATACAGTTAGTTAGAAGATACTACTTCAATTTAGATTTAAAGCTGTACAAGGTAGTGCAGGGCGTAACAATTAAGCTGGATTTATCGTTTACATAGCATAGCATAGCATAACATAACAAAAATATAAATACACTCAACTCCATATACCACTTTATAGTGCATTTACATAGCATAATACAACACAGCTTGACTAAGGAATTTTATTTCTTATGCTATGCTATGTTCTTTCGGGAAACCTTGGTCATTATCAGAATCTCTCTTACAATTGTTTGTTTATATGTGTCAAAAATTTAAACAATTTTGGTTTATTATTCGGGTTTTATTCTTTCGTCTACTTCGTTTCGTAATTATATTTTTTAACATCAGCTACTATCATATCATCGTCATCATCAATTTTCAAGCACGATCAAAATTTTAACAGTCAAAATAACACCGAATGTGGCAATAATTTAACACTATTTATTGTTGGAAATAATAACAAAATTTGAAACTATATAACCTTCAAAATCTCTTATGTTACACTATGCCATGCTATGTAAACTATACATTCCGCGTTAAGGGCAGACACGTGGCCCACGGGCTTAAGGTGAATTAGACCAATTTTCCGTTTGAAGAACGGTTTTTATAATTTATTTGTTTGTCGCGTGTTTCTTTCAAGTACATCTCCGTTGTACTTGAAGATATCTGAATATTTCAAGACAAAAGTATAGATTTCATAAATATAAATCCATACAAGAGACATAATCCTGAAATTCTAAAAATTATTGCGACATGATTCTGAACGCGAAATTCCCACCACACATCTCAATATTCTTTTTTGAGTGATAGAAACATTCGAGGCTAATGTTAAGTTACTCCAGAAAACAATGGCATATCTCAGAATGGACTCTATATGTGCTTGATAATACATCGTTAGTTGCGCGGTTGTCAAAACGTTCTTTAAATGCCTGACTTGAAAAAAATAGGAATTCGTTTTATTGATTAAAATTTCACAATGATTCCTCCAGTTTAGATTATCATCTATGTTCGCTCCTAAAAATTTAATATGAGTTCTACTTACAGTAGTATCATACATCAAATTTATATTTAGTTCCATATTATTGGAATTTTGATAATTGTGAAATCTTATGTAATTAGTATTGTATTATGTATAAGATATCAGATTCAATATGAGGATTTAAATATAGGCTTATGGTATTTGTTGTAAAAGAATCTGTGGCGCATCCTAAAAAAGCTGATTGAAAGTTTCAGACATAACTTTCGGTTCGTTGGTTTCCGTACCATTGATATTTAGGCTGATTTAAGTTAATAAAATTGACATAATAATTTTCAAGAATAACACAAAGTTGTATTTCTCTACATTGAACCTCCGAGATATTAAGCTCGAGCGTGAATTAGAAAACAAAATTATATTTTTCAACATGCATTTTTATTTATTTAATATTAACATTTTTCTTTTCACATCGTTCTGTGAAACAAAATTTTAAGATGCTTTGGTAAAATTAAATAAATGAAGTACAAATATGCAGGGCCGTGGAAAGGCAGCGGTAGAAGGGAAAGGTGTCCCAGGCACCGAAATGATGGGGCGCTAAAATTCCAAAGTTATGATATAACAGAACTAGTAAATTCATAGAGAACTGTTATGTACAAGTATGTAAAATTAAATATATTATGTGTACTTATTTGTAAATAGTAAATCTTATCCTTATCCTTATCCTTATCCTTATCCTTATCCTTATCCTTATCCTTATCCTTATCCTTATCCTTATCCTTATCCTTATCCTTATCCTTATCCTTATCCTTATCCTTATTCTTATCCTTATCCTTATCCTTATCCTTATCCTTATCCTTATCCTTATCCTTATCCTTATCCTTATCCTTATCCTTATCCTTATCCTTATCCTTATCCTTATCCTTATCCTTATCCTTATCCTTATCCTTATCCTTATCCTTATCCTTATCCTTATCCTTATCCTTATCCTTATCCTTATCCTTATCCTTATCCTTATCCTTATCCTTATCCTTATCCTTATCCTTATCCTTATCCTTATCCTTATCCTTATCCTTATCCTTATCCTTATCCTTATCCTTATCCTTATCCTTATCCTTATCCTTATCCTTATCCTTATCCTTATCCTTATCCTTATCCTTATCCTTATCCTTATCCTTATCCTTATCCTTATCCTTATCCTTATCCTTATCCTTATCCTTATCCTTATCCTTATCCTTATCCTTATCCTTATCCTTATCCTTATCCTTATCCTTATCCTTATCCTTATCCTTATCCTTATCCTTATCCTTATCCTTATCCTTATCCTTATCCTTATCCTTATCCTTATCCTTATCCTTATCCTTATCCTTATCCTTATCCTTATCCTTATCCTTATCCTTATCCTTATCCTTATCCTTATCCTTATCCTTATCCTTATCCTTATCCTTATCCTTATCCTTATCCTTATCCTTATCCTTATCCTTATCCTTATCCTTATCCTTATCCTTATCCTTATCCTTATCCTTATCCTTATCCTTATCCTTATCCTTATCCTTATCCTTATCCTTATCCTTATCCTTATCCTTATCCTTATCCTTATCCTTATCCTTATCCTTATCCTTATCCTTATCCTTATCCTTATCCTTATCCTTATCCTTAACCTTATTCGTCTCCTTATCCGTCTCCTTCTCATTCTCATTGCCCTTCCCCTCCCTCTTCTCCTTCCCTTAAACCCTTCTTTTTAACCCTTCCCTTTCCTCATATCCTTCCCTTTAACCCTTCTCTTTAAGCCTTCCCCTTCCTCATCTCCTTCCCTTGAACCCTTCCCCTTCCTCTTCTCCTTCCCTTTAACCCTTCTCTTTAAGTATTCCTCTTTCCCCTCCCCCTCCACTTTCCCGCACCCTTCCCCTTACCCTTATTTTTATTTCGCTTTATTGGTTTTTTTACCATTTTAAGTCATACCCGAGGCGGGACTTGAACCCGCGACCTATGGCGGGCAATGTTAGGAAATTACGATGTTAGCCGCTCGACTACTGCAGCCGGTCAAATTAGTTTTTATGTTGCCACCGCTTGAAAAATGCATAAAAACATCATGACTACGATGATGCCGATAACATAAAAAAAATTTAAAATAATTACAATATTAATATGAATTTTAACCAATCGACAAAAAATATTAAATTAACATGGGAAAAAAGGAGATTTACAGCTTTGGCTAGATTACAGCCATAATCTTACCAAATTAATCTATTCTATTGTGGTTTTTTCTACTTATATCTGACTTCAAATGATATCTGAAAATAAATAGATCACGCTCCAAACAGAAAGATACTGTCTTTCTACTGTTTTCATTCTTTCTTATATCACCAAACTTATCCAATACATTTCCAGGCATGCTTCTCTTTACTCCCATCCAACCATATAAGTCACCATATACGATAATTTTCTCACCTGGATTGCACAAATCAATCACTCTATCTGGCAAATTCCAAATCGATCTTTTTCGAGATCATTTTTTGATTCGGTTGGGCCTAAACAGACACAATGAAGATTCTATGAAAGGCTATTTCTAATCTCAGCCAAAAATTTTTGATTAGATACAACCATAATTTGATTTAATAACGATTGTGATAGGAAAGCGATTGTCAGAAACAATAGCAATCCAGTTTTGCATTTTAAATTACCTTTTATTTCTAATTTAACTGAAAGACTTTATAAAATATTGAAGACAGAAAATATTAAAATAGCATTATACAGTACTAAAAAATTGAACGTAATTTTTACAAAACTTAAAGATAAAATATCAGTAGAATCCACTTCTTTTACAGTTTATAAATTACATTGCAAAGATTGTGACAGTATATATGTAGGACAAACAAAACAGTACTTAGGTAATAAAGTTAAAAACTACATATATTATTGTAAAAGCAAAGTCAGTGTTACGTTCCAATGTGCTCCTTTAGTCCTTTTAGTCCTGTTCCTTATCCCTTTAACCTAAAATATAATTTAACCAGTTGAATTTTTGTTTAGTAAAATATTTCAGTCAATATAAATACTTACGTAGATTTTATTTTTCATCGTCTCAATAAATAAAACTGTATTTATTCTTATATTTAACTATTTTCCTTTTTGTTTTGCTTAGTTTTGTCAAATCGTTTATTGACAGTAGTTCATTAGTAGCGTTAGTTTACTATTTTGACGCTGGTGCGCGGTTGGTTCAAAACTATAATGGCGCGCTAATAGTTTACGTTTTGATAGATAATTTAATCTACATTTTGTTGTCCCTATTCCTAATTTATCTTTCCTAGATTGTAGTTCGTACCCAAATTATTAGGTAGTTGATTAACTTGCTTTATTATCTTTCTTTTTCTTGTTTTCTTCGTATCCTCGGAATGCCGCGATGAAGTGTCATGCGTGGAGGCCTTTGAATCGTCACTGCATTCAATATAAATTAATTAGCAAATTCGCGAACTGACTTGAATAATTTATCTAGCTATTTTTTTTGTAACGGTCATTTGTAAAATAAGATTTGAAGTTGAAAGTTGTGTTTTTTTGCGAAGATTGATTTTTACGTTTTTGGAGTTTTATTGTGCGTAAAATTAATTACCAATTGTTTGGGATTTAAAAATAACTCAACTATTTTGAATATTGTTTATTCATCGGATTAATTCCGGATTTGGATTCAACCAAGAATCAAAGTTTTATTATAACTTAAAAAGCCGCACAAGAACCAAGGTACATAAATGCTAGTATTTTATTATTTAAAATCAACTCTTTTTGTTCGCTAAAGTCAATTAGTCAATTTTACATCTTTGTTTTAAATGCAGTGGCATTACGTCTCTATGTGTGGTACTAATTGCGATATTATTTTTCAGGCTTTTTCTTTTTCTTTTTTTGGTCTTTTATTTATCGTTTTGTTGGATTTTGGCCAAAAGATTTATCTCAATTTGTGCCGTTGGAATTTCTACCGTTCATTGCTGTTGGCACTTATTTTTGTCCAACTGGTTTATCCGGCAAAAAGTGCGATAAACGTGTGTGACGTCACGGTGTCGCACGTGGAGTCGTCTGCCGATCCATCAGTCGGAGCTGCGTGGCCGCCATTTTGGAGTGTGCTCGTGAGCCGCTCTATCTTCGGAGCTGCCCGTGCACATCCGCCTACTTGCCGATCATTCCAGCTGACGCAATTTCAAGTGGACGACGCGGGAAAGCCAACAGCTAAGATAAATCTTTCTGTTTTGTCTATAATTTGTTTATTGACGAGCTACTTTATTTTTCTTAACTAATTAATTCTGATTTATTAATCTTGATTGTAAGATCCGGTCAAGTGATTTTTGTTTTATTCAATTTAGTTTAATTTTGATTTATTTGAACTTCACACTAGTGGTGTGTGGTTTGTGCGACACGGTATCTTGTAGGGCCTACATTTTACATTTAATTCGGCGTTCGTTCTCGCGTAGGTTGGTACCAGCGTATAGCGTGCTTCGTTTTGCGCCTTTATTTCATGATTTAGGGATTATTTTACTCCTACTTCGCAGTCCTAAAGTCTACCCTGAAACACGGCGACCCACGGCTTTATTATTTCACTTAAATTACAGTCATTCACTTCCTTCTTGATTGGATTCTATTTTATTTTGATGTACTTTTTATTTTATTTAAATACTTAACTGTTCATGACAAAAATAACTTTTATTTATTTTATTATTTTTGTAATTAAGATACGTCAATATAGCCCGTCAATTATTAATTTAATCGTCTGTCGTTATTTGTTTACGCCTCCCCGACAATCGAATCCCCGTGTTTGCACATTCTCACTGATTATCGTGGTACTTATCAACCTTCACAATTAGGTGTTGGATGAGAGAGCTTTTTTTTTAATTGTGTGGCGCCCTTATTTCCCAGCAAGAACCACCCCCTTCTCCACTGAGAGCCGGCCCCCCTCATCCACACGGTAGGGAAAACCGTGATAAAATCACATTTACCGTTCGGCTGTATTTACCACCCTCGAGCGGTACGTGATATCAGCATAGATAAAACAGCATTAACTTCACACTATTTTAATACTGGACATGTTTTTGATTATAAGAATGTAAAAATTTTACATACAAAACAAAATTTACAAAAAAGGTTATTTTTAAAAATATTATATATTCAATTAGACAACAATTATATGAACCTAAGGACTGACATTGATAATTTAAGCAACTTATATATTAATATTTTAAATAACTATTTTTGACCTATAAATGTGGTGTCGCCATTTTACATTATTTGTTACTTGACAAACGTGTTTCTTAATAATAATAATAATAATAATAAATCCCTTTTATTTGGCGACAGTTCAGCCGAGGCTGTTCTACCACTTAACCTTTACAGTATTATACAAAAAATATTTACATACAAGCATTTAGTAGACCAAATTAGTATATACAATAGTGCGTATAAAAATTAGATATACAACAAAATATGTTAGAAAAAAAATAAATAAATATATCATCACGCCTTCTACCCATTACTGGGTGTGGCACTCTGCTGAAGCAGATCTCGGTAAGTGATATATTTTGCGCGTGAAGTGCGGTTACCAGTCGTCAAATCACGGCCCCCAAACATGTTAGTGGTGGAGGAGCCACAGGGATAGCTTTTTTCAAATTATGAAAATTTGCCGCCTGTGGGAATCGAACCAGGGACCTTAGGATCCACAGGCCGACTTCATACCACTGAGCTAGCCATCCCATAAAATATGTTAGATACTGCTCAAATAAAGTGAATGTATAAATAAGAATTATTGTTTTGCAATTATGATATTCTTTAAATTTGTGGAGAATGAATAAGGCTTTAGTAGTTTAAGATCATCGTTAACTTGATTGTAAATCTGCGGACAATTGTAACTAAAGCAATGTTTAAATAGTGCACTTTTGTGTGCGGGAATATGCAAGGCTAATTCATTTCTCAATCTTTTATTGCGATGTTTATTTCGGAATGATATTTTATCAGCTAGGTAAGATGGAGTATTTGTCGTAATAATACGATGGTTTAAACATATAAGATGATGTAATCGACGATTTTTCATGTTCAACCATCCTAAGTGTTGCAACTTAGAGCTCACCGAGTCATACTTGCGAAGTCCTAGTATGAAACGTACACAACAATTCTGTACCTTCTGTATACGGTTAATGTCAGTAGTCAGAAAAGGACCGTATACAGGATCGCAATAACTAAACACGGAAAGAACGAGAGAGTCTGCTAATAGTTTTCTGTATTTTTGGGAAAGTATAAAGCGGTTCATATATAAGTTCTTCAATGCTAAATAAGCTTTTTTTACCAACAATGTTACATATTCTGAGAAACGCAATTCAGTATCCAACACTAGTCCAAGATTTTTACAGGATGACTTGATCTGCAATTTAATATTGTTTAATGTAACGTTACGCATATCATTTTGAGTTAGATGCTTTCTGGAATTTTTATTTCCAAACAACATTATTGTCGATTTGTTTTCGTTTAAAACCAAACAATGAGATTTAGCGAAATTTGCAATATTATCAAGATCAGTATTCATATTTTCAACTGCAACCTTTGCTTCAGAATCTTTAAAAGGCAAATATAGCTGGGTGTCGTCTGCTTAAATGTGAATATTAGAATATTTTACATGTTGGTATAAGTCAAATATGTACAATGAGAAAAATAGTGCACCACAGACTGATCCTTGAGCGACACCTTTAGTTAATTTTATAAATTCAGAGCTTTTATTATCAACAACTACTTTTTGATACCTGTAATAAAAATAATTTGATATTAGTGTCAAGCTAGCATAATCAAAACCAAGGTTCCTTAATTTGCTTAAGAAGAGTTCATGATTTATAGTATCAAATACCTTGCTGAAGTCTAATAGAACCAATAATACCATTTTTTTATCATCAATGTTACCAACAATAGCATCTATAATTTTTAAAAGTGCTGTAGTCGTACTGAAACCCGGTCTAAAACCTGATTGTACTGCAAGTAATATTTGTTTATGCATTACTTTTTCCAGCAGTTTGGACAATGTTGGTAAAATGCTTATTGGTCTAAGGTCACTATTAGAAACAGGGTTTTTACATTTAGGAAGTGGCTTTACCACAGCAATCTTCCAGATGTCAGGTACTACACCAGATAGCAGAGAAGAGTTTATCAGATGTGTGATTTGAGCTAATAATGTAGGAATGACTAACTTGAGCATATTCAAATTTATTTCGTCAATACCCATTGCATGAGATTTGATAGTCTTAAATAATTTCATTATTTCGTCTTCACTGACAGTGCAAAAAGAAAATTGAGAATCAGAATATTTAGAACTATTATAAAAATGCAAAATATCTTGCGATAGATCTGGTGTGTTACACATATTTACGAAATACTCGTTAATGTCATTTACATTTGTTAAATTTGCAGGCAATGTGATTTTCGGTTTAATATTTATATTAAACTCCTTTAGTGCATTCCACAAGTTAGTTTTGTTATTGTCAATTTTCTGTTGTAGACAGGCTTGTTTTTCGAGTCTTACAGATTTTGTTACAAGATTTCGAAGAGACTTGTAATATTCCCAATGCACAGAATTTTTTGTTCTTCTAAATCTAGCAAAAGCATTGTTGCGATACTTGATCATTATCTTAATAACATCGGTGATCCATGGTTTTGAAGGTTTATGCACAGTGATAGTTTTCTGAGGTATGTAGTTCTCAAAAAGAGTCAAAATATTGATATTAAATATCTCCACTTTTCTATCTATTCATAAAACATTACGTAATCTGCATTTTTGAAATCTCTTATTTGAATGGAGCTATGTCGACGTATAATGCAATTTAGAGTGAATTCAAATGATATGAGCATATGATCTGAAATATTTGGTACGTTAATAATTTTTACCTCAGAGGATAAATCAGAATTGGATGACAGAATTACATCGATTAAAGTCTCAGAATAGTTTGAAATACGGGTAGGCTCTTCCACAATTTGACTTAAATTAAATTCGTTCAGTAGATCAGAAAATAATTTCACAGAATTGCTATTTACGTTCTACATATTAATATTGATGTCTCCCAGATATAGTAAATAGTCAGAACTAGGAAAGAAGTACATCAGGGAGTTCTCTAAGTTGTCACAAAAATCACTTATATTGGCAGAAGGTGGCCGATAAAGTATCCCGATTGTGAGAATTTTCTTATTTATTTTTAAGGTAAACCACATTTGCTCAAGACAAGAACTAACATTATTAAAGTCGTCATTGGTTTGTACTAAAATTTTCTTCAAGTTTTACTTTATATAAACTCCTACACCACCACCTCTGCCCTCACGATCACATCGCAACATATCATATTGCGGTATTGAATAGTTATCTCCATTGTCACAATTTTTCAACCAAGTTTCCGTGATTCCAATAATATCATAATTATGTATTTGAACTACATCCTTAAATTCATGAAAATGTGCAGTTAAAGACCTAACATTTAAATGCGCTATTTTTAACATTATCCAAAACACAAATATAACATAAGCCTAAATAAAATAATTAATTACAAAATTTACAAAGTATACTTATACTAAATATTAATAAAAGCAAAGTGTACATGATTTGTGTGTGCATTCAAATAAATACGACCTTGCAAAAATATTAAAATATTAATTAAATTACAAAAGAAATAATTACGTTTAAACAAGAAAGACAAGTTTCAAAATTTATTTGGATAAGTCATTGAACTCTCGCATTGTCGTGATTTTATGAACATTATCATTTCTTTTGATACAAATACTTCCGTCACTAGACCACGTATTCTTTAGACCAAATTTCTGTTTTGCCATGTTCAAAATATCAAGTCTTTTTTTTGTTAAATCCTCTCTAATCACAATCCCAGATTTTATAAGTTTACTTTTATTTTTAAAAACTAATGCGCGGTCATTATAGCGACAAAATTTGACTATGATAGAGCGACACTTATCTTTTTGTTTTCTTCCAAGACGATGTGAACGGTCGATGGAAACTGGATGAAGAGTAACACCAAGCTTCTCCTGGAATACCCGCAGAACTGCGTTGTCTGTTGATTCGTTGGCCTCTTCTTTTACACCAAACACACGAAGGCAGTTTCGTCGACTATACTGCTGGAGGTTGTCGATTTCCTCAGACAAGTGATCTATTTTGGCATCTTTACGACTAAGTTCTTGTTTCAGCCCTTTTATTTCACTTAACAGGTGTAATACTTTTTCGTCAAGCAAAATTTCAATTTTGGAAGCTACTTGACACACAATTTTTTCGATGTACTCATCACTAAGGAGCTTCTCGTTTATCACCTCCTTCACGATGGCGGTTATCTCAGTGTTCTTTCTTGTACCCATTTTTTTAAATATGCGAATATGCAGAAATATTATAACTGATAGCGAACGCAGCACACACAGTGATACACGTCTACGCTGCTCGAATGCTCATACTCATTTCCATGTTATTTTGTCTTTCAGAAGGACGTTATTTGTTTCACACTTTCGGTCACTCAGTTGTCCCTCGATCAACAACATCATTGATATGCGTTTAAAATAATCCATCTGAAATTTTATTAGTACAAAATTGTTATTTTTTCACCATCAAAGTATTGCTGTTTAAATATGTAAAATTATTTAATTTTTGATATTTGTGAAGGTATGTATTTTCCAATTATTGTATAAATTTTGTAATTTTTTTTAGTTCTGAAGATGGTAATACTTTAATTGAAACGACAACAATATATCATTGAGTTTTGATAATTTTGTCCGATTTCAGACAATCTTCTCCTTATTTAGCTATTACTGTAGTTAACCAACTATCAAGTACCTTCAAACAGTGTACAAACTACAATTTGTACAAAAAAGGATTAAAAGTTTTTTTTTCAGAGTTAAGACAACAATATATAAACGTTTTACATATATAATTCTTTATCATTCTCCATAATATGTATGTTATATAATAAATTATTTATATTTAATAATCTTAAATGAATGTATTTCACTGTATTGTAATATGACAACTACTACTGTATATGGTTCTGGGTACCAGTCCGTATGTGAACTATTTACAGATGCTGCAAGGGTGTAAATATATAAAATAAATTATTATTCAAATATAAATATCTATTAGAGATTAAAAGTGTGATAACTGAGTAATTGTGGTTTAAATATAGAATTTAAAGCAAAAATGTTTTCAAACATACATTTATTTCGCATTTTCTTAGTAAAACAGAATATGCGATCAATGTTGTATACATTTAACATTTCCAGTGGAATGCGTTTATATTTAGCAAGTCATGATTCAATATCGTCAAAATCATATAACATGTGGATTAAATATCGCACAGATAAAAAAGTAACAAAGAATAATCCATAATATAAATAAAGTATATGTAAAGTTTCATGCTTGTACTGTCGTCATATTTCGATTGTTATTAAATATTAGATTATTATTTTAAGAAAATAAGTAATATGATTTCCGCTGTCAACATAACTAAATAATTTATAATATAATTGTCTAAAATAATTTTACGTTTATCGTCAACTGGAACTATACTTTGAATTTTTTTTTAAATTTATGTAGAGTAATTAAACTTTTTTAAATTATGAAATGATACTTAAATTTTATAAAAATTGAACGAAAATTAAGAAATGTATTTATTGGAATATCACTTCATGTTACTCTGAATTATTTCATATCAATTGGGATCGATTTAGGTGCAATGCGGATTATTAATTAAGCGTGAACTGTGAGATGAATCAGACTAAGGGGTCCGAATCGTTTTGATTTCTACTTGGTCTCGATTATTATGATCTTTTACCAAGTTGTAATGATATATTTTAGTTTGGTAATATTTTATCATTTATTAAATTAAATATATAACTTTATTTAAATTAAGAAGTTTATTTTTTTTAAAGGTAATGTAAGGCCTCCCTTATTTCAAGGAGACTTAACAAATAATTTATATGGGTTCTTGTCAGACCGGAGAAAGGACAAGTACTAGGGTTGTTGGAAATAAGTTTGTACTTACAATTTGGTTTAACAAATAACAAAGATTTATTCACACTTACTACATGGTTGGAGTTGTCGAGTTCCTACTGAACTCTCGTATTGACTATCTGACTATCGACTATACTGCATCTGACTGTGTGACTACTATACTGAGTGAATAACTGACCTAACGCTACTATATATATAATTACAAAAGTACTAAGTCAGCAAATAGTTAGCTACTTACGTCAAACAATACTATTTAGAATACTTGACCTCATTACATCATGCTCTACTTTACTTAATTGTATTCACTAAGAATGTGCTGACTTTGACTTGTTACAGTAACATGCAAAATAAATTTTTACTTTGTACCACATAACAATAAAAGAAAAATCTAAGAATCAAGAACAAATATATACATAATTCTCGTTGCTTAGGTAACATCAAATTTTTCAACCGGAAACGGTAGCGGTATAGTCTCGTTTTAATCTCGAGCTGGAATTGACTATTTAAGTCTCGTTTCAGTCATTCATCTTGATGAGAGTCTCGACTATTCCACGCCTAACAATTATAATATAATTTGTTTTAGTAAATAAATGAAACATTAAATATTTAAAACTAAATAACCGATTTGGGATAAAATTTATTTTTCATTCAAAAGTAAACTTTTACACAGAAATGATATTAACCGAAATTAAATAACTTTTATGGAAATAAAGCCGAAACGAAACAAAAAAAAATTCTCGTTCCAGGACTTTGCTTTTCACAGAATAAATTTATTATAACTAATAAAACAATTATTTTTTGTGTTCAATTGATACACAATATAATACTAACTTGGCATTTACAAATAAATGAATTTTTTTGAAACTGTTTATTTAATACAAATATTTTAATTAGATCTACAAAATACAAACGACTAAAATTATTTCGATCATTTTTTTTACTTAGTACCTCTAACTTCACGCACCTAACAAATACTCCTATTTAACCGAATTCACAACTAATTAGTTTAAAAAATCTCTCTTAATGTAAATAATTTTACATCTTGTTTTCACTAAACATAGCAGATTTTCATGAAGTATCATAAAAAAAATACTGTGGAGGTATCCATTCTTCCTCAAAATGTATTACTCCAGAAAAATAATTGAAATAATATATATATCGCACTTCACGTGCAAAATATATCTTTTACAGACCTCAGTAAAAGATATATTTTGCACGTGAAGTGCGATTACCATCGAACTCTGATTCCAAAACCACAGACCGACACGGTATTACCGAGCTATCTACTCCCCATATAAGATTTTGCAAAAACCCTGTTATTTGATACATGAAGTATTTAAAAGTTGACTCAATAAACTGTTCCGACCGGTAGCTAAGAAAGTAATAAACGTTAATATTTTTCTGTTTAATTCTAGGTTTTGTTAATTAACACGTCATTAAATTAACATATAAAATTTAAATGATATTAATAAACAGTTGCTTAGCCAAAGAATCAATTCCTCTTCAATGAAAATATTACTTATATTTAATGCCATAATTTGTAAGTACTTCCTATTAAATTTAACACTCTATCGTACGCAATAAGTAATTGAGCCCTATTCTTGAACTTATGCGAACAAATTTGTATACGAATTATAATTGAAATCATAGCAACAATGTTAAAATATTTGATTTTGTCAAAAATTTAACATAATTGCTATGGTCTCAATCATAACTCGCATGCGAATTTATTCGCGTGAGTTCAGGAATACGAACACATGTCACAAAACGGTCTTAATGATACACATTTGATTTGCTTTGAAATAAAGGCGAAGGAACTAGGGTTTTTATATAATATTTATTTTTAATTTATGTTTTAAATGTCTTATGTATTAAATAGTTATTGGTGTATTAAAGAGCATGAAGTGATTCTTTATTAAATTTCAATTCCTGAATGAAAACGCTTACATCATATGTGTAAGAGGTTATCATAGATACGATGAAATACTAGTTATGATTTTTTACTAATATTATTCGTACCTATGCGAATGGCATTAATGTAAGTCTTAATGAGAAAAGACGCACGTTTTATGTTTTTTCACGTTCTATCACATTTATTATTTTTATGAAAACGTATAACAATTCTTATTAATACGAAAATATATATTTATTTTGTTTACATTTGTTTATAAAATAAAAATATAGACCCATGTTCATGATTTTGTTATTTTCTTGCATATCATTTCTAAGTCTGTGACATTTTTGATACACAAATAAAGACTGAGATATAAGAAATGGTTAAAAAATATTTGGATAATCAAATGCAGAAATGCTTTTGACATCTGCATGATTATTTTGCGCTGGAGAATATAATTAATTTAACTATAGTACAAGAGGTTATGTGCATTTTATTTTGTATTTTCATATAATATTTATCTATATATAATAATAATACATATAAAAAAGTATATTCCTTTGATATTTATTTTACAAAATTAAATAGTTCAACAATGTAGGAAATATTTTTCGTGCGTTAAGATAAATTCATATTTCGGTTTTATTTAATATATTCCAGAACGTGGTTTTATTTATAAACTAATTAAATTTTATAATAATACAAAGACAAAATGTCAATTGAGATGTGGAATTGAGTCTTAATAAATAAGAAAAAATAGGAAAAAACAAATTTTCCATCACTTGTCACAAATTCTACAAAAATTTACAGCACGTTTGAATCAACTTATCAGGTCATCAACAAACGGCTGGTCAGTTCAGCTTTAACCATAGACGCATTTCGTTCTTTAGGGACTCATCAGTATGGTGCGATCAACTATCCAACTACACCAACTAGGGACTAGTGAATTGTGATACTGTCTTAGCTGAACTGACTAATGTTAAACTATGTAAGCCGGTAACATGACATGAGAGGTACAGAGCAACCCGTGGTGCCACCTACCGACAAAAATCGCAAACTGCTTGACAACTATTGAAATAATACAAAGACAAAATGTTAATTCCGATGTGGAAATGTATCTTAATAAATAAGAAAAAATAGGAAAAAACTAATTTTTCATCACTTGTCACAAATTCCACAAAAATTTACAGCACGTTTGAATCAACTTATCAGGTCATCAACAAACGGCTGGTCAGTTCAGCTTTAACCATAGACGCATTTCATCCTTTAGGGATTCATCAGTGTTGTGCGATCAACTATCCAACTACACCAACTAAGGACTAGTGAATTGTGATACTGTGTTAGCTGAACTGACTAATGTTAAACTATGTAAGCCGGTAACATGAATTTTTTCCTGTTTTCCCTATTTTTTCTTATTTATTAAGACTCAATTCCACATCGCAATTGACATTTTGTCTTTGTATTATTTCAATAGTTGTCAAGCAGTTTGCGATTTTTGTCGGTAGATGGCATCACGTAGCTCTCATGTTATTTATTTTAAATTTTATAATGTAATAAATATTTTAATCTGAAATCTAAATTATAGGTTACGTTTTAAAGATGACAATCCAATACCATTGTGAACGTTTTTAGTACAAAATCATGAATCACATCGCTACCGAAGGTCACGTAATAGTTTTCATACAGGGAATGAAGTATATTCGCGCATGGTAATAGCACCGCGAGCTGAAGGCGAAAGCTGAAATAGTTCAAGAGAAACAAAGACACTTTACGCTCGTGATAATTTTTGCTACGACCTAAATTATAAAATAGGAATTTTTCACTTGAAAATAACTATATTCGGTTAATTCAATCTGCGTTCACCCAAGTCATGTTTTATTTGAAACCCATACAATCGAAGCAAATAAACAAAATATTCTATCATTTCTTCACAAATTATATTTTAGTCAAAAATGAGAGAAGATACTCGTATTTAAAATTTGTCTTTTTAAGAGCGCGATAAATGTTTATTTTCTAGTTCCTTAGTAACCATCAACTTTACGTTGACAACTGAAAGCATATATGTAAACTTTTCCTAGTAGTCGAAAAAAAATGTAAATGTATTAGATTATCTAAAAATGTCGTCAAAAGATAGAAAAAGGTAGTGACGACAGCGGTCACCTGTATCAGTCCGATACATGGCTTCAAAATTGACTGATGTGAAGCCGATGTGTATCATTTTAATTGTTGTTAATTCCATTTTCTCGTAATATACAAATTTATTTAAAATTTAAAATATGGCGCAAAAAATATTTGTTTGCAAAATTTTTATATAGTCATGTGAATGACGAAGGGTTAAAATCTAAATCAAAGTACAATTATTTATATTTTATATAATATAAATATAAATTTGAACGTTGAAGTAAATGATTAATAAGTAGAAGACGGACAAAGTTGATCTTTAATATATTTGTAAAAGTCAAAATATAATTTGTGGAGACGGAAAATGGTAAACGATGTTGAAAGTATAGTAAACAGAACAGAATTAAAATTTGAATGCAATTTGTCAAAAGGTAAACGAAAAGAAACATAATGTAGCAACGCAAATAAATAAATATGAAAATATTATAGTATGCGCTGCTACAAATTCTTTTTTTGTAAATAACATGTCTAAATGTATTTATTTTTTGTAAAATTTCCGTTAAATAAAGTTTTTAAATGTAGTTTGATTCTAAATTTGTATAAATAATATACTATAAGATCTAAAAAAAAAGATACCTCCTTTCAGACTTTTTCTGGCTACAACACTGTTCATAGACAATAATGTTCTGAGACGAAAATTGAAAAACTATAATTACCAAAATTAGCGGTTCCGTTTTCTCCGGTGTACCGTAATACAAATGGCATGACAGGATTTTTAAATTAATAAGGTAACATTTCTTAAGACAACCTAATACAACTCACCATTAAATTTAAACTGTGCTTTAGTATTATTTCTAAAATATAAACAAATAGAAAAATCAACAACCGCAGAAATTTTTTTGAGATTTCACAAGAAAGGGAACTAAATTCTCCGTACATCTTTTCTGGTCTGAGTGATCGACATCATAATTCATTTTGAAGTTTGTAGATGCGACATTTACACTATCCGGTTCATTTTGTGCTACACTTTGAGAGCAACTTAATAGATGGTGACAGCAGCGTGGATTGACCAGGGGTTGTCATTGTCGTGACCGCCCTGATAAATGATCACACGTCGTTAGCTCATGTGCGTTGCCAGCATTGACTTTACTAAACGGTACTGCAAAAAAATATACAATAAAAAATGCTTTTAAAATGCTTTTATTAATTTTGTTTTTACTGCCAAAGGGTTGATAATAGTATTAACTTTTCAATTTTACTTATGCTTCATATATCAACATAAAACACTATATTATTTTTTTGTAATGAATTCCTTGCACTATTTTATCCATTATATTATATTCTGTCCACAAGCTATTAATTTAACACTCGAGTGAAAAGCAGCAATGGTATTTAAGTGTACACGTTGACGGCATTGTCGGCATTTCTACAGTATTTTCGGCATTTCGACGGCATTTTTGGCATTGCAACGGCAATCAGGCAGGGCCGCAGCCTAAAAGGGCTGGCCCAGACTAGGCCCTTGTATAAACATTTTAGTCCTGATAGAGATATTTATAAAAAAATTACCACTGATTTTGTCAAAATAAGTAGTTAGTGTAGGTATTCGCGAAAAAGTAAAATATATTTCGACCAACACACCATACGATATAGCGGCATTTGCCAAGTATTAGTTTACATGTAATAGTCACCACTGGTGAATTTTGTCTCATGTCTGTTTGTACGGATTATTACAACCGATCTGTATCTATTGCGCCTTCGTATCTCCTGGTTCCAGTTGCTCTAATTGGATACTTGTTTGGGTGTTTTTTCTCGCCCTGGCGCTACTATATTTGATTCGACTAAGTACTGCACATGCACTAATGTTGTCCAGTGCTTGATTATAGTATAAGCTGATTAAGTTATAGCTTAGAGCCCCGACACATTGAGGGCTCCGCGAAAATAAAAAATAAATAAAAAAACTAATAATAAATATATTATATACGCTATATTCTGATTATACAATGCTTAGTTATAGTATAATCAATAAAACTATTATACAATTTAAAATACGTAATAAATTAAAAGAATTAATGCTTTTGTTGTGGAAAGTAAACACTTACATTGGCAAAATACGCGTACATTTAAATTTATAGTCTTAACTTATGTTCGTTATTGTTGTTATCTAAGTTATCATTGTTATTGTAGTCAAATCATGAACATGAAATGAATAATTACTGTTATTATCAGGGGCAAATCTATATTAGTTTTGACTAATTTTTCTTTGTTTTTATCTTATCTGATAACCATGGTGTGCAGATTTATGCAAAATTTTACGCAGTTAAAACGCATTAAGAACCCTTTGAGGACAAATAGGCCACATGATAGGTTAGATTCGCGTGCAATACTATGCATGGAAGCTGATGTATTGCGTCGATTCAGCTTTGATGACATAATAAAAGACTTTGCGCCTCGAAAATGTAGAAAAGGACTATTCTAAGATATAAACGAATCATTCAGCGGATAAGTTTTAAAAAGTACAATTGTAAAAGTTATTAATGTAGTTACGCATTGTATATTATTTCAAATTAAGAAGACCTAATAATAGTGTCAATATTCATTTAGTTATTTTCCTGGCAATAACCTTCTCGTCTCTTTTCAATTGTACCGTTTAATAATAATAGTACATACAATTATAAATGATTTACAAACGAAATTACTTTATTCTATGAATAAAGAATAATTTTCTTGAAACGTGGGGGAGGGGCCCCAAAATCTGTTGCGCTTAAAGCTCCTCATAGTGTTAGTCCGGCCCTGGTGTTGTCTGTTGTTATTACGCATCTATTTTCAAATATTCAATTTATTTCATTTAATGTGGTTTCATTTAATCCCATAAAATGGATATAAGAATTTTTTTAATTAAAAGAGCCTTATTGAATCGCATAGTGTGACAAATTTAGATCGTCAAGTGGAAACAAAAGAAGTTTTCAACTCCTCATAACAGTCTAAACAGATGAAGGTAACAGTCGATTCACCCATTGAACTAGAGGTGAGTTACTTTGATCAGATTCCCAGTTTCATTGTCACGAATTGGCGTTTAGTAACTAACTAAACTCCCTAGATTTAAGCTAGAACCATGATTGTGAGTCGCGTGGTGTGTTTAATAAAAAATAACAGTGAATATAGACACTGATTTTTTTTGTCACTTGACGTGACTTTGAAAATACATATCATGAAAATTTATTCTCTTACTAGATTGTATGATAATAACAAGATTGCAATAAAGAAAATCAATTAAATTATGAAATAATAGGTAATGGAGACAGGTACAGTAACTTTTATACAAGTATTTCTTCAATAATTTTGTATTTTGATTGTAGATAACAAAACAGTTATATATACAAAAGAATTCAACAAATTTATTGTGGCATTGGTATAAATAATGCAGAATAGATGATTTATTACAATAGTTTTCACTGTAAGATTTGAAAGTTGAAGAACTTTTAAGACGAGCCAATTTGAAATATATTCGCATAACTTGCGTAAAGTAAATATTCTAATAAAAAACATTATTCTTGATACATGGGATCAATATTTTATAGTATGATATTGCAGGTTACTTTAGTATTCCATTTGCCACTTGATTCATTTAAATCAGTTCAGATAAATTAGACTTGACGAATTAAGGTGAATTACTTCAAAATAAATTAAAATGTGTAATTCTAGTAGTGGAAATAAAGTCAATGAAGTAATCTAGCGAAATAAATAAGTGATTTGGGTCAGTAAATGTAAGTTAGATCTGATCCAAATGCAAATGGAATACGACAATATATTTGTAATTTATTTTTCAATTGTTCAATTAAACAAACAAATATATTCATAGTATGTAGCATCAAATATTTGTATACTTACAAACAGTTATAAGTACTGTTTTAAAGTGTGTCTATAAAGAAAAATATAAAGACCTCTTTAGTAGAGATGCGCATTTTCTGTAAAAATGAAACCCGGCCCGAACGGTAACCATCAATGAACCAACACAACCCGACCCGACCCGACCGGTATCTGTTCCGAACCGACCCGAACCCGACCCGAGCCGACCGATATATGTTCCGAACCGACCCGAACCCGACCCGACATGAAATGAACAAGTCTGACCCGAACGGTACCTGGCCCGAACTGAACCAGCCCGAACTGAACCAACCCGACTTGAACGGTACCGACCCGAAATGAACCAACCCGATCTGAACGGTTCCAACCCGACCTGAACGGTACCGACCCGAAATGAACTGTCTCGACCCGAACCCGACCCGAAGTGAAAATATCTTTGTTTACCTAAACAAAAACTAATATCAATTTTAAATGGCACGAGAAATACACCTATGTCTATAGTCTTACCACGCCAGAAATGATTACTTACGTGTTGACGTCCGGTAAACACCCGCACGGTAACATATCATTAGTTTTTAAATTATAACTACGTATTTTAATGAACCTGTTTCAGTAAATATTATAATACAATAACTGTTTTTGAAACTAACATTTTGCCTTCTATCAGTAAAAATGAGTTTAAAGGGTAAATGTACGGTCAACCTCGCAAGAAATTAAAGCAGGGACGTGTTTCAAGTATAGCAATTAAGCTTGAAGCCAAATCAGCATTACCATTTAAAATTTTATTTATTTGTATAATTCTTTTTAAATCCAGCGTTATTTTTATTGCTCTATTATATACCTTCTTATCTGTTTTTCACACAAACGAACTATACTTCGCTTCAAAATGGGCTGGAATTATAAATCAGTCCGTCAAACATAATATTCCAGTGGCGCGTCAATAAATTTTTGTTTGTTGATGATTCTCAAAAGAACTGAATTCGATAGAGATCGACCGTTTCAGCTCCCAATTATTTTTTAGAGATCAGCTGAAGTCACTTTATATTAAAATAAATATAAATTTTGCAAATTTGCAGATAATGTAAATACATAAGCAAATCTCCATGAAAACTTCTCTCTACGGCTATGCAAGTCTTCAAAAGGGATTATTGAAAGTTTTAGTGAGGTCTTTCTATTGTTAGATATAGCTAGAGAAGTAAATTTTGTTCAGATACAAAGTCGGTGGTGCCGTAGTAAAGTTATATCTAATATTTTTAGTGAGTTTACTTGCCGCATCCCTGACAAAAATCCAATAAAATTATTACAAATTTTGATATATTATACCAGCTCATTTCGAAACGAAGTACAATGAGAAATTATACAAAATTCAAATCAAAGAGAGAGATAAAAATTACCTGGGATTGGGTAAATTATATAATAAAACTGGAAAATATCGAGTAAAGTAAATAGGTCTGAATTTCAAACTCAACCGACTATAATTATTTCTTCGATAGCCAATGAAATATTTTGAACAAACATTCAATAAATATATATTCCTTATAATTTTAAATCGATATTCTTTTTCAAAGAACTCTTGATTTTACTTTTGAGAGGTTTGAAATTTGAATGAACATCTGGTTGTCGTTTATTATCCCGTTATAGCCATTGTTATTATTTCAAGTATAATTCGCAATTCCGGCAATATACCTGGGAATGGGAAAATTCTCTGATAGAACATAGAAGGATACCTGGTACCAAAATTAGAAATTACACTTCCACCGTATTTGGTCATCTGGATGACATAAAATTTTATAATAATCTCTTCTTGCATGAATTGTGTCATATGAACTGCCGTCCGCACGATTATAGAAATGAACAGAGATGAACCAACCCGACCAGACACGAACCCGATCCGAACCCGAGCCGAACCCGGAGCTGAGAGAACTCGTACTGAACCAGCCCGACTCGACCGGAACCAACCCGACGTGAACGGTACCTGACCCGAACCCGACCCGACCCGAATTTGAACCAACCCGACGTGAACGGTACCTGACCCGAACTGAACCAACCCGGCTCGAAATGAACCAACCCGAGCTGAACGGTACCTGAACTGTACCGACCCGAACCCGACCCGACCCGAACTTATCCAGCCCGACCCGAACTGAACCAACCCGACGTGAACGGTACCTGACCCGAACCCGACCCGAACTTTATATTTGGATATAAAATCGACCCGAAACCCGACGGTGGTTCGGGTCGGGTCGGGTCGGGTTTCGGGTTCGGGTTGAAATGCGCATCTCTACTCTTTAGTTAATATTTTCAGCAACCGTTACTTGCTAATGAATGGTAACTTTCATGTAACCCAGCATAAATCTGTCTTATATTAGGTAAGAAGTAATAAATGTTATACCAACATATTCATTGAATCTTTCTTTTTTAACAATCAATGATTCATTTGTTGCAATTTTCGCATGAATTGAGACTGTTCGTCGAAAAACTAAAACAAAATATTTTGCAGATCTATTTCTACAGAAATTAGTTGTAGACTGAGTAAAAGCTGGCCACATTTTCAAATATTTAGGTGTAATACAACAATTTCATAAATTGTAAAATTTTAAATCGGACGGAATAGTCTGTTAATTTAAATTTTAACTGAAAAATATTTATTTCGATCATGATCGCCACCTAAAACCTCAAATAAGTGGCATTATCTTTATGTTATAAATTCTTTTAGTTATTCGATGTATCAAACAAGCAAATTAATTTAAATTTCTGAAAGATTTCAGCATGGACTCACCAACATATAAAAAAAGCATATTACTCGGAATACATCATGTGATTTTTATCAAAAGTTGTAGGATCTTTTCAAAATGAATAAACAAACTATTCAAATTTATTGCTTTTATTAAATTATAATAAACTTTATTGACACAGATACCTTTATAACAAGATTGGTACAGAAGAAAATTTGCGTTTGTCTCATAGATAATAATATTTATTCAAAATATAAAATTGGATTACTATGGCCACTTTATATTGTTAAATATAATATAAATCGTGTCAACATGATAATGAGTGCTATGACTAGCACCTTACATACTTAAAATTTAAAGACACACTTTTCCTGTTTAACTTTTATTCTAGTTGTGCTCAGATATTTGTTGATATATTACAACAATGACTGTAATATTGAGTATTATTAACTACCATATTTTAAGATTTAAATATTATTATTAAGAAAAAACATGCTTATCTCCAGAAATATCAATAATTCTTTACGAAACATAGTATCTAAATCTAAAAAAATCGGTCTCACAATCTCAGTATAATATTAGTTTAATAGAAAAGTATAGTAAAGAGTCGTCCAAACTTCAAATTATTAATTTATGTATAGAGCTGTTTAATCATGCAATGAATCATTAGGAAGATATTCTAATAGTCTGAAGAAATAAATATCCATTGAATTATGGCAGTAAGTTGAACTGAATCTAAAAGTATCGGTGTCCTTGTTATGTAAAGTGTTAATTGTCTCTTTTTTGATTAAAAACATTTAAGTTTATTAGGATAATATGGAAATTTTACTTCTTGTTCGGAAACAAATTTACAAATCGTTATTTGTAGTGTACTTCTATAATTAAATACAATATAAGCTAGTAATACATTGATAGTGTCACAAAACGTTAGTTTTAATATAATAATTTTTACGATAAAAAAAAAAAAAAAAAAAAAAGGTGAAAAATATTGTATTCGAGAGTGACACGTGTGTTTCAGCAACAGGCGGAAAACAGGTGAATCCAAATCTCAAATTGTATATATTCCTACTTATTAAACTAAAACGATAAAAGTCCCACCCAAAACTATTATCCCACTCCAACCCTCCCCCCAAACCCAAACCCGGGACAGTTCCCAAATCTCATCCCAATATAACCTCCAAAATAAAATTTACTTTTGTCTATTGCCTGTCTCCTAAAAAACGGAAGACAGAGACATCTGTCGTTGGATAGTTCCATCATAAACCACAGATCCCTGTAATTAATATTACTGATAATGTCTAAACAGGAAACTGCGCAATGACACATGTACAACAGCCTCAAATAACAAAACCAACTATGAATCAAAACATCAACCAACCATCAACATCAAACATGAACCAAAACACAAAAACATATTCATCAGCTACAAAAAAAACAACTCACCCACAAAAAACACAAGCAGTACTTATCGACGATACAAATGACATACAAATTCCAGAATTCATTTATACTATAGGTGAAATCGTACAACCAACTAATATAATTTTCGCATCCAGAATCTCGCATAATAGAATCTGTATCTACTTATCCAGCAAAAACATTGTTGAAAAACTAATAAAACAACACCCAACAATAACAGTACAAGAGAAAACCTTTCACATACGGCGACTAGTAACACCAGCTAAAAGATTAATCCTAGGAAACGTTTGCCCAACCATCCCACATGAAATTATAGAAAATGCTCTGAAAACTAGCAAACTACGGTTAGTATCACCAATTACACACCTACGAGCAGGAATGCAGAGAGAAGGATATGGACATATATTAAGTTTTAGACGGCAAGTGTACATATCACATGATGAGAAAACCGAAATACCGGAAACCATGATTATAAATTACGAAGATGTAAATTATAGAATATTTATAACAGATGATAACATAACTTGTCATATATGTAAAGAAAAAGGACACATCGCAAATCAATGTCCAACATATAGAAACATAACAAATCCTACAACACGAAACATGGATAAAATCCCAGAAAATACGACAAACAACATGCTAACTAGTTCGCAACAAAGCACAAAATCCACACAAAATACTCCAAAGCGATCAGCAGAAGAACAATTAAATCCGGAAGATCTAATCACCAACAATGAGAAAGAAGTACTACAAATCATAAACGATTCACCAATAATTCCAGAAAATGAAATGGAAACAAACACCGCAATACTATTGTCCCAAACATCACAAAAGAAAAGTAAAAAACAAAAACAAGAATACCTAAAATCAACCCCAGAAACAATACAACAAGAAATAGAACCATTAAAACAAGAAATTGAAAAATATCCAGGAAAATACGTACTATCGTATCAAGAACTGTTACACTTTTTAGAAAATGTACAAGGATCAAACGAGTAACTAAACATAGCAGAAGAATATACAAATGAACCAGAACAACTCCTAAATATGCTAGCTAGCTTATATCCACTACTAACTCACGCAGGAATTAAAAGAAAATTCACCAGGCTGCAAACTAAATTGAAAGTACAACTCGTAAAAAAAAGAAAAGAAATCAACCGATCACAATCCTGTGAAAATATCAATGTCAATAGTACAATGGAACAGTAATGGCTTCTATGCCAACATAGAAGAAATCCAGCTCATAACAGCGAATCATCAACCCGATTTTATCTGCATACAGGAAACCAAATTTAAACTGAACCAAAAATCGACACTCATAAACTACAACTTTTATAGGAAGGATAGAGACCACCCCCACGCAAGCGGAGGGGTAGCTATTCTAGTCCATAATACCATACATGCAGAAGAAATAACTCTAAACACCACGCTTGAAGCAGTAGCAATAAAAACCTGCTATCCTGAAAATATGGCTATATGCAACATATACATTGCACCCGACAAAAATCCGACAGAGGGCGAAATCAGACAAATACTACAACAACTTCACGAACCATACATTATAGTAGGAGATTTCAACGCCCATAGCTATAGCTGGGGATCACGATACCAAAACAACAAAGGAAAAACCATAGAAAAAGCAACAAGCGACTTAATTCTATTAAATGATGGAAGTAACACACATATCTGCCCAAGTACCGGATCAGAATCAATTATCGATTTAAGTTTCGCACACCCCAGAATAGCCATTGACTTTGAATGGGAAATAATCCAACAAGTATACAGCGGCCATTATCCTATTAAAATAACACATATGAACAAATTACATCAAACTCCACGAAACCATGAAATAGAAAAATGGAACCTACAGAAGGCAAATTGGAACCTCTACACAGAAATAATGGAAAAGATGAATACCACGTCCAATGATGAATGCATCAATACTACACTAAATACACTAACAAATTACATAACTGAGGCAGCAAGACAGGCGATAGGATATAAAAAAAGGATCTCAAGAAGAATAGTACCATGGTGGAATGAACAATGCAAAGAAGCGACACAAAATTGTAAAAAAATGCTACACAACTTCAAGAAAAACAAAACTGAAGAAAATCTAATAGCTTTCAAAAGAGCGAGAGCAATAGCGCGAAGAGCAATTAAAAGCAGTAAAAAAAAGTCATGGAAGAAATTTGTAACAGAAATAAGCGCTGAAACACCCCCATCAGTAATATGGAACAACATAAGAAAAATAAAAGGCAAAAAAGTAGCTCTACCAATAACAGCAATAGTAGAAAACGGCACAACTACAACAAACCCCTGTGAAATAGCAAATAAATTAGCAAACGCATTTGAAAAGACTTCTAGCAACGAACACTACAACATCGATTTCAGGGAGTACAAACAAACACAAGAAAATTTAGAACTAATTCCACCAGCGCAGGATAACAACCCCATCAACGAACCTATTACTAAAGCAGAACTAGACACTGCAATCAAGGAACAAAAAAATAATCGAAGTGCTGGTCCAGATAATATACCAGCAGAATTAATAAAACAATTACCAGAAAAAATTCTTACATTTATTCTAAAAATTTACAACGAAATTTGGTCTAAAAAGATATTTCCTGCCCAATGGAGTAAAGTACTAATAATCCCCATACCAAAACCTCAAAAAGACAAAACAAACCCTAACAGCTATCGTCCTATCGCTCTCTCAAACTGCATGTGTAAAATCCTGGAGAAGATAATAAACAATAGACTAACGTGGTATCTGGAAACAAATAATATATTATCTAATATCCAATGTGGCTTCCGGAAAGAAAGATCCACCATAGATCATATAACACATCTAACAGCGGAAGCAAACAAAGCCTTTAAAAATAAACAACACCTTATAACAGTATTTTTCGATATCCAGAAAGCATATGACACAGTATGGAGACACCACATACTGAAACACCTAATTGAGTATAAAATAGGTGGAAATATGTACCATTTTATTAAAAATTTCATATCAAATAGAAAATTCCAAGTTATGATGAATGGATATAAGTCAGAAATTAAAAGTCAAGAAAACGGCCTGCCCCAAGGAGCAGTACTGAGTGTCACGCTGTTTCTAATAGCGATAAACAGTATACAGAAACATATTCATTTTCCTGTAAAAGCATTACTATTTGCAGATGACCTAGTACTGTACACTAAAGGAAAAAATCTCAAAACAACTGAAGCACAAATACAAAAAACTATAAATCAACTAGAAACATGGGCAAGCATAACGGGATTCAAATTTGCACCAGAAAAAACCAAAGCCATGCACTTTACAAAACTAAGAAAAATACGAGAACAACCAAAACTAGAATTGACAAATATGAACATAGAATTCACGAAAAGCACAAAATTCCTAGGAATGTATTTCGATAATAAACTGACGTGGAAAAAACATATAACTGAATTAAAAGCAAATTGTCATAAAAGATTAAACATATTAAAAGTCTTAGGAAACCAGGACTGGGGAGCAGATAGAAAAATACTAATAAATATTTATAAAGCAATAATCCGTTCAAAATTAGATTATGGCTGCATTGCATATGGATCAGCAAAAAAAACATATCTGAAGAACCTAGACAGTATACATAACACAGCACTAAGAATTGCTACTGGAGCCTTCCGTACGAGCCCAGTTGAAAGTATACTAAACGAAGCTGGCGAACAAAGCCTAGAATATAGACGAAAACAGCTAACAATGACATACACAGCAAACCTAGCAGGAAACAGTGCACATCCCACATATCAACATATATTCAATCTGCCAAATCCAAATCCTACCTACAAATCAACCACAAACTTTGAGAAACACATTAATAATGTAGCAACAAACCTCAACCTTGAATTACCCACAATAACCTCTCACAGTATTTACACTACACCTCCCTGGAAACTACAACCCCATATATACAATTTGCAACTAAGCAGGCACCCAAAAGAAAACACAAGCCCAAGTCTGTATAAACAAAAATATCATCAAATACTTGAAGATTTCAAAAACCACCAAATCATATACACTGACGCATCAAGAATAAACGGAAAAGTAGGAGCAGCATTCGTAACGACAAACACAACAAAACAGTTCCAGCTGTCCCACATAACCACTATATATACAGCAGAATTATTCGCTATTATGAAAGCACTTGAGCATATAAAAACAAATATCCCAGAAACACCCTGTATCATATGTACAGACTCCCAAAGCTCGCTACAAACCATCCAAAATAATAATATAAATAACCCCATAACCAAAAATATCCACAAAAATCTCCAAACATTAACAACCCAATTTAATAATCAAATAGTCTTCCTCTGGATCCCTTCCCACATCGGGATAGCTGGCAACGAGAAAGCCGACACTGCAGCCAAAGAAGCCACCAACAATGAGACAGAAACATATCCTGCAGTCACGAAATATGATTTCAAAAGCTATATAAAGAAACAAGTTAAATTAAGCTGGCAAATCAAATGGAGTAACCAAAATAATAACAAATTAAAAGAAATTAAAAACGAGACGGAACCATGGCCACAGGTAGGAACAAGAAGAGACCAAATAATAGTAACCAGACTAAGGATCGGACACACGAAATTGACGCACAGCCACATCTTTAACCGTGTAGAACCAGATAGATGCACTCACTGCAATTCAATCCTAACTGTGAGACACATAATAGAAGAATGCCCCCTATACAGCAACGAAAGAACCAACCACCACATCCCAAGAACCATGAAAGAAGCCCTCAGAAACCATAAAAACACAACACAAAACCTAATCAAATACCTAAAACAGATCAATATGTATTGTAAAATATAATAAGATATCAAATCGCTGTACCGGGGTTCAATAACCATGTAGTTGAAAACCCCTTAAATATCAAATAAAAAAAAAAAAAATAATAATTTTTACATAAGTTAGTAATTAATTCGTCGTTATGTTATCAGTTCTTATTATATTAATTTATAATAAAGGTTTATGTAAGGAGTTAGACCGAACTTACACAGTAAACAGATTTCTTGCGTTAGTTTCTGTTCATCGGTTGAGGAGTAAAGTTGTAGCGCGATAGTTAAGTTGGTAGTGATCAAGTCGCGGTGGATAGTGTTTGGTTAGCGTTGAGCTGTTACATTAGCGAGGTGAGTCAGTTAATCTAGAGCACGTATGAGAGAGTATGATTGAGTTGGGGTGCATAGCACCGTTAGCAGTCTGTCCATCACGGGGATGATGTTGAAGTAGCGGACTGTAGTGGCTACAGATAGTTCTGTACCTGCCAACGGCAGCAGCCGGGTGCTGTAGTGGCCACAGATAGTTCTGTGGTTGCCCACGGTAGCAGCGCTGAAGGCTGTAGTGACCTGGCTGGCCTTCGGGTAGCCTTCGGGCGTACGGGGTCATCAACGGAGCAGTCCCGTGAACTGTAGTGGCTACAGATAGTTCTGTAGCTGCCAACGGCAGCAGCTGGGTGTTGTAGTGACCACAGATGGTTCTGTGGTCGCCCACGGTAGCAGCGCTGAAGGCTGTAGTGACCTGGCGACCTACGGGTATGGGGTCACCCTCATGTATGAATGATGTTTAGGTTTTGGTAGATTGACTCCTCATTGAGTTTGTTACGCACGGTTTGGTTCTTACAGGAATTTATTGGTTTACGCTCGCGTTAGGTGATACGCGGATTGTTCCATTCAGGTTTGCTTAGTTTTGCTAGTACATTTGCTTTACGTGTCTACTTCAGGTGAGTCTCGTTTATATTTGTTATTAAGGCATTTGTGGGTACAAATGTAGGTTGGATTAATTATGCTACACACCCATTGTAGAACAATACGAATGATTGATTATTGCTAATGGCAAGAATTGCCCGTCTAATTTTATCATCGTGACAATAGTGAGAAAATTTATAGTACAGAGTGATAACTCAATATATTTATAACTAAGAATGAAAGACTTTTTTAATTAAGCCTTGTTCTGTTGTCACAAGAATCCTTAGTTTAAAATAAAATCTTAAAAAAGAAATTTTTCCTACAACTGTGCGATTTCTTTGTTATTACGTAACTAGTATTGCCTTGGTTACGTATGGAAAGTAGATGAATGCAGACCAAGTGCGTTTCTGTAAGTAAAGAAACACTAGTGCGGAAAGTGCTTCATTACGTAACTGTCAAAAGAATATTGTTTTGACAGCGATTTAAATTTCGCGCCGAGCGCGGAATTCATATTTTGCCCACAGACGCTTATGGAAGAAGAAGATACGGTGAACCAGCGCTAGTAAATATGCAGTAGTATATTTTGACGTTTATAAACGTAACCTTAATTTGCAGTATATCTAATCTGTAGACAATTAATAAAAAGAACCGAACAAAGTAAAATATATCGATAAATGGTTTTATTTAAAGAGTAAGTGAAATACTGCATATTTATTGTTTGTGTATATTATTAATACAGTTGTTACAGTTGCTTATATTGACATAATGTAAAGTGGAAACTTTTGTGTCTAAAGAAACATTGATTTCTTCCGTACCTGTTCATATTATTACCAGTAATATTATTGGTAACAATTTCGGAAGCTTCAGAAGTACCAGCAGCAGGTTGATTGTCATTGTCGAAAATAGATCCAACATAGTATGATCCGGAGCTTCAATTATCTTTGGAGGTGTTAATGATAAAGAAGAATCACTCACTGTACTATTCCAATCAAGATGATTTTGAAGAAATTATTTTGACGTTAGTGAAATATTTTTAAATAACGTAGAACAATGTGCAAGCAATCAACAAACAAACCATAGCAACGCCGTAAAACATCGTTCTCATGTAATATGATTAAAATTTTATAAATTTTAAAAATTTTAATAATATTTTAGTGATTTACTAAATCGCACAGTTGTAGGAAAAATGTTGTTTATAACACGTGCCGAAAAAGGTTACATGCTCGTGCAGATTTCTGCACTTGCACGTAACGAGCCTTTTTCGGCACTTGTTATAAAAATAACTATTACAATGAATAAAGCGCCGATGTCTTTATTTCTTTTAATAGTTTATTCAGATTTGAATTCATTTTTGTAAATGTATTCCTAAAAGGAACAATAAATTATTATTTCTTTCGAAATGCAACATGTTTACATATCATTTACTAACATATTACGTATTCACCTGTATATTTTACAAGTGGGAAACTTCAACTAATTTCTTAATTCATATTTTGTTTTAAATTTGAGATAACTTCTTTACTACTCAATCTGGACTTCTATCATTATTTATTTTGGATAAGATAGACCAAAAAAGTAAACAAATATATTTTAGAGGTTATTGATTTTGAAATGTCAAACAATCCAGTTTATTCCTATGGTGGCTCTAACTCGTTGAAATTTTGACATTTGTGGCTAATTTCGTGACAACGAAGATTATAGTAACTTATATGTCAAAGTTAAGGAATTGAGTTTTAAACGCCAATTCGTGACAATGAATCTGGTGATTAATCTAGGGATTAATCTAGGGAATTTTGGTTATTAACGCCAATTCGTGCAATTTATCTAGTTTATCTGATTATTATGTATTTAAATTGAACTAGCACCTCAAGGAGAAGTAGAGATTATCAAACAAGTGATTTTACCTAGCTATCCTAAATAAAGTAACAATCGGTGTTCTCAAACTACATGGTATAAAAAATTTGAGTGGCTGGAATGGTCTACAGAACTAGATGCTGCTGTTTTGCTTGCCGTTAGTTTCAGTCAACAGGGAGTAAAGGACATCTAATATACACGTATTCTGGATTTAAAAACTGGAGAAATTCAATTGATTTAAAAAATCGTTTTTCAGCTGACAAAAATAGCAAAATTCACTTAAAAGCACTGCAAATATGGACAGAAAAAAAGTATAGGGACTCAAGTGCTACTTCTGTTTCAACAATTTGTTAAAAAAATAAATGTTAGCCTTGGAAGGTAAAAATGAGCCGTGCCTAATATCTGCTTCTGACTACGGCCCTGCATTCAGGGTTGTTTCTATCAGTACAATTGTACTGATGTCAGTACAAATAACAAAATATCAGTACGTCAGTACTATATCAGTACAAATTAGATACTATATTTTATGCGTGGAAGTAGTATTAGTGCCTCGTTATTATTATTATATATTATATATTTTTAACTTCTGCTGATTTGCGGCACTTTTGTTTGAGAAATTTATAAGGTAGGATTGTGGAATATGTTTAATAGTTCGTTGTACATAGTGAAGCTTACATAATATTGTCCAAATATAATTAAAAAAAAATAAATATACCATCACGCCTTTCACCCATTACTTTGTGTGGCACTCTGCATAGCAAATCTCGGTAAGTGATATAATAATGTGCGTTACCAGTCGTCAAATCACGGCCTTCAAATATGTTAGTAGAGGGGGCGCCAGAAAGGTTATTTCAATGTGGTGTAAATGTTGACAGTGACAATGGGAATCGAATCACGGTTCTCAGGATCCACAGGCCGACTCGATACCACTGAGCCACCTACCTGTAAATATAATTACATCAAAATCTGTATTGATATTATTCATCAATGTCATTATAAAATATACAAATTTGTAAAAATCTCTATTTGACATGTGGTGATGTAGGGCACCATTTTTATATTATATTTGTTACACCCGTACATACGTATTTCAATTACAACTTGATTTTTGCGCGAATAATATAGCTTATATTTTCAATTTAATACTACATAAAAATGCATAATTTATGATCAGTCAAAGTTGATAAGTCAAGTAAAATATGTGAGACATCTACCGGCAATCATTGTTGAGATTTTTGTGCGACAGCCAAAATCATTCACCATCTACCGTAGAAGCCGTTAACTACGATCACCGGGTGAGTACCGTTTATACTCGTAATATTTTTTGTTACTTCCGTCCGCAGTTTCTCCGAGGTCTAGTGAACTTTCTGTTTTTATCTGAATCGAACCGTTTTGTTTGGGACCCTGTGCGAGTTTTATAGAACTAACGTCCCGACGCGTATTCGAGATTTCGACAACTAGTTTGCGTGTTCATATCCGTGTCCATCTCATTTCACCGGTAATGGTAATTTAATATTTTTTTGCTTGATAAAATGGAAAAGCAGATTTTTAAATTAATTAAATAAAACAGTTGATGAGTAGACTTATCGTAATCTAGTTATGCTACCAGATGTTAGCAGATTTTTGGTTTAGTTTTTTCTTGGCAGATTTTTATCTGGATCGCAACGGTAGTGTTACAAACATATATTTGGAATATTGTATTCTACGGTATCGAGCCGGATTTGAATGATCATTAAGTCAATTTACCACAAGCTGACCAAAATCTCAGGTAATTAAACAGTTTAAAAATCTAGTTTTGCATGTTCATATTTAATTTTAACAATAGATTCATTTTGCATTCTGTATAATCAGTTTTAGTCGTAATTTATATATTATCTACAGTAGATTCAGTAGCGTGTGATATAAGACCTAAATGCGTACTTTCTTTTCAGGCTTTTATTTTACGTTTTATTTAAATTTCGATTTGTCGAGTTTATTTTCTATTTTATTTCGTTTGACTATTTATTCGTAAAAGCATATTGTACGTATTGTGCGTGTATTATTTTTGGAACTCGTTACTGTTGGTTACTTGGTTCGTAACATATCATCCATATTGTTTGTGCTGTGTATCGGCATATATTTCCGTACCTGGAACGTGGAAAATATTTGGAAAGAATCTAGCAGCATTAGTTGTAGCAAGTTTTTCGACAGCGCCTACGCCGGCCCAGTCTTTGTGTGCACTCCCGTGAGTCAATCCCATCACTGTCAAAATCCCTTAAGGGGCTAATGTAGCTAGGTTGCGCACAGCATAAACATGCTTTTGAATGGGAGATGAAATATGGGCTAAATATGGTCGGAATAATTTAATTTTTTTATTAAATTGAAGACAAAGATTGAATCTATGTCATTTGAGTGTTGAAATTTTTGATTTAGTTTTAATTTTGTTTTTACAATGTTATAAACTTGTGTAACTTCAGATCAGTGTTACTCAATAAATGAATAAAAATTGCAAATTTCAACACTGAAATAACATAGATTGTACTTTTATCTTTAAAATAAACCTTTGTTTATGAAAATATATTTATATTTAGTACCAATTTTAACCCCCCAACGAAGCACTGTTTACATGAAAACTCGACTCTAGTAGACGGCGTGAGCTACCGCTACTAGTGGTATAAACTGAAACTAATATTAGGCTCCGCCCCTTGGCCTTGTGTCTGTGTAGGATACATTTCACAGAAATTTCTGTTACACGCATTTCTTACGATTTATTTTATTTCTTTATATTGCAATGGGTAACCGGAAAGGGTATAAAGCATGGTAAAATTTACATGCTGTTAGAAGAAAGAGTACTAATCTACGGGAATATAACAGGTATTCTTAATGATTATATTATTAAAATATGAATTTACAGTACTGAACTTATTTAGAATCTCAATTGGAACAGTACATTTTATATTTATTATAGAATTTTCTTGAATATTATGATTTGATATTGCACAAAGGCATACCAATATTGTCTTATTTATATAAATATAACCAACAATACTAAACATTGTATTTGTTGATTTCAGAAAAAAAAATGCTGAATCGAATAAGTAAATAAAAACATATATATATTTCCATATAAAATAAGTAAGTTCCATGAAATATTTTTAGAACTACTGATCTAAAGAAATTCTTGTTTCGCTCATTAAAGTAATGTAATAAAAAAAAATTTGTAGGAGTAACAAAGTCTGTCAAGACTTTGTTACTCCTACTCTTCTCGAGATAGCAATGGTACGCCACTTAAAATGAACACCTGTATATCTTATGGAATGAATAATAAATTAAATCTTTAGTAAAAAATTTAAAAATAATAACACGAAATTAATTGTTTTCACCATCCTGCTAAAAAGAAAAATTTTCTTACTTGAATTGAGAAAAAAAGTCGTACATTTTGTCCCATGGAAAGAAAAAATTACTTTCTACCCTAGAGAACCATATTAGTAGCAACTGGAAAACAACGATATTATGATTTGATATGCATAGCAATATCGTCTTATTTATATAAATATAATCAACAATGACAACACATTGTTTAAAGATTGATTTATTACGCCAAGAAATGTAGTTCCAATAAATCTTATTTAAATCAATTTATTTCAGAAAATTTAAAATAAATAAATAAATAAATATATCATCACGCCTTCTGTCAATTACTGGATGTGATACTCTGCCAAAGCAGATCTCCGTAAGTGATATATTTTGCGCGTTAAGTGCGGTTACCGGCCGTCAAATCACGGCCCCCAAAGATGTAAGTGGTGGGGGAGCCACAGGAGTAGTTTTAAAATGGTGAAAATTGTTTGTCGCCTATGGGAATCGAACCAGGGTTCTCAGGATCCACAGGTCGACTTGATACCATTGAGCTAGCTACCACATAAATAAAAAATAATAAAAAATTAACTTCGAAAATTAATACAGAATGTTGAATTTAGTTGTGTCATCATTGCTATCTCGAGAACTATAAGAGCTACAAGGTTGGTTAAATTAACAAAGAAATACCATTTTCTAAGTCTATTACAAAACTATTAACAAATATTTTTTCGACCAATGGTTCTCAAAATACGGGCTGCAACTTTCTTATTTTAAATGGGAACCTTATTTTTCTTATTCGATTCAGAATTTTTTCTGAATACAACGTCTACAAAGTGCAGTACCCTCACATTACAAAATTTGTAACAAAAATGCATATTAAATTGATATTAATTTAATTAAAATCACATAGAATCAGCGTGCTATGACAGAAACAAATGAACAAATTATAATATTTTTGTTTGTTTGATTCATTATTATACGACAATACAATTATTTTGTGAAAAATTAAATAAATAAATTTTATTAGTCATTTGGCACAGATTTTTATGCGATTTTAATTAAATGAATGTCAATTTTTGTCTGAAATTTTGTAATGTGAGGGTGCTGAACTTTATAGCCATCGAATTCAGAAAAAAAATACTGAATCGAATATGCAAATAAGAAAAATAGGTTCCCATTTAAAATAAGAAAGTTTCATCCGGTATTTTGAGAAACACTGGTCAAAAAAAAAATTGTTAATAATTTTGTAATAGATTAATAAAATGGTATTTCTTTGTTATTTTAACCAACCTTGTCGCTCTTATAGTTTTCGAGATAACCATAGAGCTACAACTAAATTGAATACCCTGTATATATACTTCCGGAAATATTTCAGATTATAAACGTTCATTATTCTACCATTGCTATTTCGGGAGCTATGAGTTTGGCTAAATTAGACAAAAATTTCTATTTTACAAGACTATTACAATGAGCCTACATTTTTTTTGCGAAAGCGACGACATGTCTGAGATTGCCCTCCAAAGGGGCAAAATAATTTTCATTTAATTTAAATTGTAGCTGTTATAGTTTCCGAGATATATCCCAATGATGGCAATCGAAAATGGGACAGCCTGTATATCATAAGGAAAATTACCACTTGTCTCTATTTTATCAATCATCTTGTATTATTAAATTTGTTATTTATAATTAAAATCAAATATTTTCAAAATATAGGTGGAAAAAATGTAATCTTCCCTTGTTAACCAATAAGAAACCACAAAGGTGATCAAACCTACAAGTAATGATTCAACTTGTATGTAAGTTATATAATATTTATTTATTTTATGTTAAATATCGTGATGAAAATTTTATTCAGCAACCTGTTGAATGTAACAACTCATATGTTGTTTAAATAAAAGTATAATAATTTTTATTAACATGTTTCTTAATTTCTCAAAAAAATTTAATGTCAAAATTTGAATGTAGAACTCTAGATAGAACTATAATAAACTTAAATTATATAGATAATTCAATACTACTATAAATATAATATTGTGAAAATAAACCTTTTTGTTTTTATCAAATTATTTTATTAATTATATATCATGGGTTTCTTATATAAGAAAGTTTCCTCAACTATTATTTGTGCGCGTGATTGTCACATCGTGTATCTAGTGAATTTCAATTTCTTACATCTTATGATTCACCAAGGGGCGTAGCCCAACGACTAGAATTGAGCCAGCCTCCTTGTTACTCGCCACCACACACCGCTGGGAACGATTGACTTTTCAGTTGGGTACATTACGCTCTTAACACAACTCTCAATCCGCCATCTACGTGCTGTCCGCTATTCCGATAATGTTACCGTCGCGATGCCAGGCGTCGGTCTTCCAAAAAATTTTAAGACCAATATTAACAAAATCATTAGGTACTAATAAAATAAAAACAGTTTTAAAGTATGTACGTATATTTCAAGACAGAAAAGAGTAAAAATTAGTATGTTCAGTGCGTAAGCGAGTTATTAGTAGAGTTAGATAGGAGTCGACAATGTCAGTCTCGAGAAATGTTAAAGCTACAAGATTGGTTAAATTAGCAAAGAAATACCATTACAAAATTAGTAACAAATTTTTTTTTTCAATCTGTGGTTCTCCAAAATTGAGACACAACTATCTTATTTTTTATGATTTTATTTTATATATATTTTCACTTTTCAGATACATGGTGGAAATATACAACGGCCACTTAGGGCAAGTAAGTATAATACTTCAGAAAAGACTTAAGGTAAGTACAATATTATATGTGTATGATACATGTATTCATTCCATTTTATATTATTCCAGGGTTTTAGGGTTGGCTGTTGATCGCCTTCTGGTTTGGGGTTGATTGGGATCTGCCTCTGGATACTGATTTGTCTCCTTCTCCTGATCTTAGTTAATCGTAAATTTTTTTATTGTAACATTGAGTATTCAACGTACCATTCTGCATGTGAGTTGTAGAATTTTTGTAGTTGCATGAAGGTGTTGTTTTGCATGTTTATTGTTTGGAGTGTTGGGAATAGTCTTCTTAGGATTTATCCCGTTTGTTTCTTTACCAATGCTAATTTTTGCTATAGAAATTAGTTCTTAGATGGTCAACTTGGGTATGGTGTGCATTGATAAAGTCCGTGACTTCTCTACCACCAATATGTCTGGGGAGGTGGAATCATTCCATTGAACTTCGTGGATGATGGTCCCTGTACTTGACGAGACACCCGTACTTTTTTATTAAGTTCTTCAAGTTCGGTTTGCGTCCAGCTTATTATTCAGAAACTATAAGTAATCACTAGGGCAGCGTAAGTGTTGACTGCTAGCACCTTATTTCTAACGTTGCTTTTCAGGATACATCTTACCCTTCATATAATTTTATTTGTCGGTCTTTCTTTGATATTCGCATGAGCTGTTGTTATGTTCTGGTACATTCCTAGGTATTTACACAGTTTGGTTTTTTCATATTTTGTATTTATTCCTGCGGCTGTTAATTGGTTTGGTAATTTGTCGCTTTCTTCCATTTTTCATTCTGTTGATCTTGCATTTTTTTATTCCAAAATCCGTTCTTATATTTTGGCTGTAGGTGTCTGTTACTTTGAGAAACTTTCTTAGATCTTTTTCTGTTTGTAAACAATTTGATGTTGTAGGTCAAATGGAGAACTTACATTTCAATTTTTCTAGATGTAGCCGCAATTGGTGTTTTGAAGAAGTGTTGAAAGAGGGTTGAGAACTAAACAAAACCAGAGAGCACTCAATGAGTCGCCTTGAAATATATCTCTACGGATCTTTATCGGCATTTTAATTGTATCGTTGTTGTCAGTTTTTGTGGTCACGTAAGTTTCCCATTTACTCATAAGTTGTTGTAGTAACTGTATTATATTTGAACTAACTTTGTAAATATGTAGAATCTCTAATAATCATGAGTGAGGTATGCTGTCGAAACCCTTCTGGTAGTCATTATAAGCAACGTACCTATATGTTTCCATGTTTCTGTTTTGCTTCTTGTCTTATGGTGTTGGTTTTCCACATTCCTTCTGCTGCTCTGCAAGTATTTCATCCATTTATAGATGTTCTTATATCTTACGTGCTAATATAGATGTTAGTAGTTTATATATTGTAGGTAGACAAGTGAAAGAACTAGTTTTAGGAAGAAAGTATGTAATTCCCTAGGTTAGGAGATAGGGCAGACTATCAGGGTGTAATTAGAAATGATTGAAAACATGTGCAAGGTGTTTCTGGGTGTTAGTGAATTTCTTTTTTCTTATCGAGTCACATATCATAACTTCGGCTTTGTCCATTCGCATTTTTTTTCTTCTTTGATGGCGTTGCCCATATACCTTCTCAGTACTGTTTCACTCGGTCCAGATCTGGAGAGTTGTTTGTTTCTTCTTGGTGTTCTTTTGTCTCTCATATTTTGTAAAACTATTTTTGATTTGTTTGGAATAAGATGTTTTGTATTCTTCTCTGATATTTAACTTTCCCTATATCTCTTTAGCCTGTTGAATTTCACAGCTAGTTGCTGTTTTAGGAGGTCTAGGACATCTACTATGTTGTTGTTATTTTCGTTTAAGTGTTTATTTAGGATTCGTTTGATTTTGCTCTGGATATTCTCGCTTGTATTTTCTTTAATATCGTAGTTTGTGTAAGAATACCAATATCCGCCCTTAGATCATTTATTTTGTTTGTAATTATTCTTTCCCAAGGTGCTGTTTCTTGGTTTTTCTTTCAATTATTTGTATTATTTATTGTTATTGTTTGGTTATTTGCTTGTATAGCAAAAATTGCTATTATGTATATTATGTCTGCAATTTCTTTTAGACTACTCCTTTAATAGAGCTTTGTTTCAAGCTGTGTGTTGCATGTTGTTATTATATGGTTAGTTTGATGTTTTAATTTCTTTTTGTTTGTTTGTTTGTCTCTGTGTGCCGCATCCATGCTTGTTGTGTCTTGTTTGTTTCCAGGTTTGTTTTCGTTATTGTAGTTTATGGTGTCTATGTTCTATTGTTTTCTTGTTCTTCCTCATCGATTTCTTCTATTTGCAGCATGTTTAGTTCTATTGCAACCTTATGTCTAATTTTTAGTTGTTGTTTCGGGTGGTAACCGATTTCTTCTTTGATTCAATATATTTTGGACGGATTTGTTACGAAGATCTGTGAATTTTTCTATCATTCTATTGCACAATTGAACACTGTATGGTGTATTCACAGTTTACATATTTATTAGAAGGTAAGATCGGTAGAGATACGAGTTCATTTCTTCATTCCATCTTAATTTCTTACTACTACGGTCTTCCTGCGTGGTCGCACTAGCTTGGGGAGAAGCACGGAAGGAAGTCCGGATGTCTATGGGGTTGGTGGCATCATCCCTTTCAGCATTGTCCGTGTTATTGCTGGGTCGTCTCGGTGTTGCGGGGTAAACATCACGACGGTTCCGAACCAGGAAACCCTGCTCCCTAGTACAGCCTAAATAGCGTTTATGTCGTGTATTGACAATATTTACTACATTTTCATCCTGCAATGGAGGTCGCAGTTTATACCTTCAGCCAGGTTTTTAGGCAGCCGCTGCTCACTTGGAAAACAGACGTTGTTTGGCGCCGCACACTATGTGACAGACGCGCAGCGTTGTTTGGACTTCGAACCTCTGGTTACAGCCGTGTCCTGTGCTAGTTTTTTTTGGACCGCTCCGGGATATTTCCCGCTACCCAGCATGTCTGGTGGACTTTCCTCTAATTGCCACATGGGGAGGCGCTCCGTTTGGGAAAGTAGCAAAACACATGTGGGGTTAAATATGAATTTATAAGACAAAATTGAATATAATATATATATATATATATATATATATATATATATATATATATATATATATATATATATATGTATATATATATATGGCGAGGTTGCCTTATAAATTAATGATCAATTACTTGCATACAGACCATTAAAGTTGTTCTATAAACAATCGCTTAAAAATTGTATTTCACTACTGCCTTAAAATTTTTATTTCACTAGCCGGTTCAAAAATGTCAAATATATGTCAATCAGAATAAATTAAAAGTTTATTAAAAATTATTCATACATTATATGGTATTGAAAAATTCAAATACAAATTTAACTACGCATTTAACTTTCTCATTAACGAAGTTAGGTCTTGTAAGGATTCACTTATGAAAAAAAATGCAGTTTTGAACACTCACTTTAAAAGTTTACACTTTTCATAGCTTTAACTAATTCCTTATTCACGACTTTATGTAAATGGACTGCATCATCAATTAGAACATCTTCATCTTTCATTCTCACTTTCTATACACTGATACACGGTGAAGACTTTAGCTGTATTCCATTTGCCACTTGGTTCATTTAAATCAGTTCAGATAAATTCTACAAATGAATAAATGAACTAAATTAAGCAAACTGATGCATTTATTTGGTTGAATTACTTCAAAGTAAATTAGAATCTGCAATTCTAACACTCCAGCAAAATAAATAAGTGATCTGGTTCAGAAAATGTAAGTTAAATCTGATCCAAATGGCAAATGGAATACGCCTTTTATTGTAAAGAATTCACAACTGTCATGGCAATGCATCAAACAATCTCGCACTCAGTGACTAGATGACAGTAAACGATTATTGACATTTCAAGCTTCTGACTTCATTTATAAAAATCGTACACTCAAATTGGAAAAGTTTATTAGGGCAAAATTAAATAAATAGTTGCATTACACTCTCGGCTTAAATGTATGATAAATAACTATTATGTATACACCATTGTTTAATTTCTAACAAGATACGACCTTATAATTAAATTGAAAACACTCCAGAAGCCACGTTTAACACTAGACTGATATCAGCTAGGAATTTTGAGGAATACGCTCGTATACTAATGGATTATGAAAATCAAGATTCCGATGTTTATCGCCCCATCGAGAATTCAGTTATCATCCTGCAAGAACCGTAAGTATTATTTACTCCTGCTCGGTATTGCACAATATAGCAGTTTCCGCAAAATTAGGATGTTATAATTGATGAAAAATTAAATAGTGGACATATTTATAAAGAAAATAAAAAAATTAATATAAATATATCATCACGCCTTTTACCTATTACTGGGTGTAGCACTCTGCCGAAGCAGATCTCGGTAAGTGATATATGTTGCGCGTGAAGTGCGGTTACCAACCGTCAAATCACGGCCCCCAAAAATATTAGTGGAGGGAAGCCACAGAGGTTTTTTTAATGTGGTGAAGAAAATAATGCAGGTAAATATGCAATAAATTTCAGAAACCTATTTCAGATCATGTTAAAGATAATAAAATATTTGCTTCAGGATGATAGACAAGAAATAATTATATTCGTTCATACATGTACTTGTATATATAAAAAATAATTATATGAAATAATACTTTATATAAGTATATGATGAAATTATCAAAAAATGAAATATTAATTATAAATAAAATTGTTTAAACGCTATAAAATATCAGTATTTGTCAGAATTTTAATCTGAATTTTCATGTACCAGGTGTACAGAGGCGGTTGGCTCTTTGAGATTTATTGCTATACACCACAAGCGTTCTTTCTTATACTAAAATCTTTTTAATCTATAAAAATAAATATATTATAATGTCATTTTGCCATTTTTTTAAATGAGTGACACATTTTTTCACGAATTTTGGATTCATTACAGATTTTTTTTTAAAGAAGATTTCAAAGATTTTTTTCCATGATTTGTTTTCAAGACGATAGTTTCAAGACAAGATACAAGGTTACATTTGCTTCTCGTTATCATGATATTCATATCACATTATTAAGTAAACAGTTATATTAAAATAACTCGCGTGAAGTACTGTTACCAGTAGTCAAATTCCAAATATATTTTTTTTTTGTGGCTTCTTTGGCGGACCAACTACTTAGGTCATATGCCGCCATTACGCCCTGATCTGCGTTTTAGTTGTTATTGGTCAACAGCAACGCGAGTTTCTCTGGACGGTAACCCATCCAAATATTACCCGCGCGCATCATTACTTAACTCGCGTTATCGTCCAAAGATATTATTGGAGGAGCAGTCGCAGGGGTAATTTTAATGTGGTGATAATCAGTTGTTAAGGTAATTCTAGCGTGAAAATCATTTTTACAGATCTAAATGAAACTCGGAGCACGTAAACATGGGATAGTCATACGCATCCTGCTAAAATATAAAACACATTCACCATCTATGAACAAATATATTCGCATGTAGAGTTGAGTTCTTATACACAGGGCTTATGGCGATTGTCATTCAGAATCGCACATATTTGGTTGGTGTACCCCTAAAAATTTGCAGTTTCATTTAAAAAAACTAATATGATGTTCTAGAACTATCCACATATATTGTATCAAAAGAAAAAAGTTTTTTATCGTTAAGTAATGGATATATAGCCATGCAAAGTCTTATTTTTAACGAAAAATAAGGAATGCCAATTTATAATGGCAACACCACACGGTAGTACCTGTTAACAATTCATGATATTCAAATCATAATAGATATAAAACACTTATATTATTCTATTTTTTTTTGTTTCTTTGAGCGTCAGTTTCGCCACTCGACAACCGATGTCGCCACTGTCACACTAGAACTACCTTAATTGCAGAGTTGTATATTCATGTTAACACCTAATTATTAAATTAAATTAATCACTTTTCGGCAGATGCTAGTTAAATTCATTAGATAATTGAGATAACTGTATTGACGAATTGAAGTTATAAAGATATCTTTTCACTAGTTGTCTATCAATAAAATATATATTTCTTTATTTCGCTATACAATATATACATTTCAACTACATTGTAAAAATCTGTGGTTTATAGCCAACTCGAACCAGTTCGATACAAATTTGGCTTATTTTTTATCATTAACGAAATATAAATGTTTTAGTTTTTAATTATCGAAAGATTCAGAGTGTGAGGAATAAACGAGCTTGAATGTATGAAATTATGAATGTGGATGAAAACTAAAGTGGTGTTTCAAGATATAAATATTCGGCGAAGATTTATTGCAGAATTAATCTGATGTGTTCTAAGAGTTCGTGCTACCCCATTTGATGTGATGTAGCGTGATGTAATGTAATAATAATAATAATATTTTATAGATCGAAAATCTATATCTGATTGAATTTAAAATTTTAGAAATTGAAAATAAAGTGTAAAACTTTTACTTTATATATATATATATATATATATATATATATATATATATATATATATATATATATATATATATATATATATATATTAATGCGACATTTCGGCCAAGGTTGTTGTCATTATTAAACATAGCTAGTAAAATACTATAAAACAATTCTATATAAATTTACATTTTTATCAAAAATAGGTCAAAAGCTTAGGATAGGCCTACATATCAATATTATTTTATTATAAAAAAAACATCACTTTTTTTGTTAAAAAAGTATTTTAAATTAAATTGTTTTATTGTAATTTACATTGTACTGTAATTACAATTGTGTTTCTGTTGTACAGAACAGCATAAAAAATAAATAGTAGCCCAACCTTGACCAAAGCGCCGTATTACTAACACCGGTGATATATACCAGAGATGGCCAACAAGTTTTAAATATAAAAACAAATTAATCAAAATATATATTTTTTTATTATTACTATAAAAACTTATTACTATTCCTTGAACTAATTTTATGTTGTAGCTGTGGCAAAGTTCGGTGTTTGTGGCGAATTTTTATCTTGTTAATACTTTGACAGTGCTTTGATTTAAAATGAATAAGACGAAAAAAAGTAAAACATCATTTTCATCAAGAATGGAAACTAGATAATTTTATAATGTTTGTATAATATTGCTGTTTAATTTGCTATGCTTCTGTGAGAACATATAAAATAAACAATTTATAAAGGGATTTCAAGACAGTGCATGGTAAATATCAAACAAATTTTCCACCTAGTGACATTAGAAAAAATAAATTAAAAGAGCTGAAAAACAAATTATCTGCATAACAAGATTTATTCATAAAACCTAATTTAAAGCAATAACTGTAGCATCATTTAAAGTGTGTCACCTTCTTGTAAAAAAAAAATCTAAACCATTTTTCGACTGAACACAATAGAAACAACAAATTCGCGTTTTGAAAATTTTAAAAATAAACATTCAATTAAAATTTCTTTTTAAAATTTGCAATTATCTCGAAATACTGTGATGCGACGGATCGAAAATATGAGTAAAAATGTGGGCGAATAGTTACAAGCTCATATCGCTAATTATGTTTCCTTTTCTTTATAACTGAATAAAACTACAGATGTTAGTAATACAGCTCAATTGCTCGTGTTTATTCATATGATTTTCAAATATATTGCTACTAGAGAAAAAATGATGGGTATGATTTCGTTAAAAAAAAGAAATCGACGTCAAGACATATTTAACGAGTTAAAAAAAAATATTACAGAAATTTCAAAAATTTTACACAGGCAAAATGTCAATTGCGAAGTGGAACTGGTTCTTAAAATAAGAAAAATAAAGGGAAAGATTATTTCCTAACACTAGTCCAAGTTTAACAAAATTTACAGCCTCTGAATCAACTTATTAGGTCATTATTAGCGACACCTTTCTTGTTATCTACACGAATGTTAGATATTATAAACATCGTCAGCTCAGTCTCGACGATACCGCTGTTCACTAATCCCTAGTTGGTTTTGCTGAATAGTTGGTAGCATCATACTGATGAGCGCGAACAGTTGATTCAGCAGCCGTAAATTTTGTAGAACTTGGAAATATTTTTTTCTTTATTTTTATTATTTCATAAAAATTAAATTATCACTGTTTAAACTCGTATGAATAACAACAGATGGAGCTAAATCAATGACGGGACATCTTAATGGATTTATCGCAATGTGCCGAAAAGATTATGAATTCTTCGATATTTTTAATTACCACTGTATTATTAATCAACAAGTGTTAGCCAGCAAAAGATTAAATACTATTAGCTTTCAAAATAGTAAATTCCATCACAGGAAAATAAATTCCTACAGAGATATTGAAATTTATTGAATGAAATTAAAAAATTTGTTGAACAAAAGGAAGATGATTGTCAACAGCTATTAGATCCGGAGTGGTTGTATGATCTGGCATTTTTTCCCGGTAAATGAAGTAATCAGAATTTGAAATTACAAAAATAAAATAAAAATGTAGCTGATATAATTCCGCATAAAAATATCAACTTTTGGCAATGGCTGAGGACCTGTAAGAATTCTTTTTAGATCATTTGTAAAAATATTCTGTTTTTGTATTTGATAGCGCCAAATATGTTTCTGAAATTGAGAATGTTGTAGATGGTTTTAAAAGCAAATCGCAAATAAAACGCTCAAATTTTTGAAATGGAAAAGATATTACTTGAAAATTAAATAATTACATTGCGAAATGATATCTTTGTAAAAACCATATCACCAGCAAATGACTTTTGCAAACATGTTTGCCCAGAAAAGTATCCAAATGTAAAGAAAAAACGAAATATTAAATTCTTCGTATTTAAAACAAACAAAAACGAAACAACTTTCTCCTCCTACTGACTTGCAGACAGAAAATTATTTACGCTTGGCTTTATCACAATATGTTCCCGATTTTGAAAGCTTGATAGATGGCATGAAGGCACAAGCTTCACATTGATTTAAATTTGTATTTCATATAAATGTAAAAAAAAAAATACTTTTAGTTGTATTTAATTTCATACCTAATAATAAACAATATTTTTCATTATACATTGCTTCACTTTTTTAAACCATATGCAATTAAATTTAGGAAATGGTAGATCATTTTTAATAAAAAAACTCGATTGCATACTAAATTAAGTTGGTCATCCCTGGTATATACAATCTGTCGCAGAGAGATTCGCTGGGTTACATTCATGAGTGTCACGCTAGATGGCCCCGTATCTCAAATCTTTTCAAAATTTTGTGTACAGTTAGTGCTAGCTTTGTTCTAGTTTGTTCCAGATTCCTAAAGTTTGTTCTATTCATATACACAAGTTATTAACAGTTGACGTGGGGAATCCGGCGTGACACTAAGAGTAAACCAATCTAATCTTTTCAGTTTTTAAAAATGTTTTGATATGAGGAGTTAGTGCTAGGTTTACTCTACTTAGATACAAATTTTGAAAGTTTGTTCTATTCATATACAAATGTTATTAACAATTGAATTGGGGAATCCAGCGTAACACTAAGAGAGAACCTACCTAATATATTCAGTTTAAAAACATATTTTTAGATGAGGAGTTAGTGCTAGGTTTGCTCTGCTTAGATAGAAATTTCGAAGGTTTGTTCTATTCATATACACATGTTATTAACAATTGAATTGGGGAATCCAGCGTGACGCTAAGAGAGCACCTACCTAAACTAGGTTTGTTGTACTTAGATAATAATTATAATAATAATAATAATAAAGATTTTTATTCGGCAAAGTTCAGCTAAAGCTGTTCTTACACTTAACCATTTTACAAAAATAAATACAAAATACAAATGAATGAAATATAGAAAAAAAACAGAAAAGAAAACTGAATTATCATAAAAAATATACACGATAGCGAAATAATTACAATAATCAACATTAAAAGAAGAAACTATAACAAGTTTATTTTAAATTTAGCATGATTAAAAAATAAAAATAATATTAACAATAATACAAATAGATGTTATAAAGATGAAATTAAAGATGAAATTTATTGGTTATTACAGAATAAATGTCTTTTATACAAAATGGCGAATTTTTTCGGAGTTTCACTTTTCAAAATATTTGGTATCAAATTATTAAAAATTGAGGCACACTGAAAACTAAAGCAACTTTAAACAAATGCTGTTCTATGTCTGGGAATATGTAGTAACAATGTATCTCTAAGATCACGTTCACGTAAATGAGCACGGAAACAGATTTTACTAGAAAGATACGGGGGAGTTCTGTTATGTAATATGCGATGTATTAAACATGCATAGTGATGTAATCTGCGGTTTTTCATATTTAGCCAACCTAACTCACTCATGTGTTCTGATATATGCTCACGTCTATTTAACCCCAACACGAATCTCACACAGGAGTTTTGCACTTTCTGTATTCTTGAACTATCCCGAAGTTTCAAAAACGGGCCATAAACAGAGTCACAATAGTTAAATAGAGAAAGTACAAGACTCTCTGCCAAGATTGATTTGTTTTTTTTTGAAAGAATAAATCTATTCATAAATAAATTTTTTAGAGCCAAATATGCTTTTTTAATTAAAAGAGTTACATGCTCAGTGAAACGTAATTGTGTATCAAGGATTAACCCAAATTTTTGCAACTCTCAGAAATTGGAAGTTTTATGTTATTCAACATAATTTTTATATGATCACTTGATACAAGACAGTCACGTTGTTTATTATTTCCAAAAATCATGACATTGGTCTTTTTTTCATTTAAAATAAGACAGTTATTTTGAGCATATTCAGAAATAGCACCCAGGTCATCATTTACCCTAGCTGTGGCATTACTGACATCATTATAATCAAAAGGAATATATAGTTGTGTGTCATCCGCGTAAATGTGGATATTACAAAATTTAACATATTTCCACAGATCGAAAATATATATAGAAAATAGTAGGGGACCACAAATAGAGCCCTGCGGAACACCATTTGACAGTACTAATTCGCTAGATATATTGTTATTGTGACATACCTTTTGAATTCGATTATGTAGGTAATTGGCAAAGAACTGCAAGCTCCTAGGATTAAAGCCCAAGTATTTTAACTTGGCAAGAAGTAGATTATGATTAATAGTATCAAATGTCTTACTAAAATCTAATAGTATTAGAAGTACTAGTTTATTATTATCGATGTTAGATGTTATGTCATCAATGATATTGTGAAGAGCAGTAGTAGTACTGAAACCTTTCCTAAACCCTGACTGAATGTCGGGAAGAATTTTGCAGTTCGTCAAATATAAATTCACTTGTCGAACTACAATTTTCTCTAAAATCTTTGATAGAGTTGGTAGAATGCTAATAGGTCTGAGATCATTATAGCCCACTGGATTTTTGCATTTTGCCAGAGGTTTCACTAGGGCTACTTTCCATATATCAGGAACTACATTATCTAATAAGCAGGTATTAATAACGTGCGTGATTTGTGGTAGAATATGGGAAAAAATTAATTGAAGCATTTTTAGGTTAATACCATCCGCACCAGTGGAATGAGAGTGTAAAGAATTAAATACCGCTTCAATATCAGACTCCGATACCGCTGCAATGGAGAATGTTGTTGAATTTTCGAAGGTGTTCACAAAATGGTTGTTTAAGATATTAACATCTGTTAGATTATCTGGTAAAGAGGATATTGGTTTTGTATTTATATTAAACTTTTTTAAAATATTCCACATGTTACTATTGTTCAAATTTTTAAGTTGAAACTCAATATAAGCTTTTTTCTCATTCCGAATAGCATCCGTAACCAAATTTCTCAAAGATTTATAATAATTCCAGTGACTCTGTAATCGAGTTCGTTTGTACTGAGATAAGGCATTCTTTCTAAAGTTAATCATAATTTTTATTACATCAGTAATCCACGGTTTAGGCCTATCACGAATAACCACTACTTTCAAAGGAGCGTGTCTGTCAAATAGAGTTATAATTCTACTGTTGAAATATGTTAATTTGTCGTTTATGTCCTTACAGCAGTATAAATGATGCCAATCAATACTATACAGATCACCGTAGAACGCCTGAAAATTAATACTATTGTAATCCCTAACAAAAATGTGATGAGGATTAATTTTATCATAAACTACATCAATATTGCAAGAGATCATACAGTGATCTGACACATTATGCATTGGTGTTGTAAGAATATCAGAACAAAACCCCGAATCATTTGTAACGAGAACATCTATGAGGCTTTGTGAAATATTTGTAATTCTGGTGGCTTGTTCAACAATTTGTGATAAATCGAATTCCTTTAAAAGTAACAAAAACTGTTGCGCTAAATTATCATTAAGATTCAACAAATTTATATTGATGTCACCCATAAAAAATATCAAATTTGATTCAGGATAAAGCACACTCAAAGATGTTTCAAGATTATCAACAAAGTTAGTAATATTCCCAGCTGGAGGACGATAGATTACTCCAAATGTGATTACATAGTTTTTTTGTTTTAGTGTTACCCAAAATTGTTCCAAATCCGAATTAATAGTACTTAAATCACTATGAAATGATATGATATCTTTCACCAAATAAGATTGAATATAAAAGGCCAAACCTCCACCACGAGTATCTCTATCGTTTCTAAAAAGTGAGTATCCTGGAATATGACAAAAATTTCCATTATCAGTCTTATTGAGCCACGTTTCTGTAATACCGAAAATATCAAATTTTTTATCTAAAAATACATCTTTAAAATCATCAAAATTTGCACATAAAGACCTTACATTAAGACAACCTATATTAAGCATAAATGTAGAAAGTACAATACAAATTAAACAAATAAATAAGAAAAGTAATTAAGTAAACACCGTATATATCAAACACACTGTATATGTATATTTACTAAATATTAGGTACGCACAAATCAGCTGATCACAAAATTTCGTTGCTCTTGCGAACGACAGCTGAGTCTTTAAATTACTAAGAAACAAGAGAGAACAAACGTAATTAAGTAGAATTTGCTTTGCTCGGCTGAAGGTCGATGATCGATGAACCTGTGTGAATTGCGCTATTGGAGATTTTATTGGGATCATTATGAACGATGGTTGATGGGTCGGTATGTGTTGCACTAACAGGTATTTTATTGAGTTCATGTAGTGATCTTATTTTATAAATTTTGGCAGGAGTTTTAATAGAGATAACTTCATCAAAAGTCCATGTATTCTTAAAACCAAACCTGCGAGAGGCTTCATTTAACACCAATAAACGATTTTTAGTTAAATCCTCTTTCACCACGAAATTCGATTTCTTGAACTGTTTTTTGTTTGAAAAGACGCGTTCTCGATCATTATATCGCGCAAATTTAACAATAATAGGTCTGTACTTAGCTTTATTGCGAATACCAATGCGATGACTTCGATCTATGGCCTCGGGTTGCAGTTGAACTCCCAATTTTTCTGCACACAAGTTCAAAATAACTACAAATAGAAATTTTGAAAGTTTGTTCTGTTCATATACAAATGTTATTAACAATTGAGTTGGGGAATCCAGCGTGACGCTAAGAGAGCACCTACCTAAACTATTAAATTTTTAAAAATCTTTTTATATGAGGAGTTAGTGCTAGGTTTGTTCTGCTTAGGTACAAATTTTGAAAGTTTTTACTTGTCATATACACTTGTTATTCTGTTTTAAGTTTATTAAAAAATAAAATAAATATATCATCACGCCTTCTACCTATTACAGAGAATGACATTCTGCTGTAGCAGATCTTGGTGATATATTTTCGCGCGTGATGTGAAGTTACCAGCCGTCAAATCATGACCCCCAAAGATTTTAATGGACTGATTTAATTCCTAAAATGTCAACACCAAATTAAAAACAATAAATTATTTTAGAGCGACATTGATATTTAAAGTATTTGAAAATTAGTGAATATTTTATATGATTAATAGAAGAACAATATCGTAGCATTTTGCTAAAATATTAAAAAAATAAATAAATTTAATAACAAAAATATTAAAGGGTATTTTGAATACATTTGTAACAATCAGAAATAGTATTCTATGATAATAAATAGTGATATTGTCGAAAATTTAAATTTTGATGATTTAATAGTTCTATATGACTTTTGTAATAATTAATTTATGTTATTTTAAACATATTTTTTGTGTAATTTTTATTTTATTTCATTTGTAACCAAATTATTTAAATAGAAGAATTTTTTTATCTATTTGAAAAACGGCGCTTTATTGCAAATCGCCTAGGGCGCTCCGAGCACTTAAATGTAGCCTGTCTAGTACTAACTCATCATACTGAAAGGAAATTGAAGAAGGTCTCTCTTAGTGTCACGCTGAATTCGCCAATTCAATTTTTCCTAGCAAGCGAATATGAAAAGCACTAAATTTCAAAATTTATATTTGAATAACACAACTTTTCATGTAAAAAGATTAAAAACGTAAATTGACTACAGAGATTCTTCTTAGTGCCACGCTGGATGTATCACTTCAATTGTATATAACAAATAAAAATAATGGCGTAGGTGGCTCAGTGGCATCCAGTCGGCCTGTAGATTTAAGGACCCTGGTTCGATTCCCACAGCCGACAAACAATTTTCACCAGATTAAAACTACTCCTGTGGCTCCCCGTCCATTAAAATCTTTGGGGGTCGAGATTTTACGGCTGGTAATCGCACTTCACGCGCAAAAATATATCACCAAGATCTGCTACAGTAGAATGTCACACCCAGTAATAGGTAGAAACCGTGATGATACATTTATTTTATTTTTTAATAAAAGTAAAACAGAATAACAAGTGTATATAAAAAGCACAAACTTTCAAAATTTCTACGTAAGCAGAGCTAACCTAGCACTAACTCTTCATATAATTATTTCTTTTTAAATTGAATAGGTTAGGTATGTTCTCTCTTAGCATCACGCTGGATTCCCCAATTCAATTGTTAATAACATTTGTATATGAATAGAACAAACTTTCAAAATTTGTATCTAAGTAGAACAAACCTAGCACTAACTCCTCATATAAAAATATTTTTTTTAAACTGAATAGATTAGGTAGGTTCTCTCTTAGTGTCACGCTGGATTTCCCACGTCAACTGTTAATAACTTGTGTATGTGAATAGAATAAACTTTAGGATTCTGGAACAAACTAGAATAAACCTAGCACTAACTGTACACAAAATTTTGAAAAGATTTGAGATAGGGGGCCATCTAGCGTGACGCTAATGTTACATTCATGTACCGACTCGCCAACTAGTGGAGACGCATTTATATAGTGTATTTACTTTTTGAGAATATGCTAGATGACGAATACTTCGAATATTATACGAAATTTTTGTTAAATTCTATTTTGGCAGTTCATGAGTTCTATCCATGACGGATGTATTTTGTTTTTAGACAGTTTTCCTTAATTTTAGAATCATAATTAAAAAATGTCGTCTGTTGCATATACTGTCGAAGAAAAAGAAAAACTGATACAGTTAATATTGAAAGATAATAAATAGACGCAACCAAAATAAAAAAATTTGCATGGAATAAAATTTGTGACGAATAGAAAGTAAATTAAAGTATCAGTAAAAAATTAATCACATTATAATTATGCGATCTACTGAAAAAATAAACATTTTATTTATAGAGAAATATTATACAATTAAAAAGCGGTTGGGATAATACTAACAGCCAGCAGAAAGAGTACTAGCGGAAAAACGACGTAATCGAATGTACACTGAAGGAGGACCAACAATTCCAGATAAACCTATGGTACCGGATGTGGAGTCAGATATATCACATTTAACTTGCGAAGTTTTAACGAGTTTGAGAGCCATGCAATAATGCTCAATTTAGAACCTGTAGGTATTTTACCAGTATTATTAAAAGTATGTACACATAATATACATATTTCTCAGTGAAATGCAGTGAGTTTTAGAGTTGAATGTGCATTTTTTATGGAGATTAGACGGAATCGTCATCTAATAAATTTTTACAATTTTTTTTTTGAACAAATTTACTTTTTATTAAATTCATTCTTCTTTCGCTATTATTTACAAAAGCGTTTTAAAAAAGTCTGATTTAGATTACAGGAAATTAAAATATTTTTTTTCAACAGTAACTGATGATAAACTCGCAATCGAATGAAAAATAGTGTATTACCTCTTATGTCATAAATGGATGCTAGTCAACCGTAGATTTAAAATATATTCATTTTTTATTTTCAAAAAGGTTAAAAATTTTAACAAGATATTTCTGTTGACAGTGCAACATGAATTTGTAAGTTGATATTATGTCATTAGTATCATCTGTTTCTACCGTATCGTATGTGTCTGATATACCATCAGACAATGAATCTTGAAAATCAATCACTTAAGCGGAGGATGCCAACAATATTCCGAAACAGAAGCAATCCAGTTCAAAATTATAGTGAAAATAAGTATGATTTCGAACTACATTTAAACAAATAAAATAAATATGAGTGTATCATAACGCCTTTTACCCATTACTGGGTGTGGCACTCTGCCGAAGCAGATCTCGGTGATATCGAACCAGGGTTCTCAGGATCCACAGGTCGACTCGATACCACTGAGCAACCTACCCCATAAAATACTTCTTTATACTAATTTAAAAATTCAAATATTTATTTATAAATGAGAAATAATATTATTCCAGTTTAATATTTATTTGACGCTTTTGATTTGGGTATTTATTATTCGTAGCCAGGCTATTTCTATAATTGAGTAGGTAATTAATTTTACTGTAACACAAACAAATTCTGAAATTTGCATAAATTATTTAATTTACTATTATTATACATTTTAGAACCAGTGGAATAATATCCTTTTTGTCAAAAATTTTGTAACATGAGTGCATTGAACTTTGTAGCCGTTGAATTTAAAAAAAAAATACTGAATCGGGCAAACAAATAAAAAAATAGGTTTCAATTTAAAATAAGAAAGTCGCATCCCGCATTGTGAGAACCACTGATAAAAAAAAATTGTTCTTAATAGTTTTGTAATAGAATTTTAAAATTATATTCTTTGCTAATTTAACCAACCTTGTAGCTCTTATAGTTCTCGAGATAGCAATGGTGGCACAACTAAATTTAACATTCTGTATATTTATTTATCTTCTCACTCACGATAAAATAATAATCACGCCCGCTCACTCACGACATTTAAAATATGACTCACGCTCACTTACGCTCACGAAATACAATTTTAAATTTGCTCACGATCACTCGTGACCCATCGTGACTTGATCAAAATCACGACCCGCACCCACCTCTAATTTCTGATATTAGATTTAACCCTCAAGTCCTATCGTGGGGTATTTTGGCACCCCAGACACCAATTTTTGCTTTGTATCTTTTAAACTAATTTTTTTTACAATTTATTGGTTCTATCTATTCTCCTACAAGATAAATATGTACAATAAGGCATAATTCGATATTATTTATTTTTAACCGTTTTCGAAAAAATGGCCATTGGGATGCCTCAACACCCCACCATAGAATAAGTGTATTTTGAAAACACGATAGTACTTGAGGGTTTATGGAACGCCGTTTGACTTTTTATTAGACACGATAAACATATTTTCAATTTTTAATTCAACACCGATACTTATTTTTAATTAAATCATTTTAAATATGATTGTCGTGTTCATAAATAATTTTAAATATGATTGTCATGCTCTTAAATAATTTTAAATATGATTGTCGTGCTCTTAAATAATTAAATATTAAACCATTAAACAAAAGAAACATTAAAAATATACTAGCTGTTAGCTGTATACTAGCATTGGGACCTAAATTTCATTTTTTCAACCGCAATTGTAAAAGCGTCAACAAAAAGAATATGTTAGACTTGATCACCAACTTTGATAACATTGTGGATAAACGTAACATCCAAACTCTTAAAGCTATTAGAGCTAAATTAAGTAAACTTGTCCACTTACATTTCAATTGTCTAAAACATAATAACCTTAAACCATCTGAGTTGTTGATTATCAACTGCATTAAGGAAACTAATAAATTCATTAGGGAGAATGACAACATCATTATAACTAGGGCAGACAAAGGAAACATAACTGTAGTTCTCAACAAGGATGACTATGTGTCCGGGGTTGTTGAGCTTTTGACTGATGAAACTACTTATAAAAAATTAAAAAATGATCCAACTAATAAATTCCAACTCAATAATAATAAGTTAGTAGCTGACTTAATTAAAAAAGAGGTTTTCAACAAATATGAAGGTGGTGAGCTCAAAATTCACAACGCGATCAGCCCGAAAATTTACTGTTTACCAAAGATACACAAGGTTAATTGCCCTTTGAGACCAATAGTGGATAACACGCAAACACCCACCTGTAAATTATCAAAATTCATATCACAAAGTTTGGCACCACTTAAATATACGTCACCCTACTTTTTGGAAAACTCGTTCAATCTTAAAGATAAACTTAGTAAAATAATAGTTCCTCCGAATTTTGTACTCATTTCACTTGACGTTAAATCCTTGTTTACTGTCATTCCACATGAATTGATTTACGCAGTTATCAAAAAAAGATGGGTTGATATTAAGGTGTACACAAAAATGTCTGAAATAGATTTCATTAATTGCATTAAATTTATTCTTGCTTCTTCATATTTACAATTTCAAAATGAGTTTTATTTACAAATAAGGGGCACACCGATGGGAAGTGCTTTAAGCCCTATTCTGGCTGAACTCGTCATGAATTTTGTGGAAAATGAGGTCTTGTCACAAAGCACCGGTCTGGATGTTTTATTCTATTTCAGATACGATGATGATATTATTTGCTGTTTACCTAAAGAAAACACTTTTTACAGTTTTGAACAACTTTAATCAATTTGACAGTAACATTCAATTTACTATAGAGCAAGAAGTTAATAATTGTATAAATTACTTAGATATGACCTTGATGAGAGTGGATAATAAAATAATCACTAATTGGTACAGAAAGGACACTTGGTCAGGACGCTATCTCAATTTTTCATCTTATTATCCTGTCAAATACAAAAAAAGCGGTAGTCCATAACCTTGTGGATAGAGCCATTCTTCTTTCTAACAAAGAATTCCACAATTATAACATACAACTCATCAAGGATACTCTCATTAAAAACAACTACCCACCGCTCTTTTTAAACAAATTGATTAACAGTCGAGTTAAATACCTGGAATATAAAAGTTCAAATTTGTCAATTCTACCAGCTAATATTACTAAAAGGAAATACATTTCACTACCGTATTATAAACATCTAGACAGGGTTTTGAGGACTTTGACCGATGAATTGGATCTAACTATTGCTTACAGAACATCTTCAAACACCAGCAGCCTTTTCACCAAGTTAAAATCTAAAACGGATAAATTTTTTAAAAGTAATTTAGTTTACAAAATCAAATGTTTAGATTGTAATTCCGTTTACATTGGTGAAATCAAACAATATCTTAAGTCTAGACTTAACCAACATAAATTACATATTAAAAATAATAACGAGGATCACAGTGCTTTAGTTCAGCATTCCCTTACACATGGTCATTCCCCTGGTTTTGATGATGTTGAGATTGTTCACAATGAGGCTAACAGAAGTAAAAGAATATTTGTGGAAAGTCTGTATATCAACTTACAAGATAATGCTCTGAATCACAAAACAGATTTCTCATTTTCCAATGATCAATTTATAATTATCCACAAATTACTTAAAATATAACCTTTCTTGTCGCTTATTCTTTTTGTTGACGTTTCAAGGTTGTTTTTGTCAACTACTCATCGTTGTGTTGTTTGGATACTAGATGGACCTACTGTGTTCTGTTGTACGCCGTCTACAATTAAAAAAAAAAATATTTTGTTACGAATTTAGTCATCTGTTGACTCTTGAAAGTGAAGCTTCACTTTCCACCAGTAATGTTAAACTCAAAATTCATTTTTTTGTACTTCAACCTTATGGTTGCAAATTTTATTTATAAAATGTAAATTAACTTCATTTAATCAAGGTATGTGTTTAATTATTTTTGTTAATTATTTTTGTAAACTATTAATGTTAATGTTAATTAACGTTGTAACAATTAATTTTTTAGACTTGATAATGGTTCTAATCAGAACCGAAACGTCGTCTTTTTCTTAATAAAGACTTCCAAAAAAAAGCCAGTTATCCATTTATTCAACAATTAAAAATATGGTTAGCGTAATAAAATTTATTTAAAAATAAGATTCGCTGTCTGTGAATTAAATTTTGAAATATATATTTTTAATTCACTAGGATTGTGCCAACCTTATTTCAAATTAAATTAAATAAAAATATGCTAGCGATATTTTTAATTCTCCATCTCTTTCTTTTCCATTAGGTTAAATGGAAGAAATAGTGAATTAATAATATGATTCGATTTTAAAATGTATTTAGAATTAAAAATATACTATCATAACATACTGAAGCATATCTAACGATATGGCAAAAGTTTTCAGAATTCATTGTTAAAATAATTTTTAAATATTTTTGTTAATTTAGAATATATCTTTATTTGTTATAGAATATAATTATTATTAAAACAACAAACTTATCTTGAAAATATATCACTTCTTGCATCATTTTATTTTTTAATATAGAAATATAGAACAGAAGTCCAAATGTTAATTTTTATTACATTTTTCATAATATTCTTGTTTTTTAACTCACGACGGGTTTAGAATGGTGAGTCACGATGGGTCACGACAATGATTCAAGAAGTACTACTGCTAGTTTAATATAAATAAAATAAATAAATTTATCGTCATGCTACATTACCCATTATTAGGTGTGGCACTCTACTTACATAGATCTCAATATAATATTATTATAAACTTATTATGTCAATTGTACAGAAAGCAGAGATAAATGTATTATAATGAAAGGCGAACGTAAACACTCGAACTCGGATCCAACACAACCATATATCCTCAAAAGTGCTTGGTGGTTTTCATTCAAGGCGTTAATGTCATAGGACAGTCCTGATATAGTTACATAATCAATTTTTGTTGACGTATATTTTATCTAAATTGGTAAAGTAGTTTATAATTTTCATTAAAGCCGTTAAAAATATGGGTTATTTAACGCTGATTTAAAATGAAACTCATTTATATTTACTACACTCTGGCATATAAGTTATAGTCTAACCCTGCATTTGAGCGCGGTGCACTTGTTTCTACAATCTCGGCAAGCGAAGCGTCGCTAGCCGGCATCAAGTAACTTGCCGCCTGCGATCAAATAAATATATTCTTACAATATTGTATACATATTTTGAGATTTTTAGAAGTAATACAAAAAAATAATTAAACTAATTGATTAAAAACTTGAAAATAAATCACTATCACCTATTAATCGACATACATGTGCAAATGTATAATGGCATTATTTAAAACTACTTAACTGTAGGCTTATTTAAAATTATTAATATCGATTTATATGTATGACAAGAATGTATTTTGCATTTAGACTATAAACACAGTAATAAATTATCTGAGTTTATTTAGTATTTATTATTGAATCGATAATTCACGGATTTATCAAATATCACTGATCCACCTTCTTAAATTAAAATGAAATAAATTGACATAATAATGACTATAACCATACCTAAATCATCTATTTTTTGGATATGGATATTTTTGTACAGTTTCCATGGTGATACATAACAATTCTGAAATTGCACACTTTTTGAACAAAAAATAATAATGTCATATTCGAATAGGAAAAAACCAAATATTTTCCTTTTGAGCTTTTTACTTTTAGGTTATGTAAAAAGAAATTTTTTTTTATAATACAAATAATTTTTTGTTGAAGTTGAAATGGTACGCATCTATATATCAAATTTATTCAATTTATTAAATGTTGTATAATGGCTAAGATACGCATGGCTTAGCAGACACTACTTCGCCGATAGAAAAAAACTCCTAATCTAAGAAGGGTAGGAGACGCTACATGAACAGTGGTGTCGCCGATGTTATAGTGAAACCATTATTATATTTTCTCTTTATTAGTTATGAATTAATAAAAGAAACTAGGTAATCGAACTTTAGATGCATAATCTTAGAGGTATATTACAGCTCCAGAGAGAACATTAGCAAATATGTTAATTTTAGTTCTTCTGGAATCTCCGGGTAAGAATCTTAGGTACGCTCCTGATACGAAGTCACTATGATTTGAATCTAGTTTAGCAGTATTTGGAAATATGTGCGATATGGCCACTTGTGGGCTTTCTTTGTTCAGCTTGGTGTGATAAACGATAAACAGTGCCTAACGCTGTCTCCCGGGAAGGGGTGAGACGAGAAGCCACGCCACTCTCGGAGACGAAGGTTTTCACTCTGACTCTGTGTCAGACTTAATGACATATATCAGTTTTAATTGTTGTTACTTTCTCATGAGAGTAGCAATTCGACAAGACCGGGGATAATTATTGTTTTACTGAGTAAATTCCTATTTAAATATGTGAATATTATTTGTTACGGAAAGACTGTCACATTAATATTTTCTAATTATTACATTTATTTTACTGATACAGTATTTCTTGTTAATTGTTTGCTAAAACGACAAAACACTGGGTACTGGTTACCGTTGAATGAAACCCCCAGATGGGCAACGGTTACCTGTAAAGGTATCTTAGGAAAATCTTCCATTCGTCGCGGCCTCAACAATTTCAATAATACTGTCCACCGATTTAACTATAACCAAATATATTGTTGTATTGACAAATTATTGTGACGCGTCTTAAAGTATTACTTCTGTTATGTTACAAATTAAATATATAAAATCTGTAATCTTGATGTACGAGTTAGTTTGACAATATTTTAATGATTTGGTTTGTCTCTCTGCTTGGGGTTTTTGTGTCACGGCAGAACTTTGTTCAAATCACGCTGTTCGTTCTAAATTCGTTAAATAAATGATAATAACATCAAGCTTATTCATAAATACAGTAGAACTATCGGCAAAATCAAGGTCATTGCAAATAGTGTTAAATACCTGACACATTGAATTTATAGGCGAATTGTAATGAAAATTTGTTCGTGAAAAGTTACACTGAAATGCAGTTGTATTTCGTGTATTACAAGGTCTTACATAGAAGTTTGAACATTGTACAAGAGATATATCATCAATCAAATTATTTACAATCTTATATTATCTGGGCCGGTGGACTTACTGTTTTTTTTTTATTATTAATTTCTACCAATATTTCTTCAGGTGTTATAGAGCAAATCTGAACTACATTATTTACATTTAGAGGAGCATCAGTAGCTGGAATATATTGTTTGAATAATCGTTTGTATCGTATACACTTTTAAAAAGATTAGCAAAGGCCTCAGCAATGTTTTCACCGTCAGTGTAAGATATATCATTGTCAGTTAAAGTTGACGGGATACCATTGTTAATTCTTTTGTTATTTACATACGACCAGAAATGTTTAGGATTGGCTGACAAATCATTTTCAACATTCGCAACGTAATTGTCATGCAATGTTTTGGTAATTTTTTTAATTTTCGCCCTTAATTCTTTAAATTTATTATAAGAGCATAAAAGTTTACGTTTTTTATATAAATTGTGATAATGATTTTTTGTTTTAATAAGGTTAATTTAGTCAGCATTAAACCATACTGGATATTTACCAATTTTACGCCGTTTTAATACTTTAGGTATGCATTTATCAAGAATATCAAATAATAGTAGATACAAATTATCGACAGCAATGTTAACATTCGTACTATCAGTTACTAATCTCCAATAAATATTTGACATTAAATTGTAGAGTAAATCATAATTGCCCTTGTTAAATAGAGAACAGTACTCTGATTTTGAACAATATTTGGTGTTGTTGTTAGATACTTTATAACTAATTGTCAGGGTTGGATGGTGCAGATCTTCGGAGACTAAAGTATCAAAACATTGAGAAACGTTGCATTCAATGTTAGAAATAACTAGATAAAGTATTCTACCATTAGCATTAATTACATTGTTTGACTGAGTCATTCCTAACAGATTGATATAGTTTACAAAATTTTGTACAATAATATTACAAATAACATTACTAGTATAATATGTTATTAAATTAGAAATATTGAAGTCGCCTAAGATGATAACTTGTGATGTGAAAATAAACTGAAGCAACATAAGAGACTCATAAAACTTAATGTAGTCACTGGAAGTAGCATTAGGGGATATGTACAATTAAATATTTTATCATATTATTCGTAGTGAATTTAACACAAATCAGTTCAACTTTAGTAGACTTACAAGTAACAGTTTGTTGGCAAGGATTTAGATTGTTGACAGCCACCAGAACTCCGTCACCTAGTGATTTTTTCTGTTGACGCGGCGTTACGATCGCTGCGAAACACTGCAAAACGGGAATCAAACAGTTCGCTGCTGTTGATATTGTCACTGAGCCACGTTTCGGTGAGAGCGACGACGTCGCATGTACTAGTCGTACCATTTTAATAAAGTTCTGATATTTTGGTGCTAAGTCCCCGAACGTTCTGATAATAAATGAATTTATAATTGTTGTTAATTAGTTTTTTGCAATAGGTACAATGCACGGAATACCATTTTTATATTTTATTGTTATTTCTACTTCAACATTTGAATGTCTTTTTTCAAGTTCTTCTTTCACTAGTTTAAAGTGTTCCCGTTGTTTTATTGTTAAATCGTTACTAACGTGCACTTATTTAAATTTCGATGACTCTTTAATTTTCTTCGCATTTTTAAATATTTTAATGACGTCACTACGATCAGCAAAAATTACTTTAATAGGAAACGCCTTATTATTCACTATTTGACCAATACGTACTACAATTAGATCATTTGGTATATGCACATTAGGTCCGATCGTGGTAATAATTTCATTTACAAGAACTTTGTCCTGATTTAAACTTTCTGGTAGATTACAAACCATTAGATTTGAGGCCCGTTTATTACGTTCAACAACTTCAGCAATCACATTTTCAGACTCAACGGACTTTTGATAGTTTGAAGATTTAAATCCCGAAAATTCAGCTTTCATTTCTTTAATATCAGTTTGAAGGTTGAGAATTAGCTGTTTCAGTTCAGTAGTATTGTTGCTTTTGTTTTTGTCAAATGAATCATCGCAAGAGTCGCAAAACCACTTAAGATTCTTTATTGAATGCAAAATTCTGGAACCAGACTGAACTATATTTGCGTATTCTAAGTGATACACTGTATTACATACACATCATTTTATTGAGTTACTTGAAGTAGCAGATTTAGTGCAGGTTTTGCAGATAAACGACATCACTTCTTGGTTGTAACGATAGAGCCACAGATAAGCCGGCTTAAACTCGTTTTGCACTGAATTTGATAATTTGCGAGATACCAAATATTAAACTCAAATTTATGATGAACAAATTAGAGCACACTAAAACAATGTATCACAAATTATTTACGACTTGATTATGCACAAATCTATATCGCACAAGATAATTAAACTTTACAATTAACTACAATTTTGATAAAAAATCACGGAAGAAACAAAATATAACTGTCACTTCTCAAGTTCGAACTATTGAGGGTTACATTTCTTCCAACACAACGTAGGTCATTTTACTTTGTTTTATAGTATCATTAAACACAACGTAGGACTATAAAATATTGATTTATACTAGACGATCATACAGTTATTAAAATTAGTTCATCATTATTATTCTTATCCGTAGACTATAACGGACTGATCAAATTAATCAAGTGACGACGATTATTTTATTCTTAAATATCGTGTACTGTTATAAAGTACAGGCGATGATCATGTTAATAAATATTTAGTCCAAGTTTCTCTAAAAGTGGGCACGATTGTTTTTTTTTTAAATCAGCATATTTAAGAATTTGGTCTTCTGCAATACTGTAAACTTTTATTCAATTTTAAATTCTAACTTTTGAGAAAAATGTAACAAAATTAGTTTTGAGTGTTATTTCGCCTAAATTTTCTTTCTTCTGTCGGTTTTGCTAATTTAGGTATTTAAAACTACTAAAGAAAAATCAATATCTGAGATTAATACGGGTATTTAGGTTTTAGATTTATTGCTTCATCAGTATGGTGTATTTTCTCGAAATTGAAATGTGTGCTGCGGATAAAAGACAATATTGATATGTGTATTACAAATTTTCCTAAACTTACTATCTTCCTCAAAAATTGATCGGTTGATTATTTACTAGAGAAGTTTGCAATATCTTCAACGGCACAATTGATTAGATATTTCGTAAATGCTTCGCCATATGACAGATATTTACTCACGAAAGTAAAAATGTTTTTTTTATATCAAAATTTCTTAAAAAATGTGATTTATAGGTGGTTGCAATCTTTTATTTATTTAGGGTCAGTTTTTCAATCACCGATTATAATTAATCATGATTAAATAACAATTGAAACTATTGTTTCGATTATTATTTAATCATGATTAACACTAATCGACAGTAAACCGGCGATTGAAAAACTGACCCTAATCGTTTGTATTAAAGACACAAAGATGCACAGACATAGAATATTTAGGATTTTTTATGAAGCGGTGCATTAATATTATTATTAATATTTTTAAAAATTATTTGAGTTTAAGAACAAAAATTTGAAAATTGTGTTTTATTTTATAATATTGAAAGCTGTATATGTAATCCAATTAGCACTAATATATTTGGGCAGATTCTTCGAAACATCGCCCACGTATCTAGTGATTGGAAGAGTGATGCAGTTGTAGAATCATGAGGAACTAAAAATAAGATTACCCGAACCCCTAGATCTACTAATGAACAAATTAATATTTCTTAGACAAGCGATTCTGTTCTTTATACAAATACATTAATGTCTAGTATTACAATTTCTAAAAATTAAAATTTTACTATTTATAATAATATAAATAAAAATTAATAATAACTATTGACTTTCACTTGTATATGATTATGTCTGATTTTCTTTATAATAATTATAGCATTATGATGCTAATCGATGACAAAATATTTAATATATAGTATAGTATATTGAACATTATTCTTTTTGATGTGTATATTACAAATTTTGTGTAATCTTTTTAAAACAAATAAATTGGAACTGAAGTGTAGGAGAACAAAACATCAAAATTTGGAATCTGATTTTCGCAAAAATTCTAGGCACGATTTAATTTTAAAAATCTTTGTTCTTAAGATTATAGTTTTCAATAGCACAGTAAATTTGTATCCAATTTAAACGAAAAATTATTGAGGAAAAAAATTATATATGCGAAAATTTTCAACATATTTTTTGAATATTTAATTTTTTTCTTAAAAGTTTCGCACTTAAATTAGTAAAAAAATTACCGTGTGATAGTAAATCATATTCTTAAATATGTACAATGATTTTATTATAATCGTGCTTAACATATTTGAAAAATTAAATTAAATTTTTGAACGTAATTTTTCATTACTTGTGTATAAACTTATTGATGTATACTTTATTATTTTATTACCATACTTTGAAGTCTTGGCTTCAAAATTATGTACAATACATAATAAGTTTCATTCATAATAAAAATAATATTTTGTTTCAAATAGATCAAGCCAGATCATCGTTATGATGATAACTTCAGATCGAATGATTCATCGTAAGTTCTAAGTCATAATATACGAGTAGTATATTTACCAAAATTTTCCCAAATGTTTGAAAAATTATATAAAAAATGTGCAATGTTACATATTATATTCACCCTCCAGAAGCGTGTCATCATTATTTGAAAACCAGATTTGCGGTAAATATAAACCACTGTCATGTGTTATTCTCGGAAGAGTTAGGCTTATTTTTTTATTTACTGACGCAGAGTACAAATAATTAATGTTAAATAAATTCAATATGTAAAATAAATTTGTAGGATTATATTTCTAATATAAGATAAAATTATGTAGTAGGTATATTTATATTACATAGGAATAATGATTTGTGTTGCCAATACATTAAATAGGCAAACTGTAAACTATAAATTTTACCACTGATTGTTGACGGTCTGAAGTTAGATAATAGGTAATAGAACTTACGTACAGTTGGACATAATATAATGAATAACAGGGCAAAAACAATAAACTAAATAAAAAGTAAATATCAAATTAATAACATATTCTCGGTATAGACACCTTGGAAAATCTTACTCAAGAATCATTATTACTTCAACTTAATTGAACTACGGCATTTATAGTAAATAAATGCTAGATTGCAATAATTTCACTGAATATGACAAATGGCCCAAATGGTGAATAATATTAGATGTCAGAGACACAATTTAATCAATAATTTTTAATAAGATTGTTTCTAATAAGTCCTTTTCGCTACAAATTTTCATCAGGTTAATGTCGAATACTTGCACAATTAAAATAAGACTGAAATCGTAGATTAAATAGTTTTATTAGACTGGGAAGTAGTTTTATTTTATAAGCGCATTGTATTTTATAAATTAATTAACTCGTAAATTATTATATTCAATGTTTATTTGGTTTACTGTATTGATTGCGTGAAGCCATGTTTGACGTCACTAATAATCGTCGTCGGTGTGACGTCGGTGTGACGTGCATCCATGAAAAAGAGAGACAGAACTTGATTCGGTTTGATGGACAAAGTGGTGTGAGAACATTTCAGTGTGACTGTTTTTAGGTGCCGTGGACATTAGAGGCAATTTTTCGCGACGAACCCGGTTACAGCGCGGTCCATGCGCGGTTCATGTACTACGTCATAATTATGACGTTTCACAGTTTGTATGTATGTATGTATATATTACAGTAAAATATTAAAATTTTTAACGAAATTAATTGATTTTGAAAATTTTAACCTAAAATTAACTGTTCAAACTTCAATAAAATTAAAACTACTATATTATATTAATTACATGGCTTTACATTATGAAGTAATAGTTATTTTTATAACAAGTGCCGAAAAAGGCTTGTTACGTGCAAGTGCAGAATTTAACGCACGAGGCTTGCCGAGTGCGGAACTCTGCACGAGCACGTAACCTTTTTCAGCACGTGTTATAAACAACATTTTTCCTACAACTGTGCGATTTAGTAAAACACTAAAATATCAGGATTTATAAAATTCTAATGCTATTATATTAGAGCGATGTTTTACAGCGTTGCCAGGGCGTTGCCATGGTTTGTTTATTTGTGGATTGTGTCATTGTTCTATGAAAAATATTTCACTAATTTTACGATAATTTTTTCTTGATTTTAATATTACAATGAGTGACTCTACTTCATCATGCACACCTCCAGATTTAATTGAAGTCGCTGGTCAAGCTACGTTAGATTTATTACCGGAGAAATCTAAAGAGCGGTATTTGCAAGTTTATAATAATTTCAAACTTTAGTGCAGTATGAAAAATACAAGAAAAATATCTGAAAATGTACTGCTGGCATATTTCATGGAGAAAAGTAAAGTTTATAAATCTTCAAGCTTGTGGAGTCAATATTTAATGTTGAAGTCTACGTTGAATGTACATGAAAATGTCAATATTGATCAATATTCTAAACTAATTGCATTTATAAAACGTAATAATGTTGGATACATGAGTAAGAAATCTAATATATTAACAAGAGATGAATTTTACAATTTTTTAACTAATGCCGATGATAAAACTTACTTAATGATGAAGGTAATGTCGCTACAATAGATTATATAATATTTAATAGAAAGATTCATCAAACAGATTAGTCGCTAATATGATTTTTTTATTGCAGGTTGCTTTAATTCTTGGTATTTCGGGTGCTTGTCATGGAATAGAGTTAACAAACATTGTTCTTAATCATATCGAAGACAAAGGTACATTTATAATTGTGAATATTCCTGATACTAAGACTAAAAGGTATAGACAATTCACAGTGACTTCTGTTTCTTTAAATGGCATAATTTTTTTGGAAATATATCGCAAATATGTTGCTCTTCGACCTGGAAACGTGGGACATCGTCGTTTTTTTTTTTAACTACAAATGCGGAAAATGTACACTTCAACCTGTAGGAATAAATACCATGGGTAAAATTGCTGAGAAAATTGCAGAGTTTTTAAAATTACCCAATCCAAAAAGTTACACAGGCTACTGCTTTAGGCGATCTTCAGCCACATTATTAGCCGATACTGGAGCAGATATAATAAATCTCAAAAGACATGGTGGTTGGAAGTCTAGTACAGTGGCTGAGGGATATATTGAAACTCGCTGCAAAATAAGATAAAAATTGCTAATCAAATTCTTGGCAGTGCAAATCAACCTGCTATTAATACTTCTAATACCTCTGAAATTATCAATAATAGTACTGTTGACAATAGCAACACAGAAGAAATCAATGTGTCTTTAGACAATACAAAAGTTTCCAGTACACATATTATTAATATAAACAACAGTAATAATTGTGTTATTAATATTCACAAAAATAATATTATGTATTTTATTTACTATTTAAATAAAATTATTTATTTTATTGTGTTCGATACTTGTTTGCTCATTTGATGTATACAAATTAGATGTACTGATAATTGTATACAATATTTATGAAGGTTATGTTTTTAAACGTCAAAATATATCACTGCATATTTCTTCTTCTTCCATAAGCGTCTGTGGCCAAAATATGAATTTCGCGCTCGGCGCGAAATTTAAATCGTTCTTTGACAGTTACGTAATGAAGCACTTTCCGCACTTAGTGTTTCTTTGCTTTCGGAAACGCACTTGGTCGGCATTCATCTACTTTCCATACGTAACCAAGGCAATAATAGTTACGTAATAACAAAGAAATGGCACAGTTGTAGGAAAACATATTAAATTGTAAAAGTATGCACTCGTGACACAATCTTCAAATTACGTTTCACTTGATAAAATAAATCACACACTTTGCCACGCATAAAATGATGCACAGAATAGAAGCTTCTCACTTTTGGAATTATATGCACATATATTTATTAAAAATATATTCTATCTATACAATGTAAATCTCACATTTATTACTGATGTGAGACTCACTCGTTTTACAGTTACGGAGCACATCTAAGTTTGATGACGTCACACGCCCGTGGTCTATATATTTGGCGCTAAAATCGTATCATGAAAATGATTTAGATAATTGTCAAAATAATGAAGGAGCGGAAAAAAGGGATAGAATTAAAACATATTTGCAAAATATATAATGAATATATTACAACATAAATAAATTCCTTACATAAATAGATTCAACTATTAACGAAAATATGAAAATAAATTATATTTTAGTTTAGAATATTTGCAGTTTGTCTACTACAACTTCTATACTAGTATTACCGTCAGATAATAGAATTTTATCCATTATGGAATGTAAATGTAAAATATAAAATTTGGACATAAACAAAAAAAAAACGAACTAACAGTTCCAGAAAGAAACAAAAGATGAACCGAAACGACGAACCTGGGGTGGGATCATGTAAAAATGACTAGAAGTGAATAGTACTGACTCGTGTCAATTGCGATTATGTAAAAATGAATAGCGAAAACGATATTGTTTTGCGTCAGTTAAATTGTCATTTCTAAACGCAATGTTCATTGTGTGTGAAAACGTTACTCACTATTAACATCTTTGTTTAATTCATTTATATTTCTATAAGTCGTTCTTTATTTCAAAATTCTTTTATTTTTTTTTCAATTGGTCTCAGTGCTTACTGTGTCACAATTTAAAGAAGTTTGACGTTTGCACTGGACACAGGTAAAAAAATCAAGGTAAATCAATTATAAATAATGAAATATGTTAATTTTTTATATGAAAATATTTGACGATTAATGTTTTCATAAAATTTATAGTAATTAATATTACAGGACAATAAAATTTCAAGAATGGCACGAAAAGCTGATATATGGGAAATCTTTATATCACATTTTGAAATAAATAAGGAAATGATACAAGGACATATTAAGCAGTTTAAGGACAGGCCAAAATTAATGAATTGTGGAGCGACTTGACCATACGCTTAAATGCGCTGGGCAGTGGAATAAAAGCTGTTCAATAGTGGCACATTCACGTTCCAACCACAGTAGTGGACGGACGTGCCTACAACTCTCCCCAGTGGTGATCTAACACAGTGATAGTGATTAGTGTCAGTTAAGTGTATAATAACCAAGCTTCATGCTATTACACAACACAAACAAATTCTATTTATTAGAAATAACAACAAGAATACAACAAATAAAATAAAAGAAACCCACAAGTGGGTGTCTCTCCTAGAGAGCACCCACTTCAACACAACATGACAGAAAACGGAAATAATCCTGCAAATAACAACACGACAACTGCTCTCCGAAAACGCCTAGCAGAAAACCAAATATCACCCACAGGTAAAAGGTATCAATATTCCATTCCAACAAAAAACAAATATGACATACTACAAACACAATTAGATAACACAGGTACAAATGCCGCTACTCCCGATAATAAAAAAATCCCACCGATATTCCTAACCACAAACAAGGAAAACAGCAATTATATGGAAATCCTCAAAGACTTAAAAACTGAAATCGGAGCTAACAATTTCACTACGAGACAGATTGGCCCCAACACCGTCAAAATTAATACAACAACTATCGAACACTACAGAAAACTAACAACATACTACGATCTTAACCAGCTTAGCTATTACTCTTTTAAACTTCCCGATAACAAAACATTTCAAGTCGTGATGAAAAACATACCAATTTCTATCACCGAAGAAGAAATTTTAAATGAACTAAAAGACAAATACCCAGTAACAAAGATCGTCAGATTACTAAACAAATATAAAGATCCACTACCCGTTTGCGTACTGGACCTAACCAAAAGCGAAGAGGCAAACGAAATTTTCAACCTGAAACACATCTTCAATTGCATAATTAACATAGAACTGAGACACAAAACCCAAGATATCCCACAATGCACCAACTGTCAAAACTATGGCCACACAAAAAATTATTGTAAATTGCCATCAAGATGCGACAAATGCTCTAAAAACCATCACTACTCAAAGTGCACAAAATCCAAGCAAGAGCCAGCAACATGTTTACATTGCGGAGAAAACCACCCCGCAAACTACAGAGGCTGTAGTCACTACCAAAAACTACTAGAAAAAAGCCAAAAACAACAAATTCATCAATCCCGAAATACGGTACCAAACTCAACTACACAAACGAATCACTCACGTACCCACGCAACAGCAACAAACAATAACCCAACCCCACCATCCCCTCCTATAGATGATTCCCCAACTATTGTCACTCAAATAACAAAATATATCCTAGAACTCATCAAACCACACATAGAAACAATAAAGTCCTTCATATCCACACTACTAACCACCCTATTTAAATAAAATGTCCAATATAATACAAATTAAGCAGCTCAAATTCCTAAACTGGAATGCAGATGGTATAAAATCAAAACGACCAACATTTATAGACTTCTTAAATAGACATAATATCGATGTAGCATGCATATCCGAAACACACTTAATCCCAGAAGAAACTTTCAACATACCAAAATATGCAACTTACAGATACGACAGAAAAGCACTCTGGGCATCAGGCGGAGCTGCAATCATAATAAGAAAAACAATAAAACACCACGAAATTCTCTTTCCAAACCTCGCAAAACTAGAAGCAATAGGAATCATAATTGAATTAATGAACAATGAAAAACTAAAAATCATATCAGCGTACCAACAACCGAACAAAAGACTAAACGAAGATGATATAGCTTCAATATTTGAAGACAATACACAAACGCTACTACTAGGCGACCTAAACAGCAAAAATACACACTGGGGCTGCAAAAAAAAAACAACCCGAAAGGTATTCAACTGGAAGAAATCATAAGAAATCATTCGATACAACTTAGAGCACCAGAAGAACCAACGCACTATCCCTATAGAGTCGATCATCAGCCAGATATCCTAGACGTCATACTCCAAAAAAATATCAATCAAACTATCAATCAACAAGTTATACTAGAGCTCGAATCCGATCACGTCCCAGTCATAGCCACATTTCAAGTTCTCCCCAAATACTCAACCAATACAAAAAATATCGGAAAAATAAACTGGGATAAATTCCAACAAGAACTGCAGAATACATTAAAACCACCATACCCACTTAACACAAAAGCTGACATAGACGAGGCTATTAAAAACTTTACAACATCAATAATTACTGCAACTAAAGCCGCTACGTCAACGAGGAGAAGAAACGTAACCCCATACCACATACCGGAAAACATACTAAAACTTATTAACCTAAAAAACAAAGCGCGTAGATTATGGCAACAAACACACAATAGATTCTATAAACAGGACCTAAATAGACTAACGCACCAAGTCCATAATGAATTGCACAATAATCGAATCAGCAAATATCAGAACTACCTCTCCGACATCGCCCCTGGTGACCACCAAATGTGGAGAGCAACCAAAAGGATACTGCAAAAACCTACAGTAATACCCCCCCTTAAAATCAATCATATCAAATACGAATCAGACGAAGAAAAGTGCAACATTTTTGCCAATTTCTACGAAGAAACCTTCACACATAACTCAACGGATGATGAAACAACAAACGATGATTATATCGAACCAATAAATACACCATCAGAACTAAAGACAACCAGCCCTGCAGAAATAAAAAAAGAAATTAACAAACTAAAGCTCCAGAACATGATGATATATCAAATATTATTCTAAAAAACTTAAATAAAAAAGCACTAAGCTACTTAGCATCAATTCTCAACGCATGCCTAACAAAAGGACACTTTCCGCAATCATGGAAACACGCCCACATCATTGTTTTCCATAAACCGAACAAAATTAAAACCGATCCTGCAAGCTATAGGCCAATAAGCCTCCTACCAACCTTAGCAAAATTGTTTGAAAAAATAATCAAATCCCGCTTAGAGGCACACCTAACATCACAACAAACAATACCAAATCACCAATTTGGCTTCCGAAAAAACCACTCAACGAACCAGCAACTGTTAAGAATAGTCGAATACATCGCAAAAGGATACGAGGACAAAAAATACACAGTGGCGGCCTTCTTAGACCTAGCGCAGGCATTCGATAAAGTCTGGCATGAGGGACTCTTAATTAAAATCAAAAAAGTAAATTTCCCCCTTACATATACCACATCATTAAATCATTCTTACAGAAAAGGACATTCCAAGTCAAGATTAAACAATCTCTATCTCAAGAAAAACAAGTTAAAGGAGGGGTACCTCAAGGAAGCATACTAGGGTCGATATTATTCAACATCTACGTACACGACATACCAACAATAGAAGACTCAGACCTAGCAATGTTCGCAGACGACACGGCTATACTATCGCAGCACGAAGACCTCCAAATATCAATAAATCAGGCCCAAGCGGCTATTAATAAAATCACAAACTGGTTGAAAAAGTGGAAGCTTTCCCTAAACGAAGGGAAATGTGAAGCAAAAATTTTCACCCTCAGAAAAATCCAAAATCCAGACCGACTACAAATTAACAACGCAATAATAGACTGGAATGACAAAAAAAAGGCGTAAAGTACCTAGGACTACACTTAGACACAAGACTCTCATGGAACATCCATATATCTACAAAAATCAAAGAAGCAAACAAAAGACTAGGCATGCTTTACCCCATAATCAATAAAAAATCACTACTGAAACCAACATGCACAAAATTAATTTACACCGCGATAATCAGACCACTGATTACATATGAATGCCCTATATGGGGAGCAGCCTCCAAGAATAACATACAAAAACTACAAAAATTTCAGAACAAAGTCCTACGAATAGCCCTCAATGCACGCTGGTACGTGAGAAACATCCAAATACACAAAGAACTAAAAACGAACCCAATACAAGAATTCATAAAGAAAACTGCCAGAAAATTTTTCGAGAATCTTTCCTCATGCTCCAGCGCAGAACACTACAACCTAGGAAAAAGATCCGGACCAACGAGACTAAAACGAAGACTACCCCAGGACTTACTCCTGTCAGAAACAGAAGAAGAAGGAATAGACTAACATGAACCTCAAAAAAATTCACCGAGTAATAACAAATCAGGAACACAATTAATTTAGCGCCAAGGAGGAGCCACTGCTCCGACCCTTCTCTTGTGATGTAAATTAACAATACTATGTATAACAGATGTCATTTGTTGGTCTAGTAAAGCTTATATTAAACAAAAAATAGTGGCAGAAAGTATAATTGCAATTTGACAATTATTATATAAAAAAAAATGTATTCATGTGACTTTGTAGGCTTGGTCAGATAATAAGCAGAGGGCTAAAAGCATAATGTAGAAAGAGCTAAAAGAATTGTTTTATATAAATAAATGTTATCTACATAATATTGATATACTTACTTAAATAATAATTATTTTTACTATTTAATGTTTATTAAATAATGTTGATTTTTACTTGTCAAAGTTTTTTGACATAAAAATAAAAAGGTACTAAGAATACGATATCGTTTAGAGAAAAACGTAGTGAGTGACTAATTTTACGTGATCAATTGAATAACAAATATCGTTTTCACATTTACATGATCCGGGGGCTGCTCTGAAGTACGGTTCATGAATTTTTGGACCGGGTTGTTGCTTAAACTTGACATATCACAAATTAACGAAATTTTTAATAATTTTCAAGCAATTAGTAATATTTTTAAAATAAATAATATAAATTTTAACAAAATCTTATATAAACATTGTTGCATTAAAAATTATTATTAATGTGTAGACGACAATCTTGTTATTCTAATTGTCGGTAATAGACATCTACAGCTAAATTTTGTGCAATAATTATAATTATTATTTTAATAATATAAATAATAAATATTTTAGATAATTGGACATAAAATATACAATTTTTTTTTTAAAACTAATCAACCAAAAAATGCTAAGCGACTGACGCCATGACACTTCGAAACAGTCTTGTACTAGTCGCCAGCATTCGCGACTTCCTAAGTGACCAGTCGCCAACAATGACGTCAGGATTGTACTTTTTAACTATGCCATCAGATGGCGCCAGTATCAAAGTCGCCAAATATGACGTGAAACAGTCGCTAAATCCAGTCGCCAACGATTTAGAATAGGTCTCCAAGATAGTCAGGCAGGCAGTCGATACCGTAGAGCGCAGCGTAACGTTATCTAGCTAACTGAATATCTGATAAACGTACAGTACATCATTTTTATTTTATTCTCTTCATTAGAATTTAATTCTTAGCTGTTTTTCTCGAGATTTTTTTTGCTTATAAATAATTAATGACAATTGCGTAAGGCTTTCATTTTATTTATTTTGATTATCATTTGGCGTAGTCAGAGAAACGATATCACAATATAATGTAATTTATATAATTAAAATACAAATGTCGTCAATAAATTTGAATTATTATTTTATAAAGAAACTTTTGCGTAATGTGACTTTTTTATAAATACTTGTGGCTCTTAGAACAGTCGAAGTGTTTACGGACGGTAAAATAACCATCAACTAGGAATCACAGCAAATAGTGTCAGATATAAATTGACAATATTTATTATCAAGACAGGCGTTAGTTGTTGACGCCAAGATTAAGCAGAAAACGGCGACACTGAGTGTCTATATTACAGTAATATAAACTTTGAGCCATTTTTCGAAAATTGCAATTACATTTATTTTTTTATTAGCCAATAAATTAGTCACGTTAAACATATGATAATTTACTTCGTAACACCCTCGTTTGTATTAGATACCATTTTTGCATTAATTATTACTTCACAAGCTATATTTTTGAATATAAGATTTTTATCAATTAAAGTAAAACAAAGCAAATTTCGTTAACGGCAATGTACATTAAGAAAATAAAAACAGACAACTAGAATTGGAATCAATTTTGACACTTCTAAATTTTCTATCGACAATTGTTTTAGTGAAAATATTTCAAAACCTGTCGTGTTTGCTATCAAATGAAAAGTTTTTTCAAGGTCTTTCGTGCATAATTGGATTTTTTTCGATCGGCAATTGTTTTAGTAAAAGTGCTTCAAACCCTATCGTGTTTGCAATCAAATGAAACATCTTTTTAAGGGCTTACATGCAAAATTCGATTTTTTTTCGTTCGGCAATTGTTTTAATGAAAGTACTCAAAAACCTATCGTGTTTGGTATGAAATGAAAGATCTTTGGAAGGGCTCGCGTACAAAATTTAATACTTTTTGATCGTCAATTGTTTTAATGAAAGTGCTTCCAAACCTATAGTGTTTGATATCTAATAAAAGGTGTTTTAAAGAACTCGCGAGCAGAATTAAAATTTTCTCATTTAGCAATTATTTTAGTGAAAGTGCTTCAAAACCTATCGTTTTTGGTATCAAATGAAATGTCTTTTTAAGGGTTTTCTTGTAGAATTGGATGTTTATTGATCGGCAATTGTTTTAGTGAAAGTAATCCAAAACCTATTATATTTAGTATAAATTAAAAGATTTTTAGATGGACAGACGTGTAGAATTTAAAAGTTTTAAATTCGTAATAATTCAATTTATATTGTGTCTATTGTGTTACTGAAGTTAATTCTACTTCAGTGTCCGCGAAGCTTAGAGTGAGGCCGACCGCTATTATTTATTATTATTCCAATACGTGATTGTAGTAGTAAGAGCATTACTTTGCAAGAGCTTATTGATAAACAATTGGTTGTGAAAGAAAATGTAGAAGCTCAATGTTCAGAATGCTTGCACTCACATAAATTACATAAAACCAAATTAGTTTATGTTGGCACAGTACTAATTTTCCAAATTCTGTTATTTGAAAATGAAAATGGATACATGTAATATTTAAAACGTTTCCATGGGAACTTATTTGATTCAAGGATATAAATACAAAGTGATCAGTGCTATATTTCACCATTGTAATTCAATGGCTGAGGGACACTAGACATGTATGATTAAAAAAGGAAAGTCATGAATGCTTGCAAATGATTCTCACGTTGGAAAACAAACTTGGTCAAGAAATTCTAAAAATGCTTATATATTTATTTTAGAACGAATTTAGATTTTTATAGAATCATGTAATAACAATATACCAATACCAAATATTATTTATAATATAGGGTCAAAATATTGTAAAAAAAGTGATATCTCCCAAAAAAACAATTAGATTGTTAGAGGTACGCCAAGATTGCGCAGATTCGCGCCCTCCCAGAAAAAAAGATTCTCCCCCAAAAAAATCTCTCCCCCAAAAAGTTGACTATTTTACAACCTTCCCAAAAAATTGTAATATCTATATATTACAGATTAAAAAAAAGTTATATCTAATTAAATCAAGAAAAATATTCGAATTTAAAAAACCTTGTCGACCAGTTTTAAAAATATCGGGTCAAATAAAAAAAATATTTATTAAGAAAAACCTTGGCGATCCCAGTGTGTAAAATGTTATCAGTTTAAGTAACATTTGAAACACTGGGGTTGCCAAGGTTTTTTTAATTAATTTTTTTACGAGTATTTGACCCGATATTGATATTTTTAAAACTGGCCGACACGGTTTTTTAAATTCGAATATTTTTCTTGGCTTAATTAGATATAACTTTTTTTAAATCTGTATTATTACAATATTATTACAATTTTTGGGGAAGGTTGTAAAATAGTCAACTTTTTGGGGGAGAGACTTTTTTGGGAGCTAATTTTTTTTTGGGAGGGCGCGAATCTTCGTAATCTTGGCGTATCTCTAACAATGTAATTGTTTTTTTGGAGGATAAATATAACAGAAATTATGATTTTGTTTTTGTATGTTTAACTCGTATATTTGATTAACGTAAGAAATTTTGAACGGGTGGAAATTATGTTGCTTTATTACAAACTCCGGAGAAATCTCTTCTTTATTTTTTTCTATTTTATCGGTAGTATTTATTGACGATAGATTCCATATAATTGTCACATATTCTACATAGTTTTGAGCAATATCAATATTGCTCTGTGACTGTTAAAGTTTCGATTTGATCTCAAAACATGACAAAGACATCTTTGATTCTCATTTACTTTGGTATCAATATGTATGCGTATATAAGTATGAGTATGAAGCAAGAAAAAATACGTCCCGACTGCCGATATAATTAATATATACTTTTCTCGTATTGTGCACTGTCAATAATATCAAAATCATTATGTTTACGGACTAAATGAACGCAGATTCTAAACTTCTGTACAGACCAAGAATCCATCTTATTGGTTCAAACTCAATCTCATCTGGCGTCCGTGTATGTTGTGTATATAAGAAGTAAAAGAACTTTTCCCGGGCCTTTATCAGCGAAACTTCTGTACGTGATTTCCGATGTGCTAAAAGGTATGTAACATAGATTCCCGGTTACGTGATCAGTCGAAAAACATTCTAGTACCTATGCCATTCTTTTCGTAATTAAAAACTGCCATGGTCAGAGCACGTCCGGAAGAATCGAAGTTATCGCGTGTGCAGTTTTCGTTATCTGTTTCACGGCTGTTAATTAGATTAAAATAGAAATAATAAAATAACTGATGTGAACTTCTAGAAGTTTTTATTGAAAATGTGAATGAGAACCATAATATGTATACAGATTTTTTTTTAGATTAAATATATATTTAATTAAATCCGTTCATTTTAAATCATGTGTACAAACTTATCAACAAAATAAGATTATTCTATTTTTTTTATTAAATCTAGTGTTTCGAACAGTTTAATAGTATCTTTGCTCCAATTCAGAATATACATATATCTTAAAAAAAGTAATTAGATTTTTTAATAGAAATAGTTAATCTCTTTCTCTCTCTCTCTCTCTCTCTATATATATATATATCTTACATATTAAATTTGAAACGTTAAACTTATAATAAAAAACTATTTTATTCTAACAAGACACAATTGTCAGATGGCAGATATTAGAAATAATTTTTGAAGAAGCTATGAGCGTACGCCAGGATTTTAATTATTTGAAGAATTGTTAAGTGACATGGGTCTTTAAATGAAAATTTTGAAATTTTATTATGTTGAAAGAAGTTTTTCCGTATACAAATACATTTTAAGTGACCGAAGACATTCTTTTACAAATGAAAATCTGTTAAAATATTTAATTTTTTAGTGTTTTAAAAATTCGGGAAATAAGCAATAGGTCTGTGTGTTAAAAGAAGAAATTCTCATTCCTTTTTTAACAAAGCAGAAGTCAGAAAATGTTAAACTATATGGACCCACTATTCTATATTCTCATAATCGAACAACCATCTCCCTTAACCAAAATATGGATTTATGTAAATTTATGAAATTAAATGCTTGTCAAAAGAGACTGGCAGAAGGATACCGACCAAAAAAAAACCTAGACTTTTTACGAAGGATGAGATATTTCAGTGCTTAAGGTATTTATTATAAAATAATATGGGATTTTTTAGTTTTCGTTATTTTGATACTTGAAATTGTTGGTGGATTTTAGAAGGATGAATTAGTATGTATGCTTAAGTATTTCATGATATTAAATTTGAAATTTGTACGATTAATGTTTATAATGAACAAAACAGTTCCTCAGATTTTCTTAAATTACATATTACTAATGAATTACAAATGTTACTCATAATGATCAAATAATGTGACATTTATCTGGTAATTATACAAAAAAAAATCACTTTTCTTATTTAAAATGGTACATTAAAATATTGATATTTTGTAACTGAATTGGAAAAAATATTTATTTATTATACTCGTACATATCAAGATGTCAATTGAATTTACGATTTTAAATTTGGTGCCAATTTTTTCGTAACCGTCTGTACATATTTTATATCGGTGTTGTTTAAAAAGTCACATTTCGCATTTGTTGGTTATTATTGACAACGCCAACTAGCGTTAGAAAAAATAACTACTAGTGGTAGGACTGTTATATTTATTATAAATGTTTGTGTGGTAAGAGCGTCGTTAACGTACGATGGAAAACTGAATCAAAAGAAAATTCAATACAAAGTGTTGCATGTACGGATGCAATTTGGTAGCAAAAAAGAATAACGATTTAAATTTTCATCGATTTCCGCGAAAGGGTAAGCATAAAATTATAATAACCTCAAGATCTGGTGTCAAGCAAATTATGAATTTGTGTTATGCTTAGGTTTATGCTATTAAATCAGAAAAATCTATCTCAAGACACATGAGACTTTGCTCAAGGTATTTCAAAGATTATGATTATTTTTACAAGTTTAACAAAGTAAGTTTGATCAGATTGACATAACTATTCTTGCTATTAATGAAGTTATTTTTGTAGAACTTTGAAAAAGACAAAATGCAGTTCTTTTTAAACTTATCAATGCCGCAAAATTATCTAGGTAAGGAAAATAGAAAAACCTATAGCTGTTAGTCAAGCCAATAACGACGAAATAACTGTGCACAATCATTGTTACGTCGCCGGAAAAGTGAATTTTCAATAAATGATCTGGGTTTAACACTTTCATCAGACAAAGTTGTTCAGATTGACATAAAATAAGTCTTTTTTAAATTTAACATATCCATACCGAATTATATTTGTGTGTAATATCTGTGGTTAATTTTTAATTTGTTAATTTATTTAAATACACGAATACAGTTTTCTGCTATATTGGACACGACAAAAAAAATAAAATTCCATAATAAGGATTCCCTCATTCAAAATATTGTATCTTTTATAGAACTGAAAACCAATGTTACTGCTACTACCTACAGAAATATATATATATATATATATATATATTGAATATATTTTAGCGTCAATTTTTAAAAACGCGATTCCTACAGAAATATATATATATATATATATATATATATATATATATATATATATATATATATATATATATATATATATATATATATATATTATTGAATATATTAACATTTTAACGTCAATTTTTAAAAACGCGATTCCATGGCAAACAAAGGAACAAATTTTAAAGAATATTCCGGTTTGCTTTAAACATTTTTAAAACGTTCGCGTTGTTTTAGACTGCACAGAAATTGGAATCCAGACTCCAAAAGTGTTTATGCTGCAAAATCAGAACTTATTCGCACTACAAGTCGAAACAATTAAATTTTAAATAGGTGTTGCACCATCTGGCTTAATAACTTTTATTAGCAAAGCTTTTGGTGGAACCGCTTCAGACAAATCTGTTTTTGGGTAGACTAAAATTATGTAAAAAATGAAGCAACGTTAGGATATACCAATTTGAAATTCTCAGCAATAGATTGTCTTGGAACATGGCTGCTATTTTCGACGACATATTTACAGTTGTGTGTGGCGTAATAGATAAATCGTGTCTCATATAAGTTTCCTTTGCGTTGCCGTTCAATGTGTCAATTAGTACAGAAAAAAAGTAATAGATGGCGCTGATTACTACTATCAACCAAATGAATCGTCAACAAGATATAAGATTTTATTATAATATATAAAAATAATGTTCATATATCCTTTTAATTGTCCTAGCAACGTAAAAACTAAATATAATTTAAGAAATAAACAAATCTAATGAAAAAGTATTCTTTGTTGGTTTTACAATTTCTTAAGTAAATATCTAATTCATAAATAAAGGTATGATATTTTTAATTGTTATTTATAAAACAAATAAATTATGTACTTTCTTTTTATTGGAACATTGCTACTACAACATGCTCGTTTTTTTTTTTCAAATACTACGAGGATAGTTTTCACATGTTAAAGGTTATTTCAAGTTATCCAGTTTATATTTCCAGTCATTTTAATTATAATCTAGAAGTCTTCAAGCTATTTCTAATATTAATACCGAACAAGCTTAATATAAATTCACCACTTAATAATATGATGATATATTTCAAATTCATACTATGAATTCCGGATTACATTAACGTAGTTCCAAATTTGAAAATTTTATACTTACATCTAGTTATTATTATCACGTTATTAAAGATTTCAAATATATCCAAAAGTTATGCATAACAAAATTGGAAGCAAACTTAGTTTCCGGATATTTCATCATATTACAAGTAACTATGTACATTTAATAATAGTAGGTAGTGCAGAAAAATTAATGTAACGTGTTATAAACAATTAGGTAATTTAATAGTGATTGGTATTTAATTCTGTTAAATTTGCCTGGTTAGTAAGTTTTTATTTTATTTTATTTTAATTTTTATGTACAACGCAATCGACAAGAATTCACCTGAAGTTTTATATAATGATAATGAACAGAATGCGGACAGTTGTATATTTTATTATTATTATTATTATTTCGAAACATATCTTCTATTACTTTTAAATGTAATTACTACATAATTTAGATATTAGATATATTTTAGAGGATTTCTTAAATTTGTTAAGTTTTAAAATTAAGTACGAAGAAAAACAATTTTGATATGATCAACATGCTCAAGAATTGACTAACAAAACAAAACAATAAAATTAAAATTGTTCAATCTGGAGTTTTAACTGTTAAACAGGTTGATATTTTAAATAAAAGAGGTGACGCTTATACTACTTATGGAATTTAATCTTGAATTCTTGAGCCCGCAACTGTTGAAATTGTCTGGTAATATAATTGAAAATTTACAATAATTATATATATATATATATATATATATATATATATATATATATATATATATATGAGCATTTCCATTACTTTCCGACAACTTTTTTTTGGGTTAAAAATTTCCCAATCATGAAACTTTGAGGCTTTTTAGAACGAATTAATTGCGGATTTTTCCTGTAAAAACCAATTTTTTTCATCAATGTAGAAAAAAGTTATGAATTTTTGAAGATTTAAAATTTAGGTAACTTTTCTTAAAATAGAGCATTTTCAAAAAATTGCAATTACGTGGCATATTTACTAATAAAGCTTCTCATTTACTAAAAAAAATAAAAAAACGCGCGAGAAAGACCCACTAATTTTTAAGCCGAAAGCGTAATTATCGACATTACAGAATTTTCTAAATATGATTAACGTAACTTAGACCTCATTTTAGTAATCTCAGCACAATTCTTTTACTTTTTTAAAGACGTTTCACAGACAATAAATGTAATCAATAATTTATTGTAGAAAAATAATGATTCCACGTTCGAGGTAAAAAAAAAACGTATAACTCATCATCAGCGCATTTCTCTGTTTATGGGAAAATAATTCTGACAATAAGCCGACACCTAAAAACAACGGGTTAAGAAAACTGATGATGAGTTATACGTTTTTTTTTTTACCTCGAAAGTGGAATCATTAGTTTTCTACAATTAATTATTGATTACATTTATTGTCTGTGAAACGTCTTTAAAAAAGTAAAAGAATTGTGCTGAGATTACTAAAATGAGGTCTAAATTACGCTTTCGGCTCGAACTTAAAAATTAAATGGGTCTTTCTCGCGCGTTTTTTAATTTTTTTAGTATATGAGAAGCATTATTTATTAGTAAATATGCACGTAATTGCAATTTTTTTAAAATGCTCTATTTTAAGAAATGTTACCCAAATTTCAAATCTTTAAAAGTTCATAACTTTTTTCTACATAGATGAAAAAAATTGGTTTTTACGGGAAAAATCCGCAATTAATTCGTTCTAAAAAGCCTCAAAATTTCATGATTGGGAAATTTTTGACCCAAAAAAAAGTTGTCGAAAAGTAATGGAAATGCTCATATATATATATATATATATATATAATATTTTTTTTTTTTTTACAAAAAACATTTATTATTGTTTGAATTGTACATATTAAAACTGATCTATCAGATCAATCATTAATTTTTTTCGGATATTTCTTAATACTAGTAACTTATCTTCCTAAAGTCCATTCATCAATGTCCTTAGCTTCTTTCTAATTAGTAAATGTTACATGTATGCGCAAAATCACCCGCGCACAGTGCTCTGCTTTTTACACAAGACACTACACAAGTTCAAATGGTTTCGTCCTCTTCAATCTTCGGATGTCGTGTTGGTTATCCAGTAGTTGAAGTACTTCTGCGTTGTCGTGAAGGTGTAACCTTTCGCACACCCCCAGAGTTGTATGCCATACACCCATGTAGGTTTAATAATTTGATTGTATATCAAAGTTTTGTTAAATAAGGACAGATTGGAATATCTTCCGATAAGCCATCTATAATGTCGAAATTTCATGTTGAGTTCTGCCTTTTTTTTCTTTACATGTTCTTTCCACTTTAATTTGGTATCGAGCGTCATACCTAGATATTTGGCTTTATTTTCGTAAGGAACTATGGTTCCATTTATTTCGAGAAATTGCCGGTTATTCATTTTTTTATTCGTGAAGTTAACGTGAATGGATTTTAATTCATTAAGCCTAATTTTCCATTTTCTGGTCCATTCGTATGTAGTATTACAAGCAGATTGCAGCAGTTGAGTGGATGATATCTGATCCTGTCCCGTTGCTAATATCGCTGTGTCGTCAGCGAAGGTGGCTAGTGTCACATTTTCTAATTTTGGAATATCACTGGTGAATAACACATACAAGACAGGGCCAAGTACACTTCCCTGAGGTACTCCTGCTTGAATATCTTTTAGATCCGAGTATGCTGTTTCTTGCTTGATTCGAAAGAGTCTATTAGATATATAGGAGGTTATAATTTCTACATATTGTTTCGGCAACATTTTGTTTAGTTTATATATTAATCCTTCATGCCACACCTTATCGAAGGCTTGTGCGACATCTAGAAATAAAGCTGAGCAGATTAATTTCTCTTCTAAAGCTTTTTCTATTACATCTGTAATTCGGTGTACTTGGTCTATTGTCGAGTGATTTTGCCTGAAACCAAATTGGTGAACTGGAATTAGGTTTGTTTCCTGAATGATCAGTTTTAATCTTTTGAGTAGCAGTTTCTCTAATAATTTTGATATTACTGGCAATAATGAAATCGGTCTATATGATTTAACTTCATATGGTGGCTTTCCAGGTTTCGCGAGCATAATAACTTCAGCTACTTTCCAGCTAGCTGGTATATACTTCAATCTGAAAGCTGCGTTAAACAGATACGTCAACATGACAATACCTTTTTTTGGTAGCTGTTTTAAAATTACTCCAGTAATTAAATCGAAACCCGGTGCCTTCTTCGAACTTAGATTATTTTTTATTTCTTCTGCTACTTCTTTAGGAGTTACAGGCGTTATTTCTTTAGATAAGATGTTATCATTAACTTCATTAAAAATGTTCTCATTATTTACTTCATTCGGTGTGAAAACATTGGCAAGATATTCAGCAAACAAATCTGCCTTTTCTTTATTTTCTCTTGCCCATTTTCCCTCTTCATTTCTGATCGGAGGAATTGTCATTATTGGTCTTTTAAGTTTTTTGTGACCTTCCATATAGAATAATCAGTTTCTTCGTTAGATGTTAAATTTGTCAAGAATGATTTCAGAGAATCATCTTTTAATTTGCGAATTTCACGTTTTAGTTTTTGCGATTTATTGTTAAGGTTATTCTTATCAGCCGGGTGTCTTGTTTGCTGCCACCGTCTTCTCGCTATCCTTTTCTCTCTGACAAGCTTTCGAATTTCGAGTGGGTAATTCAGTCCTTTTGTAATATGCGTAATTTCTCTAGTGTTGTTGTAAGCAGCTGTTTGTATTAGTCGGGTAAAAATTTCGGTTTCATTATCTAATTGTTCTTTTGTTTTTAATTTAATGTTTAGATTAATTTCTTCTTGTAAGTTTATCCTGAAGCTTTCCCAGTCTGTAGTTTTGTTTACAAGAGTTGGTCTGGCTTCCTTTTTGATTATCTTTTCGCTCAAAGTTAAAATTACAGCTGAATGATCGGAGTCTAGATCAAAATTTTCTTCAATATCTGTGAAATTTGGTGATATTTTTCTTGAAATGAAAAAATCTAATAGATCCGGAATCTTATTTCTGTCCGTAGGCCAATAAGTTGCTTTACCTGTCGAATGAAAATTTCCTCCTATTTCCCTTATTGCTTTTCTCAGTTCGCGTCCTTTAGTAGTGACTAATCTTGCTCCCCAGTCTGTGTGTTTCGCGTTTAGATCTCCACCAATTATGAATCTTTCTCCCATATGTTGTAGAAGTATTTTGTAATCTTCGCTCTTTAGATTATGTCTCGGTGGGCAATAAACTGCGCCTATTCTAACATCTTGTTTGATAGATTTAATCACCACAGTAGTGAGTTGATATTCTTCGCTTTGCAAGGGATGATCTTCATAATGAGTAATAGATTCTTTGATTATAATCGCGCTACCTCCTCTCGCTTGATTATCAGGGTGGATAGTGTGATAAATTTTATAACCTCTAATTTTGATGTAAGATTGTTTCGTCAAATGCGTTTCGGATACTAGACATATATCTATATGTTAGTAATTTAGAAATACTTCCAGTTCAGGTTTCTTGTTTTGGATGCCATTGACATTCCAAGTTGCTATCCTTAGGTCTTGCTGGTTCATCACTACTTGTTTGGGATTGCTCCTGTCTCTCTGGCTTCCAATCTGTCCAGTCTTTCTCCAATTTTATTTATCATGGACATCATCTATTGCATCATTTGTTGCACAGTCGTATCTTCTTTTAAACTAGATTGTAAGTTGTTCCTGCTTCCTCCAGCAGCAGTTGAATAGTCGACTTCTCTTGTCACTCTTTTAGATGTGAAAGTTTTTGTGTTTTGCTCTGGTACTTGTTTCTTCCGTATTTGTTGCTGTCTAATTTTTTGTAGCTCTTTTGCTACAATGCAGCCGCGATAATTGGCTGGATGCGCTTCCATGCAGTTAGAGCACTTAGCTGGAGTATTTCTTGGTTTACTGCATGTTGCAGTAAGGTGGTTTCCTGCGCATTTGACGCATACAGGAATTCTGTTACAAAACTTTTGTGTGTGTCCATATCTTTGGCATTTCTTGCATTGTGGAATTATTTTACTGTTTTTCCATGCTTCCACTTTAATTTTCATATGAGCTAAATATTGTAGCTCGATGATTTTTTTGATATCTTCTGTTTTATCAAATGTTGCTATGAACAGCGGTAGCTTGATAAATTCTACTTTTTGGTCTTTGTTTACTCTTTTGAGTTTGTTTTCTATTTTAATAATTTTGAATCCTTGTTGTCTCAGTTCTTCTTTCATTTCATCAGTGTTACAAGATGGATGCAGATTTCGTATTACCACTCTAATTTGCCTTTCCTGTTTGTTTTCATAGGAGTGCCACTCCTGTTTAAGTTCATTCATTGTTTTGGTTAATTCACGATATTCATTTTCATTGTTAACATTGATTTTTAGTTGGTTATTATTCATCAGAGTAGCATTATATTTTACATTGATAGATTGCAGCTTTTGCTTCATATTTTGGTAGTCTTTTACGTTGCTTACTACTACTTATATATATGTCACAGTCATATTAGTTAGCTCGTCTTTGCTTGTCAACTAGGTATTTATGTAATGTTTGATTGAATATTTATTAACCGAATCGTCGGATGGTTTACGTCAGTTACAGTTCATCGTTTGACAAGTAAAGTAGTATTGAGATAGTTAGATTTTGTGTTATGTTCCTGATAGAGTTTCGAGGAATATTCAGGACAGGTTTAGAGGTGAGTCCTCCTTGCGTATGTGAGTTGAGTTGGTTGATGATATTGTTGAGTTAGCGCGAGTATGAGCGCTTGTTACGGCTGTGGCCGTGTGTGGTCATATGGAGGTCCGTGGTTGGCTCCCAACATCAGCGAGCAGCTTTGGGCTGTAGCGGAACCGCGACTGGCCGCCAACGTGCAGCAAGCAGCTTGGGCTGTAGCGGAACCCTAGTCAGACCGCCACCGTGCAGCGAGCAGCCTTGTGAGCTGTAGTAACCCTAACCCGGTTTACCAACGAGATACGAAAGGTTAGCGAATGTTGTGTGACTTGGCCAAGTATGTGAATGTTATATGACCTGGTCAGTTTGACCTGTGGAGTACTTGATGTGAATGATTGGATGTGTGTTCTCACTGAGCTTTTCTTGCTAGATGCTAAACCGTGAATAGATCCAGACCACCCGTCCATCCCTTTTAAAAATTCTGAACACAGAATTTTTAAAAGGGGTGGACGGGTGGTCTGGACTACGCTGTATATATATATATATATATATATATATATATATATATATATATATATATATATATATATATATATATATATATATATATATATATATATATATATATATTTTAAAAATTCTGTGTTCAACGTTTTGAGAAAACAAGATCTACGATAATACTAACTTCGATGTGCTCTATTGAATGAGACTAAATTTGAAACCCTCCCTTCAAACTTCAAAATCTTAAATGAAAACCCCCAATTTTTATTGCAGATTCGGATTCCGCGTAAAAAAATATGTCAGTTTTATTAAAAAAAAAAAAAATTTCTACAGATGGCTCTGTAATCACAAAAAACAAGTTTTTTGGCGTAGTACTCTTTCACGGCCCGAAAAAAGTGTTTTTTGCGATTTTTTTCAAGAACAAATAACAACCCAAGTAAAAATAGATAACGTAGCCTTATTTATTGTCATTTGTACTTTAAAAACGATTTTTTTAATCTTAATCGCGCCATTCCCGTGTCCGCTGCACCAGGTGCAACGCGACTTTGCAGCCCGAACATTGACAATCGGTGGGAGTTCCCCAGGTCGTCCTGGTCGAGTTGCTACAAAAATCGTTATTATTCGCTATTTTTAGATATATTATCGATCAATGTAATTCTTCAGATATAATTCTTTTTGATTGTGATGAAAAAATTACCTTGTCGTCTGTAATAAATAAGTTCTTTATTGACGACCTAAATTTCATTACCAGAGGATAAAATTCTTTAAACTCCGAAAATTTAATATAGTGTTTGTTCAATGATATCTGATAGGTAAAGAACTGCCTTTTAGTGAATAACTTTATTTACGAATTTAATTTTGTTACTATAATTTCAGATTTGTTTAAATATGGACTATATTATTGATTCCGGTAAGTGCAGATGTCCAAGAGATAAATTTTTATGCCATCACAGAATTTGGAATCTCGCCTACTTTTGCCATTAGTTCAGTTCGGTCCACAACTGAAATTAAATGAGAATGCTGTGGATGAATTTAAGCAGAAATGAGAAGCTATTGACCATAGTATAAGACTATTATGGCTAAGTACTATACCATAAGAAGAAGATGAAAAATGAGTACCTTTTATAGAAGAGATTTTAATATCTGAAAGCTTTTGACACCAAATAAAAGGGAATATTTTTGTAATTTGTTGCAAAATAGTCTTGAAACGATTAAACAAGTAGCTACGCAAACGATTGGTCATATTCAAAATGCAGCATGGTTACTTATTGGTAAAAATTTAATGAGTTATTTTGATACGCGGTATTACTGACGGTTTTTTTATTTTTAGGATTTTATAACCTGAACCGAATAAAGCAAGTTTTCACTGATAAAGATATAATCTACTAGAAATTAACAGGAAAATAGTTGTTGGGATTTAAATATCATTTTACTCATTTAGTAACAACTGGAACAACTGAATTCAAGCAAAATTGTTGACGTTTTGTCTGTGGAATAAATATTTTATTTTAAAATTTTGTAAAATCATTATGATTAAGAAATTACAAAATATGTAGAAGACAAAATATTTATTATTTTATTCAAATATCAATTATGTTGTGTAGTTTTTGAAATAAATAATGTAATATTAATTTGACATTTACATTATTTTATTTTATACAATTTTAAATTCATAGTATTTTCTAAAATAATTTGAATGACAGGTCTTTGAACAAATAACTAATTCAATTCACTCGAAAGTGGTACATGTCAGTTTATTTATTATAGTAAGTTATTTTACGTTTTGTTTTTTAAGATGTAACATCTAACACAAACGGCACAGCAACCTATATATTTGTATCTTCACTGAAATATCTATTTGCTAGTAACACAAACAATAATTGTTGCTACACAAACAGAGTTGGGCAAGCTACTTAAAAATAGTAGCTAAGCTACAGCTACAGCTATTCTATAAAAAAGTAGCTGAGCTACAGCTGTAACCCACATTTTGTAAATATAGCTAAGCTACAGCTAAAAGCTTTAATTAAAGTAGCTATTAAATTTTAAAGTTACTTTTTTCAATTATTGTGATTTATTAAATTTGTCATTGTCATATGATTAGTTGATGAGTCTTTTGTTATAATGACTGTTAATAAATATAAAAATCTCAAATGGACAAATGTACTGTTAATTTATTATGCTATAATTCTTATTTATATCGGAATAAATTAACAGACACATTAACAGAAGACTCCTAAACAGTCAATGTTTCATTTAATATTTAATACAAAAGTAGGACAGGTTAAGGACAAGTGAAAAATAAAATATATTAATAGATTTTACACTATATAATAACTTGTTATCCTACAGTTATAGAAAACAATAAAGAAGGTATAATTCTAATATAAAACAAAAATTAATAGGTATTTCTTATTGAACAATGGTAGCTTTAAGTTACAAAAAGTAGCTTTGGGCAACAAAACGTAGCTTTGGGCTACAAAAAGTAGCTTTAAAAGTAGATACAGTTATTATAACAATATTTTTAAGCTAATAGAAAAAGAACATAGCTCGCTACAAGCTACAGCTATATGTTTTCACATTTAGCTAAGCTATAGCTACAGCTACAGCTAGGATAAACGTAGCTTAGCTAGTAGCTAAGCTACAAAAGTAGCTAGCTACTGCCCAGCTCTGTACAGAAATTACATGCAATATAATTTTTATCTAGAAAACTTTCAGAATATTTTAATGAAAACATTTTAAAATGTACTGATTACCACTTATCGCTATGTGCTTCAATTGTAGCTTAATTTTATTTCTGTATTTTCAAATTTAAAGACAGATATGAAAGTAAAACTATTAAATGAATAAAATGTAAATAATATTTCGCTTAATTTATATGATCAATAAGTTAGAATTATCAAATAAATCATAATTTATTCTGTGTTTATACTTCTCTAACAAACCGCAACGCTTTCAATTATAATTAAAATCGCTGAAATATAACAATGTCTTTAATGAAATATAATTGTAACACCAACAAAGAATACTTTTTCATTAGATTTGTTTATTTCTTAAATTATATTTACTTTTTACGTTGCTAGGACAATTAAAAGGATATATGAACGTTATTTTTACATATTATAATAAAAACTTATATCTTGTTGACGATTCATTTGGTTGATAGTAGTAATCAGCGCCATCTATTACATTTTTCCTATACTAATTGACACTTTGAACGGCAACGCAAAGGAAACTTATATGGGACACGATTTATACGCTATGGATTTTGTGGTGGGCGGTATTGTCGACATTATGGCTTTTAGGCGGCACGGTATGTCGACGTTATGGCATTTAGATGGTACGGTTTTATACGGCGCGGCATGCTTCGAGTCACACTAACATCTGAACAGATCTCTCTATTCGAAGAAATAAATACATCAATCAGAGTTTCTGTTATTCGAGTTGGCTCACATATAATTTGGACTAGATCAAATTCATCAAACAATTCATAAAACAGAGTTACTGTATTTATTCAACGTAAATAAATTAATATTAATAATAAACGCTGTGCATTTTTCCGTTTTTGTAAAACATGTGACTAGACCATTTTCGTGTCTTATATTATTTTTTGACTACGGCTTTGCCTGTTTTATTTTATTTTGTTTACAACTTTTTCTGTCGCTGATGATGATATGCGTTGCATGTCGAAACGTTCGAAGCTTTATTGATTTAACAATAATAAAATTGTTTAAATTTATTTTTGACATTAATGCAAACCAATACTACCGAAAACTTATACTTAAAGGTCAACACCTACTCCAAGATTTCTATAGTGCTCAGTAAATGAGACAATGTTATAAATTTACATAGATAGACGTTCGAACTCTTCCATCGTAGTAACTCTATGAACTGAATCATTTATTTTAACAGAAATTACACTAACCCTGGACCATGCACTTTTCAGCCCATATTTTTTAACAGCCGCATTAATAATGTTAAGTCTGTTAGGAGTCAGATCCTCTTTAATAGTGATACCTATGTTTTTCAATTTGCTTTTTGTCGCGTAAACTGTGGTACGATCTTTATAACTACAAAACTTCATAATTAAAGGTTTACACTTATCTTTCATCACCTTCCCCACTCTGTGCGATCTGTCGATTTAGTAGAATTAAGGGTAACGTTCACGTTCTCCTTAAAGACCTTAAGAAGGACAGCATCGGTATTCTCGCCTCGCTTCTCCTGTACACCGAACACACGCAAGCAGTTACGCCTGTTGTACTGATGCAGGCGATCCAGTTCCTCCCACATTCATTGTAATTGCTTATCCTTTTGGATAAGCTGGACGCGCAGATCTTTCACTTCTTTCGTGAGCGTTTACATTTTCTCACGAAACATTGCCTCAACTCGCACAGAAACCGCGTTTACAATATTTCCGATAAACTCATTAGATGGTTGATTTTACAATTAAAGAAAAAAATATCGAAATGAGAAAGATAGCACACACAATGAAAACGTCAATACGCTTCGATTACTCATCATAGAAACCATCTCAAATTGCATTGGTTAACAAGGTATCAAACGTGCACAACTTGAAATTAGTTAGTTTTGTTAAAAATAGAAATAATACAATGGAAAGCCCAAACAAAATTTAATAAAACAAAATTGGCGTGTCAATTTTTTACAGAACATTTAGAATAAAATGTATTTAATAGCGACATCAAGTCCTATTTTATATATATATATATATATATATATATATATATATATATATATATATATATATATATATATATATATATATATATATATATATATATATATACGGGCAAAATTAGAGGAACACCAAAAAAAAAGTTTTATAATGATTTACCAGAAAAATTATGAAAACGTATAATATTTGATGCTTTCAATTACATTACCAATGATTGCTTGAGGCAGATTATTCCATTCCTCCACTAGTGCAGCCGCTAGCTCTACCGTGTTTCGTACTAATGGATTTCTGGCCTGCAACCGTCGTTCAGTTATGTCCCATATGTGTTCGATAGGATTCACATCGGGGGACATGCTGGCCAGTTCTTTGTTGGCAATACCTACTTCAAAAAAGAAGTTAAAAATACAGCGAGCAGTGTGCGGCCGGACGTTATCCTGCATTAAAACAAAATCTTCCCCTAAGAATGGGGCAAATGGCACTATATACAATTCACCCTCCATTTCAGCCTTGCGTGCCGTGGTGGATGCAAATGGTGACAGTACATCATTTTGAATGAATTATGTCTGAGATATATTTTCTTGATTATCTAGATTTATACTGATTATAGCACAAAAATAAATTACCTATTATATACATATATTATGTAAATAAATAAAATTATCAATTATAACTGGAAGACACCCACAGATATTAGACTAGGAAAAGAAACAATTATATGAGAACATAAGTATTATTTTCGAATCTTTGGTGATAAGAGAACAAAAGTGTAGATAATTAATTTCTCTTTTATATTTATAAATTAAGAAAAAGCAATTAAATTTCTATAACAGAAGGCGTTAGAGATAATCCGACTACTACTAAATTGCCTTTGCCTCTGTACTTTGATGGACAGGAAAGGAATAAATTGGGATTTCTCTCTCGTACACAAATTTAAGTAAAGGAAGGTATGTTACAAATTTATGTGGAAGTGAATTTTATTTTAATTATAAAACAAAAAATTCAATTTAAAATATGATAAATTTTATTCTGCGACGCTTACAATTAAAATTACAATTATAATACTTGCTCCTTACGATTTTGAGATGTTAGGAAGATTTTTCTTTAAGTTTTTTCTAATCCGGCCCTAATGTACAAAAGCAAAACATGCTATTGCGAATGGCCGAAATAAATTCCTATTGGAATTATTGGTCTATATTTTATTATAAGGAGAAACAGCGGAAAGAATTTAAACAAAAAATTGCAAAAACAGATATCTTCAGGAGGGACAATTTGTGTTGTTGCCTGTGCTCCCCGCTGTATCCGTCACTGGTTAGAAATTTGTTAGAGTAGGCTTGTGAAGAAACATTTAACACCGAATTTGGCATATCATGAATGGTTCATGAAAATCATATACTTGCCACAAATTTCATTATCAAAGAACATTCATTGTCACGTTGGCATGTCGTTATGAAGAATTGAAAGACAGCCAAATTTTATGCTATTTATGTAGCACGATTTTAAATTAATATAAGATAAGTAGGTACGTAATCAAAATATAATTATTTTTATCGTAAATAATAAATGGTTAGACGAAGGTATTCTTATTATTTATTGAAACTAAACAAACTAATAACAATAACCAATTTATTTTTATAAAGTTTCATAAAAAGTGGACTAATATTTTCCATTATGCATTTTTATAAAACTTGTAAATGTTCGATATTAACTTGTTACATGACACATATTTACTTTTAGAATTTCATACCACAAAATCATAATTAAAATAAAACTAGTGAGCAGCAGAAGAGGCAAATCAAATATTTTAGATACCTACATTAACATAACTAACTTATATTTTTATTCAGTGATAAAGTCGTGATTTGTTTTTATTAAATATTATTTATTAACCATCCCTTCTTCGACTTGCACTACTGACAGATCATTTTGTACTAACATGATTCAAAATAGCGTTTACATTACCCTGGAAACTAATGTAAAGTTTGATTTGGCGTAATCGTGCTTCAAAGTAATTGAAAAAAAAACGAACACTCTTTCTTAATTTTGACTATTAAACTGCTAATCGTACTGTGTTATTTGCTGCTTCCCGTACGTCGGCACGCGTGTTTGAAATTAAATATTCAGATGAATCAGATGTATTTTCACAAGCTTTAGGAGAAAAAAAATAAACAATTTGTTTCATAATACAAATATTAATTCCCGGTATACTAAAACTGTCATTAATTACATGACATAAATTCACGCCTTAAATATAATAAATTTTCTCATTGTCGGTTCTATGCAATCTGCCTTAGTGGACCCCACCACACTATACATGTACCTATTTTCCAGCACACTATCGAAGGGTTAATATTTAATTAATCATTGTATAGAAAGTTTCGTAATACATCAATTTTCTAGGACTGTTGACACAATACTCTAATTCTATTTCACATAATATGAGTACATCATCAATATCTCACTCTTTACATCGGTGATTTGGGATTATGAAAACATGTGCAGGTGAAAATGATTCAGTGTTAATTCGTGTGACACCGATGTTATTTATTGTCTGGCGCGCGTACTGTCCTCAGTGTTGTCCGTAACTTCGCATCCCGTGCATAGTTTAAGTACATCGTACACCGTTGTTCCAAGTTCATTAGTTTAGTTACGAATGGCAGAATTAGCACAATGTTGCAATTTTGTTTACTTTACATTTTGACATAGGTAAAATACTGGTTGTTGGTAAACAAAAAATATTAAATTTGAATATTTAGTTGCAGGTACTGATTTATATCATAATAAAATTATACTGTTCTAACATCTTTGGAGTCTATGATTTATCGACCGGTAATCAAATACGCATAAATATATTATTTATCAAGCTCCACTAGAGCAAAGTACCGCACCCTGTAATAAGTACAAGGAATGATGATATATTTATTTATCCACAACTCATATATTATAAAGATATAATTACACTAATTTCAGATGTATTATATAGCTTATAAAACACTAGTGTTTTATATTGCATAAAACACTGTAAACAACTAGTTACTTAGCAACCATTTCACGATCTACCGTATTTTGAGAAACTATATATATAACTGAAACAACGTTAAACGTTATGACCCATCTTCTTCCGTACCTATAATTATGAGTTGTGGATAAAATTTTGTATTACTCTTGTGTTTTATTGATATATAAAACACTTAAGAAAAGTTAAACACTCGACCTTCGATCTCATGTCAAAAATTTTCTTGGGTGTTTTATATACCTAATAAAACACTTGTATAATAAATAATTATTATTTATTTTATTTATTAAAGCGTTTAACCACCTGAAACTAATTTAGGTCAGGATGTGTATTCAATAAAATAATAAGATATAAAAGATTTTATTTAAAATTAATTAATGCACAAACGAATACTTTCTCAAAATATTCATTGAATTTAGATAATTTGTATGATTTGAATTATAAATAGGTAATATTTTTATTACCTATTATACAGGATGGTCCATTTAAAGTGTTATCAAGAAATATCTCGGAAACTATAAATTTTATGCAAAAATGACCTAGACGAAAAACAATCGTACAAAAGAGGGCCATAATAACGAAATATTGGTTTTGTCCTAGATGGCGCTGTTGTCGCTAAATCATGGTCAACTCAATTTTTTTAAATGAAAACCCCTATTTTTTATTAAAGAATCAGATTCCTCGTTAAAAAAAGAAGAATTTATTTAGTTCACTTTTTCATCAGCATGATAGATGACGCTGTAATCGCGAAAAATGATGTTGCTTTCGGACGTTCCTGTATTAGCGCTTATGCGCGCGGCTGTGTGTGTGTATTATTTGAGTTTGTGTGCGTGTGAGTTTGTTAGTTTTTGTTTGTGTGCGTGCAAGCGCATCCACTAACACGAACATCTAAAATCACAAATAGTCTCATTACATTAAATTGCCATTTTTATAAAATATGGTTCATCTGATTGTTTACATTCTGTCTAAAATCATATGGTGTAAATTTAAATTGCATTTTATTTTAGATTTTAATTAAATTAAGCATAAGCTCTAATACAGGAACGTCCGAAATCAACATCATTTTTCGCGATTACAGCGTCATCTATTATGCTGACGAAAAAGTGAACTAAATAAATTCTTCTTTTTTTTAACGAGGAATCTGATTCTTTAATAAAAAATAGGGGTTTTCATTTTAAAAAATTGATTTGACCATGATTTAGCGACAACAGCGCCATCTAGGACAAAACCAATATTTCGTTATTATGGCCCCCTTTTGTACGATTGTTTTTCGTCTATGTCATTTTTGCGTAAAATTTATAGTTTCCGAGATATTTCCTGATAACACTTTAAATGGACCATCCTGTATATATATTTATATAAATTTACGGAGAAAATTTTTTTTTTTCGTTATAAAAGTACGGGCTCCATATTTTCATCTGATTCTCTGTATCTTCTTTTGAAGATGGCACCTTTGCACAAATGAAGTTCACTTTAAAAGACCGCAGGTAATGGATTATGAGGGAACATACATAAATAATAAATCAAAAATTGTCAAAATTAGTAGGATAGCAGAGACATACTTAAAGCCACTTCTATCTCTCTTCAGATATTTGTATTTGCGTGTAAGAGCTAACAAACAAAATATAAATAAATGGTAACGGCCATGTCAGGTTGCATTTGTTCGTGTTGATTCAGCAACGGGTATTAAACAAGAATATGCGAGGGTAGTAAATGGATGAGTGACCGCTTTGCAGTAACCCGTTGAACTCCGTGTGCAGAAGCGGATTTAAAATATTTCGGGCCCTAGGCAAAATATTTATTTCGGGCCCTTTAAGACATAAAATTCTGCATCTAATCCAATAAACAAAAATAATTTTACATGCTTCGTAACAGCACAAATTAGATCTGAAAATAACGAAATTATCGATAGCCATGAATCTGAAACAAAATTATCAAATGTTTAACGTTTTATCTGTCAAAATAAATGACATAATAAATAAAGAAATTATTTTGACAGATTAAATGTCAAACATTTGTTTAATTTTATATCAATACCATGACTATCGATAGTTTTGAGGCTATTTTCGTTATTTTCAGATCTAATTTGTGTCGTTACGAAGCATGCAAAATTAATTTTGTTTATTGGATTAGATGCAGAATTTTGTCCTAAAACTTTTATTTGAAGCTGTCTTGTTTGAAATAATTAGGGAAGCAGGAAATTATAAAATTATGATTTTACATGTTAAATACCCATGTTCGGGAGTCGCGGTCACCATCCTGTATATATATATATATATATATATATATATATATATATATATATATATATATATATATATATATATATATATATATATATATATTTCTATTATTTAAACTACTGCCTCGTTAGCCTAGGCCAAAGTCCGCCTGTGTCCGTGTGCCATTGTCATATCATAGATAACGAGCAACGGAGGAGGTATATGACCGTAGAAGTTGAGTTCGCTTGAAAAAGGAAATTACGTAATTACACACCTTACTATGTGTGGCATTCTGCCATATAAGATCTCGGTAAATGATACAAATTTACGTGGAAGCGCGGTTATCAATCGTTAAAACATAGTCCCCATAGATGTCATTAGAGGCGACCATTTCTTCGCTTTCATATCAATATTAGAAAAGAAAGTTAACTTTTTATTGACGAAACACATATTTTAAATTTTTAAGTATAATGAAACAAAAGGTTTTATATGTGGCATGTCATGAGTGTATTTTCACATTTCTGTTTCTGATCCGCTGCTTTGTAAACTATAATCAAAAGTGAGAAATGCCTATATAGCACATATCTCACTCGTAACATATTAATATTAAATAAATTGAAAAAAATATATGAAACTCGGGTCAGGTAAAAAATATTCAAGTCATTTATTTACTGGAAAACACGGTGGTTGCGTTGTCAAGCTTTATTTAATATAGTTATTATTATAACAAGTGCCGAAAAAGGCTTGTTACGTGCAACTGCAGAGATTAACGCACGAGGCTTGCCGAATGTTCTCTATGCTTAGGTATGAGTTATAAACGGTAACTGCCTAGGAAATTTGATAGAGTTAATATAAATCTATTGAATTAGTAACATCAAAATCCTTAGATAATAATTTAGTTTTTTTACTTTTAACCAGCTTTTCGGGTTTCTGAACCACTGTGCATTACTTTGGTTGGTTTGTTGATTGCTTCATTGTTCTACGTTATTTAAAAATATTTCACTAATTTCAAGATAATTTCTTCAAAATCGTCTAGATTTGAATACTATAATGTGTGATTCTACTTTATCATGTACATCTCCAGAGATAATTGCAGCCTTAGGTCAATCAACCTGCTGCTGGTATTTCTCTAACCTCCGAAATTGTTGTCAATAATAATTCTGTTGATAATATAAATTGGTACGAAATAAATCAATATTTTAGACGGTATAAAAGTTTTCAATTCACATTATGTCAATGTAAGCAACTGTATTATTAATAAACACAAATAATAAATATTATGTATTTTACTTACTCTCTACATAAAATCATTTTGCTTTTTGTTAATTATCATATTTAATAATGATACACCTGCAAGTAGTTCTCTGCTCATTGTGATGTGTACAGTAGGAATACTGATGACATTATGTGCAATATTTAAAAGATTATGTTTATAAACGTCAAAATATAACACTGCATATATTTTTCTTCCATAAGCGTCTGTTTAATTTAAATCGCTCCCAATTAAATTTTCTTTTGCGTAAAGCACAAATTACTTTCGGCACTTGGTCTGCATTTGTCTCCTTTCCACACGTAACCAAAGCAATAGTAGTTACGTAATAACAAAGAAATCGCACAGTTGTAGGAAATTTATTTTACGAAACTATGGAATTATTTACATGCCGGTAGAATATGATTTACAAGGTGTAGCAAATATATTTTTCTTTAGAGTAACGCAGTAACATACTATAATTACTCAGTTTAACCTTTTTTCTCACACATTTTCTCTTTAATTTATCAAACTATATTATTACATGAGCGGGGGTTACTTCAATATATTTATATAAATTTTTCTATTAATTGTATCCATTTTATTCTTGTCTGATATGTATGCAATATTGTCACGCGATACTGCCGTGTATTACCGAGCTTAAGCTTAAGACGCAATTCAACTAACAAATATATAAGCATTTTCTTGGGATTTTCTTGGTGTTAATAATGACTAAAATCAAAATAACTATTAGCGAATTACGTTGAATTAGCTAAATATTATACCAATAAAAATATAAATATGGGAATTTATCTGCTGAAAAGATGATAGAAACGGAATAAATTTTTTCATTAATGAACGAACATTATCGTATGAAATAAAATAAAAAAACTAAATTATTTTTAATTAAATTATAATATTATTTAAATGTAGCGAATATTGATAGGATGATCGGATGTAAGCATTTCAAAACATGCATGTATCTACTTTAAAATATTGCAAATATATTGTGTCGCGCTGCTCTACCGTTTAAAAATTAATTTGCTACTTATATTTAAGAAATTGATATCTTTGTGATGCACATGAAGTATAGCTAAATTGATTAAACGCTGTTGTCATCGTTGAACGGATGTATGTTTTTAGTCTTCTACGACACGAAAATAGCTATATAAATAACAAGTGCGTGAAGACATACTTTTTACATGAGCGCAATTTATACCGGTCGTCCGTACCCACGACACGTCTGCAATATTTCTGGTACAAGTCAGCGACAATTTTCAACAGACTTTTTATTTAGCAGTACTCGTAAATTTGTCGATAAATTCTTTTATGAAATCAACACAAAGAAAATTAATATTTTTTTTTCTTAATTTTGGTCCAGACTTTATGCCATGCAACCACTGTATTTTATTTTATAAAGTTAATTTACAATATTTTATAAATTTTGTTATATATTTACAATAAGTCTGTGGTTCTTTTAAGGTATCTTGTATTGTTGTCTTTGTGTTTCTTTCCAATGTGTTCCTTTGTGTAGAATATTTGCTGCATGATGTGATGATATGTTCCATTGTCTCCGGCGTGCTGCGCGTTTGACAATTTGGTGTTGCCACTTGTTATATTAGGAATTTATTGTGATTTGTTTGGCTGTGTCCATTCCCCAGGCGGATGATATTTTGAATTTCTCTTCTGTTGAGTTAAACGTTTTTGTACCATGTTTCTTTTTGTAATGTCAGCTGGAGTTGGTGGTACCATTTTAATTTCTTTTGTCTTTTATTATTAAATGTTTGCTTTAATTGTTGTTATTATGTCAGTACTTGGAAGTTTTATTTGTGTTATATCAATATATCCATTGGAATATTATCTGTTTTCCTTTTCCTGTTTCATTTGTTGCTTGTCTGTAGATTTCATTGACCAGGTATTTTTTTTTTAATTTTGGTGTATTTGTAGTTTTTAGAATTGGTAGAGCGATTTTAGAGTTAATATGACAAAGTTTTTGTCATTTTCGTTTTCGCGTATATTTTGGAGTGCTAATTCTATTGCCTTTAGTTCAGCTGTAGGTATTGTAGTTTTAATGGGTAGTTTTATTTCTGCTGTCGTTTTATTGTAGCATGCCGCTGCGATTTTTTCTTCAGTTTTGGATCCATCTGTGCACAATTGTACATGATTGGTATAATTGGCAGCAATGAATTCCTGTATTTGTTGTTGGATCATGTTAAGATTTATTTTTAGTTCGGTTCTTAGAGGTAGGTACTCGTTGTCGAAAGGCATAATCTCTTGTTTAAAGGAATTATTTAGGTACTTTGTTAGTTTTTCGATCAATTCTATATCTGCCGGGGTTTCTTTATTTCGCCATTAAAGTGACGTCTCAACTTGATATGTTAAATTGTTTAGTTTTAGTTTTAAGTTCAATTTTATTAAAATTTCTCTTTTTATGAGATGTTTTGATGTAAGAAAATTGCTGCGTATTTCTACTGGTAACTCATTTGCTTCACTGATTACCGTGTCTATTGTGAATGACTAATAGGCTCCTAAGCATATGCGGATAGCTGCGTTTTGGATTGTTTTGAGCTTTTGCATATATTTTTTTGTTCCATTGTGACCCATATATTACAAGGCCGTATTCTATTTTGGATCTAATTGTTGTTCTGTAGATTTGCAGTAGTATTTTTCCTGGTTCCTAGAATATGTGCAGTAAATTATTTAATGATATTAAGGTCCTTATTATATATTTTTTTAATTCTGTTATATGTTTATTAAAATTTAACTTCGAGTCTAACCATATTCCTTGGAATTTGTGGTATGTTTTGATTACTATATCTTTGTCTGAGATTGTCACACTATTGTGTCCAATGTTTTTGTGTTTTCTTGTGTAATGAACTGTGATGAATTTAGTTATTTGTTTAATTTACTGCTTTTTTTTAAGTTGTTTGTGTTTTGTTGATGTCTTTGTTTGTGCTGTATATCACCATATCATCTACATACTGTAATATAGATATTTTAGTTGGATTTGGAAATTGATGATTGTGTTATAAGGGTATAATGAGAAAAGTAAATGGGATAAGACCCCTTGAGGTAGGCCGATGCCGGATTCTCTACTAATAGTTTTACCATTACTTGTTATGATATAAGTTCGTTGTATTAAGAAATGTTGTATCCATTTGATGTATAATTTTTGTATATTTGTGTTTTTTGAGATCTGAATTAGTGATGATACATGTACGTTGTTGTATGACTTTGCAATATCTATGTATTAATGTTTTGTTTTTTTTCTTGCTGAATGCGATTTTTATATCCGTGGTAAGTAAACTTACGATGTCTACTGTGCTCTTTGTTTTCCTAAATCCGTACATTGTAACTGGTAGGAGGTGATGTGTTTTCACATTGTGTTCTAGTCTATTTTTTATCATGGTGTTCATTATTTTATTATTTTTATTGTGCAAGGGATTAATGCTATAGGTCTGTATGAGTATGGGTTATTAGGGTTTTTGTCGAGTTTTGGGATGGGAATTATTTTAATTTTCCTTATATCTTCTGGTATTTCTTTTGCACTCTACCAGATATTATAGTTATCGAGTAGGCTTTCTTTTGCTTTATTTGGTAAGTGTTTTATCGTGTCATAAATTATTTCATCATAACCGGGTGCTATTGATTTTTTTGTTTTTCAGTGCGAGATTTAGTTCATGAGTCGTAAATGGGATTGTGTCTTCTGAGTTGTTCCGTTCTGTTTCTTTTTCGAAGTTTTCGGTTATTTCTTCTTTGTTGTCAATATACGAGGGTAAGGTGAATAGTTCTCGGCCTGGAAATGAAAGACTGCGATTGTCAGTTAAAAAATGATTTTACTATCCCTTAATATAATAATAATAAATATTTTTATTCGACAAAGTTCGGCTAAAGCTGTTCTTACATTTAACCATTTTACAAAATTAAATACAAAATACAAATGAATGAAATATATAAAAAAAGAAGAAATCTAAATTATCATAAAAATATCCACCATAGCGAAATAATTACAATAATCAACATACAAACGAAAAAACTATAACATGTTTATTTTAAATTTAGCATGATTAATAATAATAATAATAATAATACAAATAGATGTTATAAAGATGAAATTAAAGATGATATTTATTGGTTATTACAGAATAAATTTCTTTTATACAAAATGCCGGATTTTTTCAGAGTTTCACTTTTCATAATATTTGGTATCAAATGATTATAAATTGAAGCACACTGAAAACTAAAGCAACTTTGAAAAAATGCTGTTCTATGTCTGGGAATATGAAGTAACAATCTATCACTAAGATCACGTTCACGTAAATTAGCACGAAAACAGATTTTACTAAAAAGATACGGAGGAGTTCTGGGGTGGGATTCCATAACTCGGTTGCTATCATTTGAACTTGTTATGATATCAATTGAAAATATCAACTACAAAGTGAACTTGCGATTCTGTAACAGTAATCGTTATTTGTGGTTGTTACGTAACAAGAGAAATAAAGTACACTTTACACGAATTGAAAATGTCCAATCGCAATGCAAATTTGAATTCCCGCCATGAAGACATATGGTGATAGATATTTAAACTAATATAAATTTGTCATTTGTGGTCAGTAATAAATACAAATTTCCCGATTTTTGTACATTTATTATTACTGTTGCATAAAATTAGTATTTCAGTGTTACATATTGTTGATTGATTTGCTTAGTGTATAATGTTGTTGGTTGAATATTCTCTCGTTAATGAATAATAATAATATTAATTTATAAATTTATAATTATCTTTCGGTATTTAAATTTGAAATACATTTATTGACAGTAATAAAATAGGTACAATATATTATTAATTCTTTCTTCTTCGTGTCACATTCTTATCCATTCGACGTCCGGCCTCTCGTCTTGTAGAATTCGTTCTACAGATTTCTCATTTATCTTTTCTACGCAGTCCCTTCGTACGTGGTAAATCGTTTTTAATTCTTTCTCGCGTATTCTGCACTCTTTTATTCTTGTCTTGCCCAATAATAGTTTCTTTCTTCCATTCTCATTCTAAATATGCAATGATTTAAAATTTGTTGTCTGTTCGGTATGATTTTGGATTTTTTTGAATATAGGTTCTTCTTGTATCTTGAATTATATAATGAATTTCGTATTTCTTCTTTCTTTTATTGTATTTGTATTTCCTTTTCCCTTCTTATTGGATCTTCTGTTACATTCTCCTTGAGTTTTTTCTCTTTCTGTGTTAGCTGCTGAGTGTCAGTTTCTGTGGCAGAATTTAATTCCCTTTTCTTTCCATTGATTCATCTCTTGCCCTGTTTCTTCTTTTCTTGTCATTGGGTTCTTAGTCTTTCTTCATATCTAATGACTCTTTTTCATATATATGTCCTCATTTTGTAACGTTTAGTTTCTTCGAGTATTATATAGGTTGAGGTTGCCTTGCTTTCAAAAATAGGTTAAAATTTCTAAATACATAAAAAGTACCAGATTTTTTATTTATTATTACACAAAACGAATATTACCGCTTTAAATAAGTAAGTTACATGTTTTATTTATTATAAAAATTGTTTATACTCACTGCTTTCTTTCAATTATATTGCCGAACTGTCAGCTGTCAAATATAAAAATTCAATATGGCTGCTGTAACGGTTGGCACTTTTCAATCGTTATTTATCAATTGCAAAATAACGTGAGCAATTGTTATTTGCAGTTGCTATTGCGTTACAGAATACCGATTTCGATTTGTAATTGCTATGTAACAAGAGCAATGGTTATTTGTAGTTGTTATGAGTTACGGAATCCCACCCCTGTTCTGTAAAATGCGATGTATTAAACATGTAGAGTGATGTAATCTGCGATTTTTCATATTTAGCCAACCTAACTCACTAATGTGTTCTGATATATGCTTACGTCTATTTAACCCCAGTACGAATCTCACATAAGAGTTTTGCACTTCCTGTATTCTTGAACTATCCCGTAGTTTAAAAAACGGGCCATAAACCGAGTCACAATAGTTAAATAGAGAAAGTACAAGACTCTCTGCCAAGATTGATTTGTTCTTTTTCAAAAGAATGAACCTATTCATAAATAATTTTTTTAAAGCCAAATATGCTTTTTTAATTAAAATGCTCAGTAAAACGTAATTGTTTATCAAGGATTAAACCCAAATTTTTGCAACTCTCAGAAATTGGAAGTTTTATGTTGTTCAACATAATTTTTATGTGGTCACTTGATACAAGATAGTCACATTGTTTATTATTTCCAAAATGCATGGCATTGGTCGTTTTTTCGTTTAAAATAAGACAGTTATTTTGAGCATATTCAGAAATAGCACCCAGGTCATCATTTACCCTAGCTGTGACATTATTGACATCATTATAGTCAAAAAGAAAATATAGTTGTGTGTCATCCGCGTAAATGTGGATATTGCAAAATTTAACATATTTCCACAGATCGAAAATATATATAGAAAATAGTACGGGACCACAAATAGAGCCCTGCGGAACACCATTTGACAGTACTAACTCGCTAGATATATTGTTATTGTGACATACATTTTGAATTCGGTTATGTAGGTAATTGACAAAAAACTGCAAGCTCTTAGGATTAAAGCCCAAGTATTTTAACTTGGCAAGAAGTAGATTATGATTAATAGTATCGAATGCCTTACTAAAATCTAATAGTATTAGAAGTACTAGTTTATTATTATCGATGTTAGATGTTATGCCATCAATGATATTATGAAGAGCAGTAGTAGTAATTCACTTGTCGAACTACAATTTTCTCTAAGATCTTTAATAGAGTTAGTAGGATGCTAGGTCTGAGATCATTATAGCACACTGGATTTTTGCATTTTGCCAAAGGTTTGACTAGGGCTACTTTCTATATATCAGGAACTACATTATCTAATAAAAATAAATTTTTTTAGGTTAATACCATGCGCCCCAGAGGAATGATAGTGTAAAGAATTAAATACCACTTCAATATCAAACTCCGATACCGCTGCAATGGAGTCTGTTGTTTCATTTTTATTTTTATAAAATTTTACGGTATCTATGTTTGGGTTAAGTGCAGCAAATGAATTCACAAAATGGTTGTTTAAGATATTAACATCTGTTAGATTATCTGGTAAAGAGGATATTGGTTTAGTATTTATATTAAACTGTTTTAAAATATTCCACATGTTACTATTGTTTAAATATTTAAGTTGAAACTCAATATAAGCTTTTTTCTCCGTCCGAATAGCATCCGCAACCAAATTTCTCAAAGATTTATAATAATTCTAGTGGCTCTGTTATCGAGTTCGTTTGTACAGAGATAAAGCATTCTTTCTGAAGTTAATCATAATTTTTATTACATCAGTAATCCACTGTTTACGCCTATCACGAATAACCATTACTTTCAAAGGAGCATATCTGTCAAATAGAGTTAAAATTCTACTGTTGAAATATGTTAATTTGTCGTTTATGTCCTTACAGCAGTATAAATTATACCAATCAATACTACACAGATCACCGTAGAACGCCTGAAAATTAATACTATTGTAATCACTAACAAAAATGTGATGAGGATTAATTTTATCATAAACTACATCAATATTGCAAGATATCATACAGTGATTTGACACATTATGCATTGGTGTTATAAGAATATCAGAACAAAACCCCGAATCATTTGTAACGAGAACATCAATGAGGCTTTCTGAAACATTTGTAAATCTGGTGGATTGATCTACAATTTGTGATAAATCGAATTCCTTTAAAATTAACAAAAACTGTTGCGCTAAATTATGATTAAGAATCAACAAATTCATGTTGATGTCACCCATAAAAATATCAAATTTGATTAAGGAAAAGCACACTCAAAGATGTTTCAAGATTATCAACAAAGTTAGTAATATTCCCAGCAGGAGGACAATAGATTACTCCAAATGTGTTGAAATGTGCAATAAAAGTAATATTTCTTTATAGGTATCTGCTTTATCGGTGGCTTAAATCTCTTCTTTCTCTTTTTCTAACTCAGACTTTTTTTGGTCAGTCTTGCATGACACGCGAAACTGTCACGTTTATCACCCTCCGGTGCTCATTACTGTTTTGTATAAATAAATGTCAGTAAGCGGGAATTCCGGGCTTGTTATTTCCAATACGCCCTACCTGACAATTTAACTCCAATGTGATTACATAATTTTTTTTTGTTTTAGTGTTACCCAAAATGGTTCCAAATCAGAATTAATAGTATTTAAATCACTATGAAATGATATGATTTTTTTCACAAAATCAGATTTAATGTAAAAGGCCAAACCTCCACCACGAGTATCTCTATCGTTTCTAAAAAGTGAGTACAAAAATTTCCATTATCAGTCTTAATGAGTCACGTTTCTGTCATACCGAAAATATCAAATTTTTTATCTAAAAGTACATCTTTTAAATAATCAAAATTTGCACATAAAGACCTTACATTAAGACAACCTATTTTAAGCATAAATATAGAAAGTACAATAAAAATTAAACAAATAAATACGAAAAGTAATTAAGTAAACACCGTATATATAAAAAAACACTGTATATGTATATTTACTCATTATTAGGTACGTACAAATCAGCTGATCACAAAATTTCGTTGCTCGTGCGAACGATAGCTGAGTCTTTAAATTATTAAGAAACAAGAGAGAACTAACGTAATTAAGTAGGATTTGCTTGACTCGGCTGAAGGTCGATGATCGATGAATCTGTGTGAATTGCGCTATTGGAGATTTTATTTGGATCATTATGAACGATGGTCGATGGGTCGGTATATGTTGCACTAACAGATTTTTTATTGAGTTCATGCAGCGAACTTATTTTATAAATTTTGGCAGGAGTTTTAATAGAGAAAACTCCATCAAAAGTCCATGTGTTCTTAAAACCAAACCTGCGAGCTGCTTCATTTAACACCAATAAACGATTTTTAGTTAAATCCTCTTTCACCACGAAAGCGAAGGCAATTTCGGTTTCTATATTGCTCCAGCTGATTGAAGTTGCTGGACAACTTTTCAATCAAAACATTTTTCTCGTCGAGCTGCTTCTTAACATCCAGGATCTCGGCATTAAATATAGAGAATTTACTCTCAATGATGGCTTCCATTCGAGAACACACTGCTTCGACAATTTTATTTACAAATTCGTCACTAGTAATTAGCACAGTGATAGTTTCACTAACTACTTTTTTAAGCTCACTTTGTTGTCGAGTTGCTAATGGTATGGTTCCCAATAATGAAAAATAATAATACAGTAAATTATACAAAATTATTTCCAAGAAAAAAACTGCAAGTATCGTGGACTAGACTGCTGAGCGCACGGGCAAGTACGTCTAAACTGTACATACGTGAGTGACTTCAACAAACTTGGTCCAGCGTTTCTCCAACATCAATATTCCGCCCGGAAGTGAGAGTCTGGAAGGCTCTGAAAGTATTTATCCACGGCCTTCTCTACTTCTTTATTGGACGCGAAGCGCTCCCAGAAACAAATTTCTTCAAGTTTGGGAACAGATAGAAGTCTGAGGGTGCCAAATCAGGATAATATGAGGGATTGCCAAGAAAATCGTACCCCAAATCTCGCAGTTTTTCCATCGCTAACGCACCCTTGTGTGCAGGTACGTTGTCCTGGTGAAAGATGATTCTTTTTCTTCTCGCGAATTTTAGCATCCAGCTGGTCAAGAAGGTTGGAGTAATATTCGCCTGTAATTTTTCTGCCTTTTCCAAGGTAATCAATTAACAGGATCCCTGTTGCATCCCAAAATATGCTGGCCATGAGCTTTCCGGCAGATGCGATCGACTTCGCTTTCTTTGGCGCTGAACCATCGGCTTCCACCCACTGCTTGAACTGCTGTTTCGTTTCTGGCGTGTAGTGTCTCATCTATGATAACAAATCGCCGCACAAAATCGGCCGGATCCCTATTGGAATTTGCGAACTATGCATTTTTGGCAGAGCGTTGTTATAGGTCTTGTATTCGTGGCGTATTTGGTGATATCTTAAGAACAGAGACGGATTCAGATTTTTGTAACTGGTTACTTTTTGTTACCTCATCTTTGACTACTACTTCCTTGAATTTCATTCTTAGATCTTCGAAAACGACACGAACATGGGCGACCTCTATTGCTACATCGTTGACTTCAACTTACTCGACTACTACTATATTGAAAACGCCGTGCCTCACTGCACGAACGATGTCCGTACGCTGCTCTTCCAGTAGCAATGCTTCAAAATCAGCTGTGCTGATTTTGGCTACTGTCAGCTTCGGAACGGATGTTGAAGTCGTAGCTTTGTCTTGCCCTTGCTTCAGTTTCTTGAGCATGTTACATTTGATGAAATAGTCTCTCGATCCCGTAACTTCTGTTTCCTCTCGCCACGCACTTGAAGTTATTAGTGCTGGTTCTTTCATATAGCCTCAGCCACTTCGGATCTTACTTCTTTAGTTTTACCTACTGCACGATAACTTTCAGCAGCCGCAAATTGTTCCTAATGGATCCCGTAGTGGAGGGCGAATGCGTAACTATTACACGGTACTACATAGTTACCATTCGCACTACCTCCCTACTGCTGCTGACGTAAAACTAATGTTGAAGACTGGTAGTCCTTCGTCTGGAACCGACATATTGCGCAACCCAGGGCGAACTTCGTTCTTTGGAGTCGTAGTAGATCAGCACCGGAATTATCGTACTCGTAACCTCAAAGTGGAAACATCGTTACGAGCGGATGTGGCGGGACATATGGCACTTCTCGCGAATACATTTTTCGCGCACTACTGTCACTACTAGGGTGTCTACTGCATATGATGAAATAATTTGTTATTTTTTTAAATTACGAAACGTTAACATTCATGACTGAAATATATTTTTATTATTAAACAACTTCAAACCGATTACTCGTTTTTGGTAACTTAATCGCATAGTAAATCTTTTTATAAATAAAAAGAAACCTATCAGTTAAATAACATTACCAAATCCTGTCCACAGCGCCAATTGTAAGAGTGGGTTATGCCAGTGAAGCACAATCCCGTCGACGTACCGAATTATACGGGATGATAAATAAATAAATAAGTTTGTACTTTGTCGTCCCACGACGTGCTGCAAGATTGAAGAGTAGCCTCAAATTACACACACACACAAACACACACACATACATACACACATACAGTTAACGAATACGTTTCTATATTATTAAAGTGCTTTACAAAATGTTATATTACTAGTCAAATCTACAAGTGGTTGTACTCTAAGTTAATTCTAAAAATGGTTGAATATAAGCTATGTCTACAAATGCCAGCCGAACCGCGCGTTCTGGTCTTTGAGATAACCCAATCAAGAATGAAAGCGTTTACTTCGAAGACAGCAAAATGTTAGCAAATTGCTGGTAGTCACTGCATTCTGCTAGTCAACAATGTGCAGCGGAAGACACCCAGGTTACTGATCCGAAATTGCAACAGTCATGGTAACAATAATAGCTAATTCATCATATTACTCAATTGAACAACGTGACTGTTACATCATTACGAAATTATGTAATTTGACAAGATTTAAATAACAATGATCGAACTGCTAGGATGGAATTGGAAATAAAATGGACTAACCTTTAACCATGGTCACTGGAAGATTTTGGAACCGCTGATGATGTTGGAATCACGCGATCTTCCTGGAATGCCGATGCTTGAAAGATGAGGTGTCCTTGTGTGGTCACGGCTACCGCAACGGGTTGATTGTTGACAGTTTTTATTTAGCATTTTATAATCTCACTGCCTACAATCCGGCTCGAAGGACCAAAAATATTTAATGCGAGTGTACGAAAGTAAAACTCGGTTCGTTCAATTATAATAATAGTTTATTTACTACTACTAGTGTACATTAACATCAACAGAATATTGTTGATATACTGGTCTTGTTCTCAGGATGTACTTAATGTCGTAGAGACAACAGCCCCTTTTAACATGAAAGTACTTTCGGGGGTGGGGAGACCCAATGATTCTCAACAGTCAACCTGAAATCTGCTATCCATAGGTCGTAATATATATTCAGTACGTATTAGAAGATTACTGTCTACTGAACGATCAGGACAAAAACCATGATAGATTTAGCGAAAATACATAATTCTTTATAATTGATTCCAGAATTTCTCGAATGTATATAGTTTCGATATTGGACGCTAATTTTCGATGAAATATTTATTTCCTCTCTTAAAAACCGGGGTAACAAAGTCTTGTTTTCGTATATCAGGACAGTGACCATCTTCCAATGAACGATTAAATATAAGAGTAAACGGTAGACAGAGAAAATCGGCATAATGTTTAATAAAATAAGTAAGGATGTTATCCGGACCGGATCCCTTATTATATCTAACTCTACTAGACACTTATGAACGTCATCAATACACGTTTGTGTATTGGAAAGACCGAAAGAGACATCAGCTTTCAAATTAAGAATTACGGTTACTCCTTGCATACATTGAGTTCAAATATTCAGAGAATAGTTCACAAGCTTCCTGCCCATTTTTGGCTGTACTGTTCTGATATTTAATACCATTAGGAATAAAAATACACTTCCTCTTTTCATTCAGGTATGATCACAATTTTTTAACATTAACTGGAATCCCTGATTCTACATTTTCAGTACATGCTTTAAAACATATTTGGATGTTGTTTTACTGTTTTCCTTAATGCTGAAAAATTCTAGTAACATTGATATGATCTGAATAGTTTATACTTCTGATGTGCTTTATTCTTTTCTCTAATTAACTTTATTAGTTCATATGAATACTAATAAGGACAGGATCGCTTAGTAATAGTCTTGCTAGGTACATATTTATCAATCACACTATATAACAAATCATAGAATTGTGTTATCATTGCTTTAGACTTTGAATTTGAGGAAAGTACGTTCTAATCAGTAGATGCAAGAACTGACGTAAATAATGCAGAATCAGTATATTTATAATAAAATAAGTATAGAATGATGGATATTAATAACACTAATTGGATGAGGTTAATTGACTCTACATTTGATAACACTAAATCCAATAGCCTGTTATTTTGGTTTGGTACATGACTTATTTGTAATAGGTTGCAGTAAGCTAAGCAATCAATAAAATCCATAGATAATTTATTGTATGTGTTCTACGTCACCATACTATTATTGTTTGTTTTTTGTAACAAAATGAAATAAGGTAAATAAAAGTCACCACATGTACCAAATTTTCTATTAGAAATAGAATCAATGAGTTTTGGAAAATTTTAAATAAATTTTACTTCAACCTCGTTCGATGGGAGATAAAACACAACAAACATGGATAGTAAATGGATCATGATTAACAGTTTTTAGATGTAAAGTAATCCATAAATCTTGACGCAAGACCAGTCTGGCTTTTCAGAGAATGAGAAACGCTTATGAACATCAATTAAAACACCAATATCATGAGCTATATTTGAATTTTCATAAGTACCATCTTTATGTATCACAGTATAGTCGGATAAAAGAATCTCACTATCACTGAATGACGAGTTTAAGTTCATTTCTGTAAAACATATAAGATCATAGTTCGATACTAAAGAGTACACAAAAGTATTATTAGTTTTAGAACGTAACCACCTAATGTTTTGATAGTAAATTACCAAGCCCATTAAAAGTCCAAAAACAAATATTTAGAAACACTAAAAATTTATCAAATTAGTTTCACCTATTCAAATTTTCAACTGATTCAATTAAGAGGATTTTAGAGCCGTCATCTTTTCGAGCCAGGATTTTGTCATTTTTCATCCAAACATATTTATATTTGTTAGTGGTAAAAGTTTCGTTAGGATTTCAAGAATTTTCATGTGATAAATTATCATTTATATACATTTTTTAAGTCGTATTATCTAAATTCAGATCAGATGTTATTATAATTTTACGTTGTTTTACCACGGACATAAACTTTTCCTTAATTTGACGAGAGATGAATTTGACAACAATGTTGCGAGGCTTCTTAGAATTTCTGTTAATCTGAGGAAGACGATGAGGTACGTCAATATCAGTGATTGCAACATCCATATTTTAAGTATGAATGAGTTATTGAGTTGAGTATGAATTTTATTTTTAGCGAGAAATGAAATATTGAGAAACTATTAATATGTTACAATTTAAAAAATAATATTAGAAACAATATCTGTAATCTGTAAAATTTATGAAATTAAAACATTTAAATAGTGAGAAGATAAGATTTTATGCTATTTAAAAAATCTTATATTTCATATTTAAATGCCTACTGCAAAATATAAACACTATTTATTGCCTACTTTTACTATAAAAGCTGCCTATTTTAAAGATTTTTAAATGTCTGTCATTTATCAATTTAAAGCGTCCGAAAAACTTAAATTGCAACTGAGAATATAATACTTGGTTTCAGGTTATTGACCCGGTCCTAAATAGGTGCTCATATTCAATCTGATAATAAGTATGATGAAGAATATGACTGGAACATATTGGTGAACAAGAAAAAAGAGTTTCGATTATGAAATATAGAACTCGATGTCTCTGTGGAAATTGAACGTGCATGTTTTTATTTGGATAAAATACACGTAGTTATGTGACAAGATTTTTTGTAAAAATATTTCTGAATAAAAAAAGAAAACATTTTGGTAAAAAAAAAGATTTTTTGTGTTTCTACGTTTTTATAACAAATAATAAAATTAGTCATTTTATTTCAAAATTCCTCGGATCAACTTAAGCACTCAATCTGCTCATATGTGACAAGGTCACATAAACTCGAAGTTTAAATTAAATCTTTACCTCAGAAAAACTGGATATAAAATATAAAATGCTCATTAGGTAAGTATTGCTACACAAGTCCGTTTTGCTTTCGCCACGCGCTTTAAGAATTTTCCAAAGAAACTTATTTGAAATTCCGGAATTTTCGAGCAGTTATTGATAACCGCAGTCGACCGGGTTCGTGTTAATAAATACGCCATGATAGTCTCCAGAGATCTGTTAAGTTTTTCTTTCTTTTATTTCTCATTTCGAGAATTCATGTTTACTTGTGTTAATATATGCTACAACTGCTCGTTTTCTTTTCAGTCTACTTTTCGCGAATATAATTTTATATGTAGTTCTAGTCAATTTATCTATTTTAAATAGGATCTATTTGAAAGAAAGGTTGTGGAATACCAAAATGGAGATCCGTTTTATTTGAAAGAAGGTCGTGAAAATTGGTTTTACTTTTGAGTCCATTTGCGAACGTATTTACTGCATATAGTAATACTTAGAGAAGTGACAAAATATTCGTCTTCATTTATTTTTTATTTTGAAATTACAAGTCAAGAATAATATTATTTGTCAATTTAAAATTTGAAATTAGTTGAAATTATATTCTAATTATGTCTATGTTCAGACAGTCTTTACATGATTGTATGTGGATGTATGTATTTTTTTTACTCAGAAATAGCGATTCTACGTTAAAATTAGTATCTTGTCGATCTGGTTTTCACTTTTTACCAGTTTAAAATTTTCTAAAAGTGCACTGGTATTTACAACTTATGTTTGAGATATCTATAGTGATATAGATAATGAATAGAAGTTTTGTCGGAATTTGTACAATAAATAAACCCTTACGAAAAATAAATTAACGTGTCCGAAATTTTATTATTTACATGATAATTCAAATAACAATTTATAAAATAAATACCATAACATTTTTCATAAAATAATATTGTTGAAAGAAGAATGATAGCAAAAAATATTGACATAATTAATAAGGTTCAAAGACAAAAGTAATTTTATAACAATGTGATGTAGATCGATTCAAAACATATGAAGTAATTAAAAAAAAATATTATTTCGTAAAATCGCTGTAAATTTACTTTAGTTTAAATATGGTCAGATAACGTCTTGCGAAATCGAGCGATATTCTCATACTACAAAATAATATTAAATGACACACGTAAACTTGTGCAATATATGCTTATACAAATAATGATTTTTATGTTTATTATTCCAATGAAGTAATTATTGTTAACTATGATTAAATTTGAATTTTTTGAATAAAGCGTAAAAGAGCTTATTTTGTTTTTTTTTTGTGTATAAAATGCCATCTTTGTAGCATATTTTCATTATAATATAGTACATAATATGCGCATATTTTTTTGTGTATATTCTAACGTTTTCTACGTTTCTTTGAAGTGTATTGGATTTAAATACAAAAATAATACATAACTAGATATGTTAACAAAAATAAATAGTATTTATTTGTTAAACGAAAAATTAGATATTTAAAACTAACTAACGCTGTAGCAATTTAAACACAAATTATTAATACAAATATACTACTTACTTATATAAAAACTTCAATATATATTAGGGTTGGTCGAGAAAAATAGATTTGAGACGGGTAGTGAAAAAGTTATAGTTTTTGTGATTCTATGAAGGGCGATAGTCGTGGTTTTGAATATGGGTTTAAACTAGTGGTGGGATCCGGATCCGGATAGTTTCGGTTTCGGATACAAAAATATCCGGATATCCGGATAATTGAATGTTGAACTATCCGGATCTCGGATCCAAATCTGAGTATCGGATTTTGGATCCGGATCTGAATATCGGATTTTGGTTCCGGATCTGAGTATAGGATTTTGGATCCGAATCTGAGTATTGAATTTTGGATCCGAATCTCAGTTTTGGATCTCGAATCCGGATCCAAATGGCGAATCTTGGAAACGGATTTGAGCATCAGATCTTAGATTCGAATGTGAGTATGAGTTGGAATTTTAGATATAGAATTTCAGTATCCGGATGGGTTCTCTTCAAATATTCTGAGTAAAACCAAATAAATGTGATTATGAAGTAATCCACTAAGCATTTTCGTTTCATGTAGTTAACAGTCGGCATATTTCTGATGTTTAAATTTCTGTTCAAAAACTTTTAGCATCTGCTAACAAGGAAATTTCACAGAACTAGTAGGTAAGTAGGTAACAAAAACAATCCCTTTTATGTGAAACACGTGCTCGAGGTAAATAAAAATGTATTCGCTACCTACAATGAACCTATGGCCATTATTTCTCAAATTTCACCTTAATCTCTTTTTACTTTGAAGTATTTGTTCTAATGAATGTTATAAAAACTGCAGAATTTTCAATATTCAAAGAAGTATCCCCTTCTTTTCTTTACATGCGAAATTTTATGTTAGCTTTGTTGTACTTGTATGTTCAAGAGTATGACAATATATATTTTTCTAAATGAGCAATAATAAATCTTATCATGCAAGTACTTTTTACATATCGCATCCTACTAACTCCCATAAAATTATACGGTAAGTAAAAAGAAATTAATTCAATAAGTTTTGCTAAAAACTTCATATTTATGGTATGACAAAATAAATTAATGAAATTAACGTCAAATTAATATGTTACTGTATATGTGAAATAATACAAATTTATATTTTTTATTCATCATTTAACTAAATATGACTCTGTGTAAGTAAATTCCTTTCTTCTTTATATATGTACAAACTACCTGGCTATTTTAGAGGGGTATTATAAAATTTATTACTGTTTACAGACCGCTGTAAAGATAAACAGGCCCACTTCAATGGTTTCAATTTGACCTCAGTTTCAAATGTTTGCCTTTACATTCGAAATGACGAATCAGATCTAGAATTAAAATTTGGATCCGGATCCGGAGCCAAGTCCAGATCCGGATCCAAATCCGAATTAAATTTACGGATATTCGCTTCAAGATCCGAACATCGGCTATCCGAGGATCCGGATATTTTGATATCCGGGTACTCGGATCCAAGTTTTGTCGGATCCTCACAGCACTAGTTTAAACCCAGCTAGCGCTAAGGCCTCAAAAATGGCAATTTCTGGTGCTTTTTCATATTTCATTGATTAGATCATACTATTCACGTTATATATGTGTTTTTTGGTACTCAAATTACTCCTGGAACCTAAAGCTTTAAGTTATGTTCATCGGGACTGCCTTTCGATGATAAGAACGCTCGTTTTTTTGCCAATTTAAGATACCAACTCTTTGGCTTAAATCGGCGAAAACCGCGAGACCCTTACTACAGTGATGAATAAGTTACAACTGGCTTCTAAACTACTGTCCATATAAATTTAGCAACTAAAATTTACCGTAAGCTAGTCAAGTTGACTTCCAACTGAAGTAAATCTTCGGTTTTTTTGTGTCTACTTATCGAGTTTTTATTATGAATCGACAGTAAAACCGAGAGGACTGTTGTTTATTACATAATTTTTTGTTCATTTAAAATACATTTTCACCAATTTAAAATTACTCCTGTGGCTCCTCCACCACAAACATCTTTGGGGGCCGTGATTTGACGACTGGTAACCGCACTTCACACTTACCGTGGTCTGCTTCGGTAGAGTGCCACAACCAATAATGGATAAAAAGGCGTAATTATATATTTATATATTTATTTATTTTAACCTTCCAGTGCTCGCGCATATTTTTGTAACTCGAATGCTCGCGCGCGAACTGTGGGTCCGCAGCAATAAAATGTGTTATTTATAAAATATAAAAATATAAATGAGAAAAATACTAATTGTTTATAACAATTTATTCCTTTTGAAAGCAAAATAAATTGAATACATGTAATTAGTTACTCAGAAATAGAAAATAAACAACAATTAACACACTGCCTCTCTTATCAAAAATCTAGCCCACTTAAATATACGTAAAGGTTAATAAATATTATTCAGCGAACCCTATTCACTGTCATCTTTATTAGGAGTATTAGAACAGTTTTCACAAATAATTAATAAATGTTCTAAGCATAGATATTTTTTACACTCAATACAATAACATCTTGTTGGTCTGGCCGTGTCGCTATTTTGTATGTCAACAAAATCCTATTCTTCTACTTCTTCCTCGTCATCAAAATCCTCCAAACATTGCTACATAAGTTGTTTTTGTCGTTTTTGTTCTTCCTCCCACAAACTCATCTATATATAATTTATATTCATATTTAACATGTAAATACATAAGATATATTCATAACTCACCTGAATTATAAATTAACAAACAAATTAGAAAAACTCTAGTACAGAAAAGAATGCTCACCCGCGGATTGACACACGTAAAAATATATTACACGGTTGCTCGCACGCGGACTGACAGTCCGCAGACCCTACCAGTGCATTAATAAGTATTTAAACAAAAATGTAATTGTGCACAGAGCATCAGTGAGTTATTTGGTGCAAATACTTAAAAGATGAGTAAAGGCCTATAACGTACAGAAGAATTATTTACAAAATAAAAATCTTGCGGAGTGAGAGTCCGCGCGCGAGCACTGGAAGGTTAAAATACCTTTCGCTCTTTCTAAATTTACTGTACCCGCCGCGGCGCGCCTCTTCGAATTTGCTAAAAATATTGGATATAGTTTTGTGGCAAGGAATATATTTAAATAGTAAAACAAATTTTACAAATAATTTTAAAATAGTAAGAATTATAATATTTTCTTTACATACAAAATATACTGATCCAAAATTTAAGATTATACAGTGACAGAAACAGATCAAATATTAATCATTTTAAATGTGATACAGTACAAATTACTTTTTAAATTTAACCAATGCAATAATGAAGCGGTTAGAATGAAATAAAAGAGTTGAATATTTATTTATACTACTACTTGAATGGAATTCGAACTCTCCAGATTCGAATGTCCTAACAATCACTGGCGGCTCGTGGCTATCGAGCAGTGAGGTGACTTGGCCCAATTTAATAATCAGGAAAAAATAAAAAGAATAATAATAAAAATAAAATAGTATATTAAAGAACTAGAATCATAAAGCAATCTGTTAACGCACGAGTCCAAATTTGAAAAACGACATGCTCTGCGGCGATTTTTACAAAGGACAACTGCATTAACTGGCCTTATGAAACGTGTTCTTTATACTATTTTTTCTATTGAGGTAATTATATAATTCTGTTAGATTTTTTAAAACTGCGACTTGTTAAAAATATAAGTTGGTGTTTTTTATCATTTGTGTTGGTAGACAATTGAAATATTATATTTTTTGACAATTAATTAATATTGTGAATGTTTTGAATTTTGTCTGATTTTAGCATATTCTGTTAGTAATATTTTAACACCGATAATTTACAATTTTAAGGTTATAAGTCATTTTGTTAGATTTAAAAGCATTCATACCACACCTACAAAATAAAAAGCGCCAAAAATAGTGCCCTTGTAGATCTCCTTAGCAACGTGTTTACAGTGCGTTTATAGAGCTACAAGAACACCTAAATAGAAAAATATATTTATTAAATTTTGCCTTATAAACTCATATTTGCCGCCTGTTCGGGAAAAGAGGTACAGCCACCGGATCATGTAAATGTGAAAACGATATTCGTTATTCAATTGATCACGTAAAATTAGTCACTCACTACGTTTTTAACTTCGGACATTTCCGTGAACTCACTACGTTTTTCTCTAAACGATATAGTATTCTTAGTACGTTTTTATTTTTATGTCAAAGAACTTTGACAATTAAAAATCAACATTATTTAATAAACATAAATAGTAAAAATTATTATTATTTAAGTAAGTATATCAATATTATGTACATAATATTTATTTATATAAAACAATTCTTAGCTCTTTCTACATAATGCTCCCTATTTTTCCTCCGCCAGTTTTTGATAGTTCTATTTTTTAAAGCGCTGCTTTGCTTTTAGCCCTCTGCTTATAATCTGACCAAGCCTACAAATTCATATGAATAAATTTTTTTATATATATAATAATTGTAAAATTGCATTTATACTTTCTGCCACTATTGAACAGCTTTTATTCCACTGCCCAGCGCATTTAAGAGTATGGTCAAGTCGCTCCACAGTTCATTAATTTTGGCCCGTCCTTAAATTGCTTAATACGTCGTTGTATCATTACCTTATTTATTTCAAAATATGATATAAAGGTTATCCATATATAAGCCTTGCGTGCCATTCTTGAAATTTTATTGTCTTGTAATATTAATTACTATAAATTTTATGAAAACATTAATCGTCAAATATTTTCATATAAAAAATTAACATATTTCATTATTTATAATTGATTTACCTTGATTTTTTTACCTGTGTCGAGTGCAAACGTCAAACTTCATTAAATTGTGACATAGTAAGCACTGAGTAAAAATTGAAAAAAAAAGAAAAGAATTTTGAAATAAAGAACGACTTATAGAAATATAAATGAATTAAACAAAGATGTTAATAGTGAGTAACGTTTTCACCCACAATGAACATTGCGTTTAGAAATGACAATTTAACTGACGCAAAACAATATCGTTTTCACTATTCATTTTTACATAATCGCAATTGACACGAGTCAGTATTATTCACTTCTAGTAATTTTTACATGATCCCACCCCAGGTCTTAATAACGAGTTTTGAGAAAAACTGCTGCAAAGATTTTTGTTTTCTGACGTTATAAAAAACTAACTATTTATTATAAACTTGTAGTTATTTTTTGGCTATCAACATTCTACAATATTTATCTTCTAACATGTCCATTTATTTTTTATATTGTTTTTTTTTTTGAGATAAAAACGAACACTTATCTCTCTTTTCACAAAAACATTTTTATTATAGTAAGACCTACACTAAAACGAGTAATAGAAATTTACACTAAATTATCATTTTAAAATAAGAAAAATATATTAAATGAAAAAATTGAAATTGGCACCAATGCTTGTTACCTTTCTTAACTTGCCTCTTCTGTCTCTTCCTCACTTTCATCGTTCTCAGAGTCGGGATCGGGATAAACATTTCTTATGTCATCTTTAGTCCTGATATTTTCATAAAATTCGTGAAAATTTTCATTCACATAAGGCAATAGCTCTAACAAATTTTTCTTTTTTTCAGGGTTTATCGGATTTGGTTCTTTGTAAGAAAGTGGAACTTTAATTTCTTTCGGCCACGTCATCTACTTGCGTCGAAAATCCAATCTTTTTAACGGTTCTTCTTCTATGTAACTTGTAACTTTTTTCTATAATATGTAAGAAAAGTAAACAGAATAAGTAGACATACACCTCTTTTCACTTAAAATGAAGCTAGCTTGATGCAAAAACTCTAAAGTAAGACGATCTATACCTCTTTTCTCTAAAAATTATTTTTCTAAATAAGTTATACCTTCATGCACATTGAAACTTTACAGTATTCTCACTCTAAGTAGACTTATCGCCCTCTTCCCAAACTTTAATTATGATATACTGACTTGACTCCTGTATTTATATCATTTATTGTATTTTAAGACTTATATCCCTTTTCTCGAACAGGCGCCATTTAATTGCTTAGATACAGACAAATTAAGTTGTTGCTTTAAAAACAATCGCTTAAAATTTTTATTCCGCTAACGGTTTAAAAATTTTATGTCACTAGCAGTTTAAAAATGTTTAATATATGTCAGTCAGAATAAATGAAAAGTTTATTAAATAATTATATACACATTATAAGGTATTGAAATCCAAAAACAAGTTTAATTACACATTTCACTTTCTCATTAACGATGTTAGGTATTGCACGGATTAACATAAAAAAAGCCCTTTCAATGTTTACACTTTTCGTAGCATTAACTAATTCGTTGTTCACGACTTTATGTAAATGAACTGCATCATCAATTAGAACAACTTCATCTTTTTTTTCACTTTCTACACACTGGTATACTGTAAACACTTTATTGTAGAAAATTCACAACTGTCATTTTCTACTTGCGTTCCAATTTATTTCCAGTAAACAAGTCAACCTATGGCCACGCATGAAACAATCTCACACTCAACGACTAAAAAACAGTAAGCGATTATTGACATTTAAAGCTTCTGACTCAATTTATAAAAATCTAACACTCAAATTGCAGAAGTTTATTAGGGTAAAACTGAATATACAGTTGAACTATATTCGTGGTTTAAATAACTATTATTGTCATAAAAATATAAAATGGATTTAAAAATTACTAACAAAATTAAAGCTTATTTTTTATAAATTAGGTCTATTCTTCTGTCTTTTAAAATATCAAATTTATTAATTACATATATAAAGTCCAGCTGAGCGACGCATAAAATCTAAAACGTAGCGTATGATATGACACGCGTCGTAATACGCGTTTAGCTCAGAGCGCTAATATCGGAGATTATCGAGAGACGATGAAAGCATCGCCTCACATTATAATCAAGAAATGTTCATGCACCAGATAGATTGAGCTATTCAATTCATCATCTAGAAATGTGTCTGACTGAGACGGAGACTAAAGTCACCTCAATCAGTAGACCGATAATACAGTCGAATTTTATGACATGTTTAGAGCAATCTTTGTTTGGTTGGGCCTCTGTAAAGTAGTACAACGTTTAATCTGCACACTATCGCCACGCAAATTGTATGCATTTATGTATTTACAAAAAAATTGAATTATGTTACAACAACTTTTATTTTTACTTACAAAACTAAAAGTTGTTTTTTTTTTAACACATGTGGCGGCGCCTCGGTTGCTCCATTTGACGAGCAGCCACTAGTAACAATACCCATACCACCGTACTGATTGATAAAAGTATTATTTTAATTTGCAATACTACATTCGACCACGTCATAACTTTGACGATAACATGTGAACTTTTCATCTCACGAGTGATTTTTTTCTTTTCTATATTTTTGTACTAATTTAAAAGTAATTTATTCATTCCACATTACAAACTTCTACACAATTAAAACAGAAAAGTTTTTATTTCTGCTAAATACATACGAGCCCAACTCCATAATAATTCGGCCGGTATAAATTTCAAACTTTATGCTTTACAAAAATGTAAAAATATACTAAAAAATGTTTTATTCTTACAACAAAACTATATCTACGTTATTATATGAATCTTTAGTTGTCTATTACTGACAAGATATTTTAAATAATACAAACGTTTATAAAACTATCATTAAATAAGTATTACAACAGATTCATAAAAGTTCGGCCAACAAAAAATGTATGTCTCAGAGTGATTTAATTGCGTGTTTTAAATTAAATAGTTGTTAAAACAAAACACAAATGGAAAACAAAACACAAATGAAAAAATCAATACAAAACTGTCATTGCCGTTTTCCGATATTATTTTTTTTTTCAAATAAAATGGCTCGTTGTAAAGTTTTGAGCAGAGATTTACGGTGGTCTATAATAAATGCTCATAAAAATGGTATTTCTGCAAGAAAAATATCTATTTCTTATTCTATTGCGAGATCTATGGTACAAAATATTAAAAACTTATAAAAAAAATTGGTGGAATATCTGAAAGTTTAAAAAATGGCCGTTCTTCAGCCATTTCCCGTGCTAATCTACGAGATTTAAGAAGAATTTTGACAGTAAATCGTCGAGTGAACGCTCGAGATATTAAAACTTTGTAGCGGGAAATGATAGGTAAACAACCACAAATAATAATGAAATTTATCGACAGGAAACAAAATCTAAATTACTTGAGTTTATTGATTGTTTAAAACATATAATATATACTGGCATTTCAAACTACTTATTGTTGATATTATATTTTAGAATTATCTGTTTAAATATGAATTGTTTAGTAAATATAATATAATGTTGATATGGTGGTTCATGGTTTGTGCATAATATCGGTAACAATTTCAAATTAAACCTACAGCGACATAATTCATTCAAAACCATTCATCATATTCTCCCTATTCCCTGCACATATTATCAAGAATCTATCATATTATGCTGTAACATCAATCATAATTCTCCGGATAGACAGTTCTAGCGGATAGTACCGTACTTTTGAACGTTCTCGAGCTCTGACGATGGTGCCGAACCTCGGGCTGTTCTGTACAATGTGATTCATCAAACAATCGGAACAACGAATGTCTCTTAAAGGTTGAATTGTGAAAATGAGGCATGCTATTTCGTATCGTACGCTCTCTCATTTTGGGTTACCTTTGTGCAGTATTAAAAGAAAATAAATATCATATAGTTAAATCCGAAAATTGACATATTCATATTTAATAATAGTGATTAAAATTGTTAGGAAGTATATAATATTAAAAGAAAATAGATATACAGTTGAATCCTAAAATTAATATATTTAATAACAGTGAGTAAAATTGTTAGGAAATAATAAAGTAGCTATAGCATATCTTCTTTAAATTTATTTATAGTTGATGTATCGGTCTTACAATGGCCAATTTTCAAAATAGCTTTCTGCTTATAGCAGATAAGACTATCAAAACAAGATAAATGAGAAAATGTTTTAAAATGTACGAATGTTGAAAAATTATTTTAACACATTATTTGTCATCAGTCTATATATTTAATTAATTTTTGTGATGCTGGACTTACATATAGCCCACAAGTTCTCCATAGGATTTAATTCCAGGCAAGTGATCCTATTGTTTGCAAAATATTTCTTCATAATTTTGTATGTATGGCATTAACCTGAATCTTGCTGAAAAATTGCTGCAACGTTAGCCTTAATTTTTTCCAGCTCGTTGGCCAGTCTCCTAGTACTCCTAGTACTTTTCGCTATTCAACATCCCTTCAATTGGCATGAGAACTCCAATCCCAATGTAAGAAAAACAGCTTCAGAATATCTTCTTTTTGAGGGCGTTTACCTGTCTGATCAAATGAAATGCTTTAATATATATATTTACTAATTTTTACACAATATATTAACGGATGCTTCCAACTGGTACGGCTTATGAACTGACAAGTATTAAATTTATAATCGTGTGTGTTGTGCTCGTGATTAATGTGAATGTATGACATGAGGCACACCAGGAATGCGCACATGTACGCTTGATACGTCGGAACGTTTAACGAGCAAACAACAACAAAATTCCACGCTACCAGTCTTGGTTTGTTAACTTCCAGTATTAAGGATAGTGAAAATTTTGCTATATGATTATTTAAACAAATAAATAGATGGACATATCCGCTTTTGTACTAGTTCCTTTATTAGAACATATTTTAGTGTAAAATATTAAATGTTAAGGTGTCAAAATTAATCGCAAATATGAGCTATAATCAAATTTACATTTAAAATAATGGCTCTTTACTGTTTCTCGTTGTTGTAATCGTTTATGACCCTTACAATGCGTTTTTTACGTAACTAAATCAATATAAATTCTAAACAAAAATTAAGTGTATAAAATTAGAAATCTCCGTAGCCTCTTCTTATATGCTGCAATGGTTTAGAACAAAAGCAACAATAAATGAAGTGGAAAACAATTATACAAATGACATTAACCTAATTAAGTGAAACTTGTAAAAATGACATGTCTACAGAAAAATTATATGCTTCAATTAATGCAGTACAAGACTTATTGCTGTAAATGTCAAATATGTTGTATCGAAAGGCTTATATAGAATTTATATTCGTAAACTAAAGTGGTGAATCCAAAAAAATATTAAAAATTGTATAGAAAGTGTATTTGAGTCAATCGAAAAAATCTAAAATTATTTCTAAGAAAGAAATAAACTAATTTATTAAAGAAGAGATTTCTGTCTCATTTTAAACTTAAATTTCGCTTACAATTAAAAAATGGACTTGATTCGGTTATGTAAAAATCCGTTGGACAGAGGCACTTCCACCAAATATTACTGTGTATAAAGAAACATATTCGTGCCGCAATTATGTAATCTAATTCTCGTACCATGGCATATTATTTTGTAATCTGAGTACCTTATATAAATATACTAAACACATTATAAATAATGAGAACGAAAATTAACTAGATGCATTATTATGAACTGACTTCTCTGTAGAGAATGCGTTTTTTTGGGCCAGCATTTGGATTTGAAGAGAGACAAAATGAGTTAAATGACCAAAGTTATGCTATTTTAATAGTTGATCCTAATGCTGTTTATTTTTTCAAAATAATAAAAGAAAAAAAGAAAATCCGCGATTTTTAAAAATCTTTTTAATATAAAAATAATGTGAGAAAAGAAAAAAAACATATATGAGGAGAATTCAACAGCAAATCAATAATTATTTTGTTATCTCTGATAGATTTGAAATTTTGTTTGATTTGCCACTTAAAACTCTTTTTTTCAAGAATAATGTTTCTCTATATATAATCACTGATTATAATAATGAAAAAAAAAATACAAATCTATCAGATGTCAGAAAAAACAAACAAACAATTATTATTATTATTATTATTATATATATATATATATATATATATATATATATATATATATATATATATATATATATACATATATATATATATATATATATATATATATATATATATATATATATATATATATATATATATATATATATACTGTGAGTTTATTTTAATGTGAAACATAGGATATATCATATCCATGGTTACGAATTTTACAGCAATGTATTAGAGTGTCCTTTTTAAAATGAAACAGAGGAAATACATTTAACTGAATTTAATCCCAGTTTAAGGCAAGTGTACCACGTACTGTAACAATTTCAAAAATTGTTTAATTACATTGGAGGACAGGGTTGCGTCCAGCCTGAACATTCGAAGAAAAATGGATCTAATCATGTATTAAAATCAAAGAAAATAAATTATAATGCTTATAAGTATTAATAATATATTGTGCTGTACACAAATTCTAAAAAAGGAGCATTTCATTTAAGGTATATAACTTTTAAAAGCAGAAGAACTAGTTGTAAATCATGGACGTACGACAAAGTTACTTCGTCCGGCCATGATTGTAGACGATACAAAACGAAGAATAATTTTTTGAAATATAGTTTTTACAGACGAAGCAACTTTTCATTTAAACAGGGCAGTAAATTCGAAAAAATATTATATTGGAGTAGGGAAAATTTGCATAGTACGACTGAAGAAATTTAACGTTTGGGCTGATATAATAGGAACACATTATATAACCGTTTTTTTATTAGCGGCAAAATACGGCTTAAAATGAATTGGACCTGCTACAAAATAAAGTGATATCTGCACTTACAGCTTTAAATATTGAAAACGCATAGTTGCAACATGATGACGCCCCTGCGCACAATGCTCAAAATGTCAGAACATTTTTAAATCGCACACTACCATGTCGTTGGATTGAACGCGGTGGAGAAGTAGCATAGCTTGCTAGCTCTTCTGATTTGAGACCCTTTATTTTTAATTTTTTATGGGAGATATTTAAAATCAAATGTATATTCCGAAAATTTATTAAATTTAGAACAATTGAAAACTTCTCTGGTACTATACCGAAATAGGTAATGTTATATAGAAGTTTTATAAACGATTGAGTTATTAATCGAGGCATTTTTGAAAGTTTACTGTAATTATTGTTTATTTCTTAGTTATTTTGTTACTTTCTTATAATGCGTAGATATAATAAATTCAGTTAAATGTGTTCACTATGTTTCATTTTCAAATGGACACTCTAATACATTGCTTTCAAATTCGTAGCCATGAATATGAAAAATCATGTTAAGATAAACTCACGGTATATATGTATATATAGAGAATATATTAAAAAATCAACCCTTATTTTCACCGCGTTATTTTCATCCTTTAGAGGTGCTGGGTACGTGCGTCAACACTTTCTCATCAGATCCGACTCTACCTAAACAACAACAAAAACGGAACGCTTAAAAATATTACAGAATACTGTGGCTACAGACATACATAATAAAGTAAAACAATTAATTAATGTTAATAATTTAAGATGTAGGTAGAATACTACTACACATTGAAAATGGATAACTATTCACATGAATAAATGTTACAAGTCGTATATTTAAGTGGAATTATTCGGGTGAAAATAGGAACAGGAATTTTAGACAAGAAACTATTGTTACTTTTTTATTAATCGCCTAAAATCAGATATTTATTTGGAATTTGCACGGGAAACGGTTAGACAGAAAATAGCGAACGCAAATAATGAATATATGTGGTAATAGCACGACTGTTGTCCCGCACATAATACATGAGAAATTATAAATTATCTGAAAGATGTGTTTTAGAAAGAAAATAATACAAATAATAAAATCATATTATTCCTATTTAGAGAAATTTATTTCTTCATTAACAATACATTTTAAACCTTAAATTCATAATCGACCTCAAAAACCTTGGGAATTAATGCCGTTTTTATGGGCGGCGAGGCTTTGTACATAATATTTTTTAGGGCCTCATTTCGTTAAATAAATTTTATATCTGAGTTATTGCCGTATGTATAATATGAGTAATGCATACCTTCCATGTTTTCTACGAGTACACTGTTTTCCATTTAAAAGTTATTATTTTCATTGATTTAATTGTAGAATTATATATCATAAAACTTGTATTTGAAGCATTTTTGCGTGTCACGGTCAACATACTGTATAATATTAGCATTCGACTCGGCGTTGCTTAGGATATAACTTCAATTAATTTTTTGGAGATAGTTCTTTTGTAAAGTATTACATAGTTCAGTATTTTTTGTCAAAATAAGTCTTTGGCATAAAAAAATTAACAGTGCAGTTACCAGCCGCCATGAGTAGTATTGTGGTGAAAATGTTTGTCGGCAGTGGGAATCGAACTAGGGTTCTCAGGATTCACAGCCCGAAACGATACCACTGTGCCACCTATTCCATGGAGTACTTATTTTAATAAATAATATTAATAAAAAAGCAATTATTCTTGTGCGTAAACATAAATAATATTTTTTTTTCAATTTATAATAGTTACCACAACAAAAATAGCAACAACAAAAAACTAAACATTATATGAATTTCCTCCTATACATTTCCTTACAAATTTATCAATTATATGATCATAATTGAAATCTTGCAAAACATTAATTTCAATTGTTAAAATAGCTAAATTAGTTAAATGTGTTTGAGTCATCGTTGATAGTAAATAATTTTTTTACTTTTTTAAGAACACTAAACGACTTCTTAAGTAAGTAAAGTTTCAGTATTAGGGTAAAGTGGCACTAAAACCATTAATCACAAATTTATGTAATACGCTGGGTGATTTTGAAATAGCAGATTCGTCACTATTAGTAAAATTTAGAAAATGCTGCAATTCATCAATAGCTGAATCAATGGTCTCTGTATAAATTTCCAGTAATTTATACATTCTTTTAGAAATTGTTGGTAAAAATAACTTGAAATAGTTCTACTATTGATTTAGTAGATTCTTTTCTGCTTTGAAGTTTAACAATTAAATTATCACTTATATTATTAATAGTTTCTAATATCCACTTTTTGTTTTTCTTGTAATTGTGATTCCATCTCCTCAATTTCGTCTAAAAACGTTTTATTTTTCTTCAAGCATTTGTCTGTAAAATTTTCATTTAAATGTATAATACCTGACGTTAACGATTAAGCTTCCAATTCAATAAACTCATAATCATTTCTGATTTCAATTATGAAATCCGTATGAAAAGTGAATAAGACAACAGCCATCAATAGATGACCATCTTTCGATTGCAGTGATTTACTAACAGCATTTATTTGTTGTAGCAAACGACTCCACAATAATGTAAGAACAACATATTCATGTTTTTCCAAATTTTTTTAAAGACATTCTGCTTTTACTTTCAATATTGTGGCTTTTGGTGCTCATTATCAGTAATGGAAATTAAAGTATTCGTCATATAATTGTATCCCGTCTTTAGAGAAAAAACAGCATGAATTATTTTTTAAATATTTTCTTCTTCTGGACATGATATTTCTACATGCATCATCGATACGTTCGTGCAGATAAGAACATATACATTTTTTTAACTAAATCAAAATATTTGGTTGCACCTTGACACGACTCTGCAGCTCTATTTATAACAAGTTTTAAAAAATGACATTAGCATGGAATGTAGATTGCTGTTAGACTTTCATTTTTTATAAGGGCTTACAAGCCCGTATATTTAACTGCCATATTGACCACATGATTGAAACTCTGACCTCTATAGTTCTTTATATCTAGTCCTAATGATATTACTGAATTTAAAACAATTTCTGCATGATGTTTAGATGTGTGTGACTGTATACGGGTGAAGAAAAAGAAACATTCAATAACTTTTCCATCTGTTTTCACATATCGTCACACAACAGTAAGTTGGTCTACGTCAGGAGTCGAGTCTGCAAGTATAGAAAAATACTGTGCATTTTTAAATATCTCTACAAAGCTTTTTTACAGATAATCGGCCATGATTACTATAAATTAATTGGAAATATTATGTGATAATTTTTTTTTAGTGTTGCTTGAGAAATTCATCAAATTCAGATAAATAATCTGTGCAACTAAGGAAGTTATCTTTATGATTTGAAACCTTAGAATCATCATGACCTCTAAATCCAAGACCTAATGCACCAACTAATTTCACTATTATTACTACTTGCTTGAGTTACAAGCTACGTATCAATATTAAGTTTCTTCATTTTATACAAGTACACATAGCACTAATGTGATGTTCACTTAATAATCTAGATATAGAGGTCCAATTTGACGATCCTTCTACAAATGATTGCTTTTATTTATTGCACTGAGGAAATAATTTACAGATATAACAAATACAGATTTCGATATTTACGAGTAATCAAACCAATATCGCTTTTTCTTTGTTCCAATATTTTCATTTCGATATTTGTATATATATATATATACTGTGAGTTTATTTTAATGTGAAACATAGGATATATCATATCCATGGTTACGAATTTTACAGCAATGTATTAAGAGTGTCCTTTTTAAAATGAAACAGAGGAAATACATTTAACTGAATTTAATCCCAGTTTAAGGCAAGTGTACCACGTACTGTAACAATTTCAAAATTTAATAAATATATATAAATAATATTCTTTCATATCTGAAGAATGAAGGTCGAGTCATAAAGGAATATTTTCTTAATTCTACCCCGTCTTTTGATTCAGCTAAGGCTTCGAAATTATTTCCATTAACAATTATATCTTGTTTTTCTTGTTTAAATATTTAAAATTAAAATTACTTGTTTTTACAACTACAAGGTGCGGATGCACATCTTTTCTTTCTCTACCTGTACTTGTAGAAGTTTAGTTAGGTCCTTTTTGTTTAATTTCTTGTTTAATTTATCCTGAATAACTACTATTTATCAAATTTTACGTTTCATAGCAATTGCGTAAGAAATGTTATCTTTCTTCTTATTTACTTCCTTATTAACAATTTGAATTTCATTTAATTGCTCTTTTACATTTTTCTTCAATTCAATAAGACTTGAATTTTGTAACTTTCTAATCTCATAGCATGAGGTACAATAACATTTTATTTCGCAGCAGTTTTGAATTATTAAATATAGTTAATTTATAACTCGAACACAATTTAAGAGAATCCATCCACCACAATTTCATCACATCCCAATATGTTTTCATCATCATAATCAACTTTAAATTTGTAACACCGTGTATCTGCTTCTGTACTTGAAGTCATCATACAACTTATATGTTATGAAACTGGAGAGTCGTTATGGTTATACACACAGAGGCGTCGTGGTCTAACGCAAAAGTTACAAACATGCTAAGAGGTACCCTATGAAGTGATAAAGAGGATTAATCTACCATATTAGGAAACCACCGAATGGGAAGCCGAGAGTAGTTTGCTTTAATCGACTAGTACCTTTTCTTGGAAATAACTATGAAGATAAATGACGCCCATGCAGCAAATGTTCGCTATATTCAAAAACATAAACCCGAACTAATATTTGAAGACTTTATCAAGAAACATTCTACCAGTTATAAATCCCGGTATGGTGCAACGAAAAAAGAACATCGAGATCTATGCATAGTATCTTTGGAGTATTATAGCAGGGCGGAACAATTCAGAATTTGGTTTTGTTTATAAATTATGATATTTCACTATCAACTTAGCTTCGAGAGATACAGACTAATTAAGTGTTATCTTAAGTATCTTTCTAAAGTTGACTTGACAAAGTTTATTTTGTTTATCAAATTTATTAGTGCATATGTCATAACTTCAGTATTCCGTAGATCATTATTTATCAAGTTTATAGCTTTTCTAAATTGTCGCAACTGATTATACAGGATGTTATGACATATCTGGGTAATTATTAGCTATGTATTGGTCTGAGATATAGTTAACCTTTGTAACTCACCCCGTCTAGGTTTTTTATGTAAACTCATGCGTGAAAACTGTTACCTCAACCAACGCAACGATACCACTCCCTTCCTCTAGTCAGAACATCTCATGGAAACAACAATAATTAGTGAGTGGTTCTTTAACTTTTGTCGAGATAAGTTGTCTCTCGTCTGTGCAAGATGTAGGTCTTGCTATACAATTTTGTAACGTAGTAACTATAATCTAAACTCAAAACACAACTACATTGTAAAGGGTTACGGCAAGAGTTCCGCAGCAGCGTATTGTAACGTTTTTCGTCTTTCTGGAAGTGTGTAGAATGTTTAAGGCACAAAAATGACTCACAACTATTTATGTTAAACGAAAATAAAAGTATTTATTTAATGAATGAATATAAAAATAACAGAAACTTATTTAGAATGAATTAACACTACTATAAATCTTAAACACTACTAATAAATATTTAAACACTAATATTATTTATATAACGGTCACTAACACTATTATTTATATTACGTACACTTGAGCTGTTATTTATTTCACCACATTTATATTACACGTTCGAAGTCTACTGTCAACTATCAACTGTCAACTCAGCCACTCGACCTCGGCTTATATACTCCCGTGCGTAGAACAGTTCTCGAATATTCCAGAATGTTCCAGAATATTCCGTCAAACCACATGCTGAGACATGCGAGCGAACTCATGTGAGGTCACGCTGCTACGCACTTGTTTCTCGAGAAGGTTTCCGGAATGTTCTCGACTTGTCTGACTTTAAATTCGTTACAGTATTAATTATAACTTAAAACATTTCCCAAATAAAAATTAGTGATATCATTTTTAAGCAAGAAATAAATTTTGATAAATCAAAACGTCACGAACGTAATAAATTAAAATAAAATCGGACAAAATACATTAAATATATTTTTTTAAACTATCATGATTTAGTTATTGTTTCAGTAATATCTATCCCATCAAACCGTAACCATCTCAAATTGCATTGGTTGACAAGGTATCAAACGTGCACAACTTGAAATTAGTTAGTTTTGTTAAATACAGAAATAAAGGGTATGATACAATAAAAAGCCTAAACAAATTTTAATAAAACAAAATTTGTGTGTCCATTTTTTACAGAACATTTAGAATGAAATGTATTTTTTACAGAACATTTAGAATGAAATGTATGTATATTACTGAAACAATAACTTAATCATGATAGTTTAAAAAAATATATTTAATTTAGTATTTTGTCCGATTTTATTTTAATTTATTACGTTCGTGACGTTTTCATTTATCAAAATTTATTTCTTGCTTACAAATGATATCACTCATTTTTATTTGGGAAATGTTTTAAGTTATAATTAATACGCTACTGCGGAACTCTTGCCGTAACCCTTTACAATGTAGTTGTGTTTTGAGTTTAGATATCATTTATTTTTCTTGATACAAAAAATATTTATAGTGTAGTGTTGTCCAATATTACTAAGTAAACATTTTTGGAATTTCTCGGCCAACTATTTTTGGCAATTGTAAAATCATTTGCTTCTATCCAAGATTTCTTAATTAAATTAAAATTAAATTTCAATTTTTGTCATATGAATGACTTTGAAGTACAGTGACAATGATAGATTTTTTTAAAAAGCTGAAAGGATAATGATTTATTGTAATAGTGGATTACTAGGCTTTTCAATATACGAGTAAATCTTTATTTAAACGACGACGTTTCGACACTGATTAGTGTCATTATCAAGCCTTGTTATAAGTTTAAATTTACATGATAATATAATATTTTACAACAGTAAGGTTGAAGTAAAAAAATTTGAATTTCAATTTGTTAGACCACAGTATCAAGTATCATCCGTAGAGTTGCAGAAGCTGTTGCTGAGTTAGCGCCGGAATACATACTATTTCCATCAACTCCCGATCAAATAAAAGACACTTAAAATTATTTTTATGCCATTGCTTCATTTTCCAGAGTTGTAGGTGTAATAGGTTTGTTACATGAAAAATCCACAGACCAATTCGATACCACTGAGCCACGTACCCCATTAATATAAGTAAGTAACGATTATTTTATTTTCACCTGGTAAAAATGATGCTGAAATATACCGTAATAGGAAAGGCTATTTTTCTATTAACGTGCAGACAGTAGGCAACGTTAATTACGAAATAATTAATTCAGTAGCACGTTGGCCAGGCTCAATACACGATTCCACAATTTTTAATGACAGTATATTAAGAAATTTTGAAAATAACATGTAGGTATCCAAATTCAATATTGTTAGGTAGGTTTAGTTGCTTTTGTCCATTCTTTAATATTTTCTGAAGCATCTTTAGTAATCCCTGTTGCAGAATGTTGCTACTTGTTTGCATCATATTTCCAGTCAAAGTAATATTATGTGGTTCTTCATTATTTATATGTTGATCCATATAATTCGCAGCATTGTCAGAATCAAATTGATTTTGCAATCCATAACCGATTTTTTCATTCAACAAGGATAATGTTAAATCAAATGCTGGGTCCAAAACATCCACTGTGCTTTCTAGAGAACCAGATCCTGTTTTTTCTTTATCTACAGCATTCTTTTTAGTTTCTTTTTTTTAATATTATTAAAAAAAGTTTTTAGTTGATCTACAGGTCGATATACACCTTAAAACAAATCGATATTTTAAAATTGTGTGGTATTAATTAAAACTTGTTATATTAACCAATAGGAGATATTGCATTGAAATTTTTCTTAATATTTTCCCACACTGTCTCTTTATATATTTCCATGTGCTATGATCAGTTTTTTTATTTAAAATTATGGATTTGTATGATTCAATAATGTTTAAAATGTCATTTTTTTCATTGGTATAATTTGGTTGGCTTAATCTTTTTTTAGCCATCTATAAAAATATCTAAATTAATAAAACATATATTTTACATTATAGTTATTTTTGACTTACCATTATCAAAATATTTCTAATTTATAACTTAAATAACATAACAAGAAAATATGATGAAACTTACGATTCTGACAGCTATTATGTAAATAACCTACAAGTAAAATCCGCGACTGACAGTGAAAATCACTATATTCTACTAAATGTCTCTAGAATTCATATGAATTTTTTTTAGTCATAAAATAATTAGTTCTAATATCCTAGTATTAACTAACAATGACCTAAAATTAATCTGTGCAACAGAAATAAAATTTAAGCAGTAGTTACGCTAAACTCACTCGTGACAATTAAAAGACCCGTCAGGTGCTGCCCTCCGCGGCGACTTTTTGTGATGGACAAAATCTGAAGACAAGCGAATTTGACAAAAACGGTTCCGCGCCCACGAAAATCATTGAAAAAACGTATAAAAACAACCGGACTCGCATCGTGACCTGGTTATGTGTGTATCAAAACGACTTGAAAATACGGGGAACACACTTGAAAACCGAACGCAACAACGCAAGTAATACTTTCGGGTTGACGATTCAGGTTAGGTCTAATGTTAATTGTTAATAAGTAGTTCGGTCAGACGGTCAGACAGATATTTTGACTCTTGCCGTCGTCGTGTCGACCGAACGACTTGATAATATTTTATTTATACGTTGTCGTTGTTGTTTCTATTGTTGGATAAGTCGTTTAATATTAATATTCCCATTTTATAATCTCATTATTAACTAGAAACCATTAATATTATGTACAAATATTGGAAGAAATTACACTCAAAATTTGAATTTATTTCTCAAAAATGCTACAAACGATTTTAATTAAAAAATTCTGTATTTTTAAGTATATGGTCCTCTATAACTTAAAAAAATTATCCAATATGAATTTACAGTTCTGAACAAAAAAAAAAAATATATGCGAAAAAAGGCTCAAAACAGAACTTTTTTGTGTATTTTTTGTTTTTTCTCCGAAACTATAAATTCAAATAGGATAAACATTTTCTGAGTTATAGAGGACCCATATTCTTAGATATACAGAATATTTTATTAAAATCGTTCCTAGTATTTTTGAGAAAATCAGATCTAATTTTTTTATATCATGCTCTCGTACACTTCAATTTCAATTTATTTGTATTAAAGATTAAATATTCTTGTTCATACACATATCAAAAAGCTGAATGTTCAGAGATTATGTCGTACTACTTGTTTCTTCATTTGGATGCGATTACATATATGAAATATCTTTTTGAAATTTGAATTTGTTGTTGATTCTTCCCGAAATTCTTATTTAAAAATAAATAAATAAATATATCATCACGCCTTCTACCCATTACTGGGTGTGGCACTCTTTCCAAGCAGATCTCGGTAAGTGATATATTTTTCGTGTTATATTATATTATAATACTCAAAGTTATGGGTATTTTTTTATAATAAAATATTTCATCAGTTTTAGATGAGCGTACTAGTGAAACAGGATAATTTAAAGTACTGAAATATATTACTTATCTCTCAATAAACGATATTTTCAACATAAATGTTTTTAATTGTACGGTTATAGAATGTAATTAATTTCTAACCTCAAACATTTTATCAAAATAAAATTCATAGCAGGATGAAAGGAATGTGATTTCATTATTTGGACACCTCAGAATATAGAAGTAGAGACAATAAAAATTGATGAGGAATTAGTTCAATGGATGCTTCCAATATTAAAGAAATTTTATGTGAACGAACTTGCTCCAGAAATAGTTGATTCACGAAAAGAAAGAAGTATGTCGATCAGGAATATGCCACAGAAACGTAGAAAATAAGAAAGTTTAAAAGTGTTCAAACAACCTGATTAATTCAGTGGGGCACAGTGCTAAATATTTTTATGCATATAAATGAAACCTCTAATTTGTCATGACTGTAGAATATATTGATAAATAAGTAGTATAAACTGGCATAAATGGTGATAGCAAAAAGTTGTATATACAAAGCTATACCATATCAGAATCTATATATATATACATATATATATATATATATATATATATATATATATATATATATATATATATATATATATATATATATATATATATATATATGTGTGTGATGGCTAGCTCAGTGGTATGAAGTCGGCCTGTGGATCCTGAGGTCCCTGGTTCGATTCCCACAGGCGACAAATTTTCATAATTTGGAAAAGCTATCCCTGTGGCTCCTCCACCACTAATATGTTTGGGGGCCGTGATTTGACGACTGGTAACCGCACTTCACGCGCAAAATATATCACTTACCGAGATCTGCTTCAGTAGAGTGCCACACCCAGTAATGGGTAGAAGGCGTGATGATATATTTATTTATTTATATATATATATATATATATATATATATATATATATATATATATATATATATATATATATATATATATATATATATATACATATATATATATATATATATACATATATATATATATATATATATATATATATATATATATATATATATATATATATGTATATATAGTTTGATTTTTTGGAGTGAAAATGACATGCCTCATTTGTAGTTGACTGACGAGCGCACAAAAAGTATCACTTTAGGTCCTTATAAAATAATATACAATTATATATGATTATGTATAACTGAAATAAAATTGTACGTAATTTTTTTTATTTCTTTATTATAATATCAAATAAAATACTATATTTTATTAAATTTTTGTTTTTATTATGTTGACATCGTACAGAAATATTCCTTGCGATTTAAAATAATTTTCTTGGAAATCTTCACGTTTATATAGTTTTTAAACGCGCGCCAATAGCACTTCCACTATTGTATACAGATCCACGTTTTTGTAAGGACCACAGGAAATCATACTTATAGTATAACAAATTGTTGTTTTTTTTAAATTTAAATTCATAAAATATTTACTTCAACCTTACGGTTGTAAAATATTATATTAGCATGTAAATTTATACTTACACAAATCATGTTGTTTTTTTTTTTGTTTTATATTTTGTAAATTAATTATTTCTATTCACACTAATTTTGTAACAACATTTTTTGATAATGACACAAATCAGTGTCGAAACGTCGTCTTTTAAATAAAGACTTATATTAAAAGCCAGTAATCCATTAATTCACTAAAAGATTTATTTTATGTATATGTCAGTTATATTTTGTTTTTCATCGTTCTGATGCTAAATTTAGATGGCATGATTCAGCTTAATTGATTTATATGCAAAATTATTTGACAAAGTAATTAGGAAATCAATAATTTTGGAATCCTCTGTTGCGCGCTAATATCAACTTTTTAGTGTAAATTGATATACGACAAGATACATACAATCCGCCTGCTAACATCATGCGTTATTATAAGCACCGAAAGCCGGACTGGATTAACACTATGAGGAGCCCTAAGCACAACAGATTTGGCCCCCTCCCACGTTTCAAGAAAATTAGTCTTTATTCATAGAATAAAGTAATCTCGTTTGTAAATAATTTATAATTGTATGTACCATTGTTTTAAACGGTACAATTGAAAATAGAAGAGAAGGTTAGTGTCAGGAAAATAAGTAAATGAATATTGACACTATTAGTACCATTGTATATTCAGAATATAGCGTATATAATATATTTTATGACATATACAAAATGAATTATACGAGGTGCTACACAAAAGTTCCAGAACTCTGTGTGTAACTCTTCTAACTACTGAAGCGCAGCGATTTGCCGCTAGATATCAGCACTAATACATTTCGTTTTCACAACATTTTTCGTTCTTTTGTCGTATCACTGTGGTAATATCTGTGTTACTGTTTGTTGTGTTCTGCGATAGCGTGATAAGCGATTTGAAAGAGCAACGCATTTGCATCAAATTTTGTTTCAAGCTCGAATGGTAATGAAGTCATGGGAAGCCCCCAAGCCTTTCATTGGTTTAAGAGGTTCAAGAATGGAAGGATGAGTGAGGAAGACGATTAGTATCCCGGACGTCCTTCAACTAGAACCAATGACCAAAACATCTAAATTGTGGGTTAAACAATTCTCTGAGACAAAAATCAATTCATGACATTGTTAATAAAGTTGGAATGTCCTATGGCACAGTTCAAAGAATTTTCGCTGATGACCTTGGGATGCGCAGAATTGTTGCAAAATCGTGTTCTCATTTTACAGGAACTGAAAAAACGTACTGAAAATAACTTGCGACATTTTCGTCTTCCCAAAAATGAAAACTATTGAGACTGTTGAGGAGATTCAACTATATCACGGGAGGTCCTAAGCGCGTTTGAAAAAAATTACTACAAAAAGTGTTTTGAACTGTGGAAAAAAGATGGGACAAGTGTATAACTGTAGGAGGGGATTATTTTGAAGGAGATAGTTTGTTGGTGTGAAATTTTAAGAAATACAGCTTTTTTTAAAAAAATGAATACGAGAACTTTTGGGTAGCACCTCGTATATACTTTGATTTGGTCGGAATTAATTCTGTGAGTACGGCCCTGATATATATATATATACAGGCTGGTCCATTTAACTTGACTTGTTCAAATATCTTGCAAATTAAGCCCTTAACAAAAAACTTTCATGAACAAAAGTTTAACCATATTGAGGGGGCCATCCGATCTTGTTACCATTTTTCGCCCCCCACCCCTCAGGGTAAGAATATTAAAAAAAACTTGTTTTTACGAATACAGCGCCATCTATCAAGAATATGAAAAAAATTCTCAGATTAAACCTTCATATTTTTTTATAGAGATTCCGAATCTGTAATAAAAAAATAGGGTTCCTATTTAAGATATCTAAATTTACCCTCTCTCCGACCCCCCTGAGGGGTGGGGGCAAAAAATGTTAACAAGATCGAATGGCCCCCTCAAAATGGTTAAACTTTTGTTTATGAAAGTTTCTTGTTAAGGACTTAATTTGCAAGATATTTGGACAAGTCAAGTTAAATGGACCAGCCTGTATATATAAATATATATATATATATATATATATATATATATATATATATATTTATTTATATATATATATATATATATAGATATATATATATATATATATATATATATTATATATATATATATATATATTAATATATATATATATATATATATATATATATATATATATATATTTATTTATATATATATATATATATATATTTATTTATATATATATATATATATATATATATATATTTATTTATATATATATATATATATTTATTTATATATATATATATAAATAAATATATATATATATATATATATATATATATATATATATATATATATATATATATATATATATATATACATACATTTACCGGTGGTGGTGGCCGAGCGTGCTAATGCTACATCTCTTAGCACGCTGTGACGTCACCCGAGCCAAGGTTCGTCAGTTCGAATCCACCGGCCGACAACGTGTGGCTTGTCGTTAAAATAAAAAATACATCTTCTTGTATTTGCTACACTCGGGCGCTCTATGCTAGTCACATATTCGCCTTAAAAAAAAAACAAGACTACGAAATCCGGCAGTACGGCAGAGTAAAATCTGCGGCTCGGTGCGCCCGGTCCGCCAAATTCCTTCTAGGAATATTTGGGGGTCTATAGACTCCCAAAGGCGTGTAATTATTATTTATATATATATATATATATATATATATATATATATACATACATACATACATACATATCTTCACGCTATATCCCAACAAATGGGGTAGCACGAACCCTAAAATCACTCATAAAACATTCACTCATCACACCCATCAAACAACCAGTCATCGTCAAACATTTTCATCCAAACATACCACCCTCACTTCAACCACTTTCAAAGATCACTCCATATAAACTCATTCATTTATACACTCGAAATTATTATCACACAACAAACCTTCAATCACATCATTCCTTTTCACTTACCATTCATTTTCTTTCTTCAACGTACATAACGTATGCATAAAAAATCTCAAATTACTCACGTTTACTCCTAACAACGAATCTAATAACGAAACTAACAACGAATCTACAAGATTAGAAAAGATGAAAGCGATAGTCTGCACTTATATGAAAGAAAAGACCACACAAAGCAGTAACTGAAAATGAAACAAAAAGATAAGAAAGGGAGGGAGCGTTGCCCTGCGCTTGTTTTTGAAAGTGAATTTCACACAATTGCAGTTAAACACTACGTAATAACTGAAACCGAATTAAAAGATAAGAAAGGAAGGGAGTGTCGCTCTACGCTTGTTTTTGGAAGTGAATTCCACACAATTGCAGTTAAACATTCAATGTAAGATCAGAAAAGAATAAAAAAGATAAGAAACGAAGGGAGTGTCGTCCCTGCGCTTGTTTTTGAAAGTGAATTTCACACAATTACAGGTAAACACTCTAATGAAATTACTAAACAACGAAACAAAAATTTAAAACCCTGCGCTTTTCTGAAATCATCAGATTCATTCCGCAATTAATCTTCGCCAAACGTTCCTATCCTGACACACCACTTTTGCTTCATCCACATTTATAATTCCTTTCATACAAGCACGTTTGTTCCTCGTACTCGGAAACTTTCGTTCACGCAACAATCCTTCTATCATATTCATCCATTTATTCATAGGTCGCCCACGCAATCTTTCACCCTCAATTTCACCAACATATACCTGTTTCACTAATCTCTGATTCGACATACGTTCAACATGCCCAAACCATCTCAACTGACTTATACCTACTTTTCTAACTACATTCTTCTCAATTTCACACTCATCGTACACCAATGTATTCCGGACACGATTTCTTCTAGTATAACCACATACACCCCGCAAATACCTCATTTCCACAGTAGTTATACGACGTTCATGTTTCTTCATCCACACCCAACATTCACTACCATACATCAATGTAGGCACTAAAACACCATTATACACACTCAATCGAGCATCTCTGGATACATTCACATTTCGAGCAAAGGTTCCCAGAGCACCCAATACCTTGCGTCCCGCAGATACTCTTCTTTCAATCTCACAATCAATACGTCCATCCCTTGAAAACATACTACCCAAATATAAAAACTCATTCACTTGACCCAATCTCACACCATTCACCGAAACATTACAATCAGTCACCAAATCGCTCTTTTCAAACACTAACACTTTACATTTATCGACATTTAATAATAAATTTTAATCTTTTCCTACTTCATTTATATTTAGAATCATTCGTCTCAATTGCTCTTCAGATTCACCCATAACAACCACATCATCCGCATATGCTAACGCAGGCACAACACTACCACCAATATGTACACCATCCACCCCATTCAACGCCGTTCGTAACAATACATCCATGTACAAATTAAAGAGCCACGGAGACATCCCACAACCTTGTTTCACGCCAATGTCTATACAAAACCAATCACTCAATCTACCATTAACTCTCACCGCAGCCTCACTACCTTCATACAGCGCACGAATTGCCCTCAACAAATTACCATTTATACCGTACTGTAACAGTACATTCCATAATGTCTCACGACGAACACTATCATATGCTTTTTTAAGATCGAGAAAGCCACAGAACACCTTCTTGTTCTTAGCAAGTGACTTTTCAACAATCATACGAAAAGAAAACAATTGATCCACACATCCTCTCTCAGGCAAAAAACCACCTTGCATATCGCTTAACTTGGAGATTGTTAAGGTTCGTACCTTATGAATAAGAATCTTCCCGTACAACTTCCCTACCACACTCAGCAAACTTATCGCACGAAAATTAGTACATTCACTCGAACTACCTTTACCTTTAAATAAAGGACAAATGATAGCACATTTCCAATCATCAGGAGCCACACACCGTTTTAAACAAAATCTAAACAAATAAACTAACCAGTCAAATAACCTCTCACCTCCATACTTCAACATCTCATTCGATATACCATCCAAACCAGGAGCCTTACCATTCTTCAGACGCATCAATGCGAAACTAACATCACTCTCATCTATATCCCATTCATCACGACTAACATTTTCGCTAACATTTTCACTACAACCATTCGGTCTATTAATGCTACCATATAAAGTCCTAAAGTACTCACACCATCTATTAGTAACATCTGATTCATTCCACAATAACTCACCATCCGCACTCTTAATCGCTTTCACTGCCCTGACATTACCACCTCTCAATCTCTTCACTCTCAACCAAAACATTCTTTTATTCATACTAAAATCATTAGTTAATCTTTCACTCATCAAATCATCAAAACGCGCCTTGCTTTCTCTCACTACTCTCGTAACACATTTATTTAACCTCTTGTATTCCAGCAAGCATTCATCACGTAAACTTCCAGGCACATCTTTCACATTTAGAAATCGCAAATATGCTCTCTTTTTCACCTCAATCGCTACTTTAACTTCTTTATTCCACCATGCATTTTTTGGACAAGAACCTAATCTACATTCACCACAAACTTCTTTTGCACATTTAAGAACTGTATCCTTAAATTTGAACCAAACATCATTTATGCTGCATTCAAAATTAAGTTCACATACAGGCAAAGATTCATTTATTTTCTCAACAAACAAATCTCTAACATCCTCATTCTGCAGTGCACTGGATTTCACACGAAACATTTTTTTAGTATTTTTCACCCTCATTCTCCAACATTTATCTAGACGTATACGCGATACCACCAAATAATGGTCATTCGTACCCAATTCAGCACCACGCTTCACACGCGTACCTACAACTAAACTTCTCAATCGTTCATCATACAAAATAAAATCAATCATACTCCGTCTATTTTCACTAATATTCTCCTATGTATACAAATGAGCAAGTTTATGTTTAAAGATAGAGTTGGAAACAAAGAGATCACGCTCCAAACAGAAAGAAACTATTTTCCTACCGTTTTCATTCACTCTTGCATCACCAAACTTACCCAATACATTCCCAGACATGCTTCTCTTAACTCCCACCCAACCATTTAAATCACCACATACAATAACTTTCTCACCTGAATCACATGAATCAATAACACTATCTAACAAATTCCAAAATCTATCTTTTTCAAGATCATTTTCGGATTCGGTTGGACCATAAACTGACACAACGAAGATTCTATGAAAGCCTACCTTTAATCTCAGCCAAAGAATTATCGATGAAGTACAACCATATTCTCTCACAAACGGTTTCATTCGTTCACTAACAAGCACACCAACACCATGCTTCGCGTGTTCATTCTCAGCAACACCCGACCACAAGCAGAACAATCCATCCACTTCTTCCTCACTACATCCTTTCCTTTTAGTCTCACTGACACACAAAACATCTACATTATACATACGCATTACATTCATCAATTCATTTTCTTTACCAGTTATATCCCTAACATTCCACGTACCACACTTACATTCATCAAATTTCACCCATTTATTTTTCATTTATCCAAAAGAAATAAAAGAAGAGTTCTCTCGGTAGAAGAGTAGAAGTTAAGGTAGCTTACCAGGCTTGTTCTTAACTATAAATAGAAAAAGAAAACAGTTACATTTACACAACTGTCAAACGTAAACTGTCAAACGTCAATCACACCTAAAAACAAAACATAACTCAGCGTTTCTATACACGTAACCAATATAAACAAATAACGATATGAAAGAAAATATATATATAAAAAACTAAACTACTATAAAAATGAAAGATAACACTTATCTTAATAAAACCATACTCGAGAAGTCCAGTGACAAACAGTATATTTTAATCCAACTCCAAAAACCCAGTCAAAAACCCAAATAAATTTCGCACTTGACGGGTGAGTTCTATTTATTCTGTAAATCCGATGAATATATATATATATATATATATATATATATATATATATATATATATATATATATATATATATATATATATATATATATATATATATATATATAGATAGCAAAGAGTAGAGTGCTAGCCTCTGTTGGAAACAAAGGTCGTATGTTCGCATCCGAGATTTTTCGCTTCTGGCCTTGATCTGTATCAACTCACGTATCCATTCCAAGTTGGGACATTTTAACTTAGCATCTCCAAGCTATCGGGCTCCGGTTAAGGGATGTAACAAGGACTTGAGTGGGTTGGTTGGCAACACACATTACAGTAAAGTAAAACGTGGCAATGCAAAAAGTAAAATTAGTAGTTGTGTTCCAATAGTCACCCTAGGGACATAAACCACATAGATTCAAATCCCGAAATACATACTATAGTATATCAACAATTAATACAAAGACAACATTACAAGTGTTGGAAAAATTTTTTACTTTTATTTTCTTATTTTATACTACTATTAGTATTATATCGCACACTTTAATTTTACTATTCGGCAAAAAATCCGAATTACAGTACGTGCAGAATCACCGAACCGCAGTGCGATAGATCATATATTTTTAGCTTAAGTGGGATTCGAACTCTGAATGTTCAATTTGAATGCCGTAAGGCTAAACCACATCACGGTATCATTTACTTTTGCTCAGCACTTCCCTTTGCAAATATTTCTAGATAAACTAATTAATTATGAAGTTGACCGTGCGGTATATCATCAAATGGGAGCCGAATGTACAAATAATTGCATCATTTCTTCCCGCAAACAGTACAACGAATGTACCCAAAGTTAAGCTCACGATTCACGATTAATGATCTCGGTTTCGTAAATTATATTTATGTTCTGATGACATATATATTTTACGTTTTGATATTTACCATTACAAAGCTGAGGCTGATTGACGAAATGCAAAAATTTTCACAGTTGCTGATTTTAATATATCTTTAGCTATCAAAATGAACTGTGATGTGTTTTGCAATTGTATGATGTGGTCGATGATTATTTCAGAATAAACATTTATTTGTTTGTGACGATTTGGAAATTTATGTGTCGTTTAAAATTATGAAATAGTCAAATACAATTGGTAAACAAATATTATGATTTATTACTCTAGTATGGCATAATTTTGGTAACGATAACAACAATAACATTTGTGATATATAATAAAAAATAGAAAAAAAATTACAAACTAATACTTTGTTTTAAAACAATGTACCAATTCAATTCAATTCAATAATTTATTTGCTATCGGATACATATCCATACAAATAGAATGACAACACATTGATTTCACAAAAATAATTAAATCTTAATTGTTCCGTTCTAATGAACGGTACAATATTTATATTACGTAAACAGATGAAACAGATTACATGCAAAAAAGTGGTAAACCAAATACACTGAAAATACATACAAAATTATCAAATTATACATTCGAAAATATATACTTAACTAAAAATCCTACAAGAACACATTAAATAACTAGGTTGTGAACAAAATGTGAGGTGATTGTGATTTTGCTTAAAAATTTTACTTTTTACAATAATTAGTGACATTATTTTGTTTTGTTTATTCGTTTCTTGCAAAGCTGCGGAGTCTCATTGCATTAATTGTATAATAAAAAATTGAGTTAATTTTGTCCACATCTAAGTTGAGCAATATTTGTTGAAAGTTTGTTATGTTTAAATTTTTTATATTAAATTTGTTTAGGTAGTATGATCGTAAGCCCTGATATATTGGACATTCTATTAAAAAATGAAACAAACTTTCGTTTTTGTTTAAGTTGCATATGGAACAGAGTTCTGTTGCCATGAGCTCATATTTTATGTTTTTGTAGTATATTCTAAGGCCGCGTTTGCCAGAAAGTCTAATTTGGCTAATTATTTGAGTTTTATATATTGAAATTTTAAGTTTTAAGTAGTCCTCGATTTCGGAATTGAATTTTATTAGTTTGTATAAATTGCTATAGTTCGAGTCTCGTAAGTCATTGAGATCTTTTTGTCTTAGTGAGTATTTGAAGGTTGTTAAAATTTCCTCAATTTTATTTCTGGAGATCGATTGCTGTTTCCAGGTTTGTTCAAAGTTCAATGTTGTTAAGAATTTTTTAGTCTGGGAACACCAATTAAAATTTTCTTTGTTTGAGACATTTTTGTCCAAATAAAAGAGACGGTCATACAAAATTTTTGGGGTTCTGTTGTGATCCATTGACAGAATTTTGGCCCACCAATTTAGGATTCTTTTCCATATCTCTACCTTCATATGTACGAGATCAGTTTCTAGCCTAATGTAGCAATTAGGAGTATTAAATGGAAGCCTAAGAATATTTTTTACAAATTGCAATTGACACCTTTCAATAGTTTCCATATGTTCAGGGCTCCAACACTCTGAGCCATATAAAGCTGTAGCTTTAATAATGGCGTTTAGTAGTTTAACTTTATCTGCCCAACCCTCTGATTTCCCTCTCATAAGTATAGTTTTCACAGTACATGAAGCAAGAACTGCTTTTTTGTAATTCTCACGGACCGCGAGGTTAGACTTTGCTGAAGAGGAAATTATATAACCTAAATAGCAGAAACTATTTACAATTTCGATTACTGAGTTATTATAATAAAATGGTTTAACTTTTTTAGGTCTCCCTTTAAAAAAATGTAAGATTTTAGTTTTATTGGTATTTAAATGTAGTCGGTTCTTTGTACAATATTTGTGTAGTAGGTTTAGTTTATTTTGAACATCAATGGGTGAGTGGCAAAAAATCACCAGATCGTCGGCATACGCTAATAACAGAATGTCATTTTGACCATCAATATTAAGCCCTCTAACTCCTGATGATGTAAAGAAATTCCAGATGTCGTTCAGAAATAACGCGAATAGTAAGGGTGAGAGAACATCACCTTGAAGCACCCCTTGAGTGATTTTGACAGGGTTGGATAATGAGTTTCCTTTTTTTATTTGTAATATAGCATTATTATAGAAATTTTCTAATATTCTTACGTATTTTGCGGAAATGCCAATTTCAAACAATTTATTCCATAGAATATGATGGTTGACAGTATCAAACGCCCGGCGGAAATCTATAAAGATTGCGTAACAATTTTGTTTAGGTAACCTCAAGTGTAATTGGGCTGTGGTTATTAGTGCAAAGATGTTGTCTATGGTACCTCTATGTTTCCTAAAGCCGGCTTGGTTCTCATTCAGGATATCATTAGTTTCGCACCAGTTTTGTAATCGATTGTACAAAATTTGTGTAAATAATTTACATATGCAATTTATTAGTGCGATACCGCGATAGTTCAGGGGATCTGCTTTATTACCTTTTTTGTAGATATGGAAAGTAAGAGTAGAGGACCACGCAGTTGGAGTTTTTTCATAATGCAAAATTGTGTTAAACAGGTTTTGCAAATAGTGTTGCCATTTAGGTGTTATGTTTTTATAGAATTCGTTATTAATGTCGTCACTGCCCGATGCTTTATTCAGTTTACTATTATCTAAGCTATATTGAATTTCTTCTAGGCTAAAATTTGTGTCAAAGTATGGATGCAAACAGTCTGTAAATTGGGTATGTGAAGGCATAGTGTTGCTATATATGCAAGTATAAAAGGATTCCCATATCTTTAAGTCGATTTCGTTTTTAGAACAGTCTTTGATCTTTAGCGACCTTACTACCGACCAAAAATCTGAGCTATTTTTCGAGTTAGATAGCTTATTTTTTATGTTTTCTATATATTCTTTTTTTGTTTTTTGCGTACATTCTCTATAAGTTGTTTTGTTGTTTAGGTATATCTTTAGATTGTCGTCCCCATAGTCTTTACGAAAGTTTTTAAGGCTATTTTTGCATACTTTTTTCAAGTTAGCGCACTCTTTGTTAAACCATGGTTTATTCGTATTTGATTTATTATTGTTATTACTGTTAAATTTATGTACTTTTAACATGCCTGCTACGCAGGCCGCCTCCTTTATTGTAGTGATTAAATTACTTGATAATAAATTAACATCGTTAGTGTTCATATATATATTGTTAGCGCATTCTAAAGCTTCTTGATATTTATGGTTTTTTTCAGAGTTGAATTTAAATTTAATTTTGTATGTTGGTTCAAGCATTGAGGGTTTTGAATTACTTATTGTATAAATGTTTTCTGGTCCAAAATTAATTGTACATATACCATGAGGAGAAAACAGAGAGGGTGAGACGTGGAAATCCCGTGCCTGATCTAGGCCAGTCATGTTTACCCAGGCTAGATCAATCACGCTTTTTCCATTTTTATTTAAAAATGTAAACATACCTGGAGTGTCCCCTTTTGTCCTACCATTCAAAGTGTAAAAGCCCAGATTTTCCATTTCTTTTACTAATTTTATTCCCCGCGGGTTAGTATTAAGGTGCAGTGAGGTTCGCGTCTCGTAAACATTTGAAGGTAGAGATATTTCATCCATTATCTGATTCAATTGACCAATGTGGGCATTAAAGTCACCAAGTACCACAATAATATGTGAAGTGTAGGCTCCTGAAATAAAATTGATTGTTTCTGTTAGCATATCCACACACGAGATATCTAAAGTAGGTTTTAAGTAAGTTAAGAAAATTATAATTTTAAATTCATTGAGGGTTAATTCAACTATTAGCCACAAATTAGTGCTTTCAATTAATTTACATTCATAATTTTTGGTAAAAATTGCGAGGCCTCCGCTTGCTCTGCCTACATCTTTGATTTTACTAGCTTTACTAGAAAATATTTTTGTAAATTTTGACATAGGTTTGGGCAGATCTGAAAGATCCGTGTAAGCCCATGTTTCACATAAACATACAACGTCATTCGATACTAATCTGGACTCAGTTTCTGTGTCTAGGTTATACAAGTTATTTATGCCATTAATGTTCCAAAAAGATATCGAAAAAGGTTGTAAGTTATTGCGTTCTACATTAATTAAATTATTGTCACAGATACTTATATTCTTCTTCCTTTGTCCGGTTGTTTGATGTGCAAATTGTATTGCTTGGCTTGCGGTCGCTAGGTTTCTACAGATGTTGTCGGTGGCGTGGGAAAAAAAGGTTCTGCAACCGTCGCTTCTCTTCCGCTAAGTGGGAAACTACCCTGTGTGGAGTGATGTTTCTTGAATTTCGGTGTTTGAAGTTTTGTAGGCGTGCCATCAGAGGAGTTCCTATTTCTTTTCTGCTGTGTTGGTTTATTAGTTTCTTCAATTATTACTCTATTATTCCTAATAAAGGCATTTTTACCGTCCTCTTTTGCTTTTTTCATTTCAGCAATCAAGTCTTTACGTATTGATTGTTCATAAAAGGTTAAGTCTTTGTTGATATAAATTTTTGTGTCTTTCAGACAACTTCTTTTGGAAAATATGTTGTCTCTGGTTCGTTTTGAGATAAATTTAATTATTACTGGTCTTGCAGAGTTTTTCGTTTGCCCAATACGGTATATATCCTCGATGTCGGTTATTTGGACGGTACTTTGTAATTTATCATTGAATAACTTTAAAATATTTAATTCTAATTCTTCTCTGTTAGATTCACTCTCCGGGAGACCTGAGACTAAGATGTTTCTGCTCTTTATACTTTTTTCTAGGTTATTGATGTATTTGGATTGAGTTTCAATTTTTGTTTCAAGATCGGATATTTTCTTATTGTATGCATTCAGAGATATTGAAAGTGAGCTAATTTGTTGTTGTGTTTGATTTACTTGTGAGTGTATTGAATCGAGAAGACTCATTTTTTCAAGCATTTTGTTAATTTTTTCTTCCATGTGGTTGTATGTGAGGTTATGTGATTTTATGCGTGGTATATTTATGTACAAAATTTGTATCTATTTAGTGTAAAATTTGCACTTACGTATCACAGCACTATTGTTTGTACGTAAATGAGCTTAACTCGTGTTTTAATACAAAAATACTGACTGATATATGCTGTACAAAATTTTTACGTTTTGATTCTCACGAGACAGTGTTGCCAATCAAAAAAACAATGTACCATATTAAATCCTTTTCGTTTCAGGTAAAAGTGACGACATTTAACCAAATTAACATAAAAACATAAGGTTATAACATGTCACATTAATTTTTTCGTAATTATATTATGTGTAAATAATTAACAAAAACTAACTTCATAATTTTATTTATCTTTATAAATTTATTAACTCATCGTTTGCTAATTTCTATCTTCTCCTATCAGGCTCTCGTTGAATTCTTTCCAACAAAATTATTTTTCTTGTTAGCGTCGGTAAAGCAGCGTCTATTGTTAACACATAACGTCTACCACGTCCTGTTGCTCTAACGCTCTGATGTATTGGTAACGTTGTTAGCGCGGTTCTATCTTTTAACATAGGAACCAGAACACAAACACGGTTTATCGTCGTTTCACTAACAAGATTTTTTGTATCTCATGGCTGGACATGAAGAGAGATATGTTTATATCAGTACGATGAAATAATGCTGGATGCAACTGATTACTGCCTGAGAGTATATTTGAATATTTTATTTATTATTCGTTAAATTATAATTAATATGCATAAAAAACAAAGCATTTAATTAATTTATGACACACTAAAATACATGGGTAGATATCCCACTAGACGCTGCTGATAGCTGGCCTCAATAATGTGTACAAGTACACCATATGTAAATATTTTTTATTCGACATTTCTATTAAAAAATATTAGAAGTAGTAGGTATGTAACAGAAGTTTTCGTAAACTGTTGTCACATTTAATAAAATATTGGATTTTTTCAATGTAAAATTGATTCAGTGGAATTTTTAGTATCAAAATGGTATATTTATGAGACAAACATAATTATATTAATTAAAATTTGAGTAGGCGTGAATTTCTGTAAAGTATTTATCTGTTAATATTAGCAAATTCGTAGTTATCTATATCCGTAGTTCCGGGCACTATTTAATTTGTTTTGTTAGTAGCAACATCCTTTGTATGCCACTGATAAGTTTTAATAAATTCCAATATACATTGATGATATATCTAATAGTATACCGTAAAATGGGGTGTATAGGAACAGTTTTAAACTTTGAGTCACCTTAGGGACATAATCACAAAGGTTAAAATCCCGAAAAAATATAATTTCTCGAAAAGAAATGTAGTTTAGTCCGTGATTAATAAGTAACTTATTAAATTCACATCGTGACTGAAACGTTCGAAGACAGTTTGTCAACATGTAATTAAGATGGTATTTAGCGCCATGAAAATTGATACATTAAATAATATTATAATAACAAAAGTAGAAAATAGGTATTTATGAAACTAATATTAAAAGTGACACTTTATTGCACCAGTGAGAAGGTTTTAACACGAGTTGCATACATAATTTTTCCTACGAATAAGTTTTAACTCCTTCTAACTAATGACATTTAAACATTAAAAATATTTATTTTGTAAGTTACGTAGTTAAATTTGTTTCGTAGGAAATAATTCATAACTTTTTTTAACGTAAATAATTGTAACCCTCCCTTATTTGAAGGAGAATTAACAAATAATTTGAATGGGTTCTTGTCAGACCGGAGAAAGGACAAGTACTAGGGTTTGTTGGAAATAAGTTTGTACTTACATTTTGGTTTAACAAATAACAATGATTTATTCGCACTTAATTTAATACAAGGTTTTCTTCTGCTTTAACGCTAACTTCTTCGAACACGCACTTCTCTCACATAACCATACTCTTCTCTTAATTCTTGTGACTACCTCTGTGACTCTCTTGTGAGTGTCTCTTGTGACTCTCCTCTGAATAAATGAATACTAACCTTACGCTACTATATATCTAATTACAAAAGTACTAAGTCGAAAATAGTTAGCTACTTACGTCAAACTATATTATTTTGAATACCTGACATTACAACATAACCTAATTTACTCAATCGTATTCACTAAGAATGTGCTGACTTCGACTTGTTACATTCCTCCCTTTTCAAACAATTTGCCTCCTGTAAAGAGGCATAATTTGCATATTACACAAAACATAATTTAATCAATATTTTTCCTTGTTACATTCCTTTTTTTTACCTTAACTTTTACTAATTTTAAATTAAATATACATAAACAATAATATTAAACACTTTTATCACTTGCGTCTACCTATAAACCTTTTTAATGCGTTCAAAAATGCATCTGTAGTGAGACTATGAACAAGCTCCAGATGAATTGCTTTTGTCGTGAAGCATATGAACAAACATATACATATATGCCTTTATTTTTCGTTTGCCACGCCCCGTGGCTTCTTTTATAAACATTGGGCCAGCATAGTCCACACCACAATTTGTGAAGGGTCGCGAATATTGTACGCGCGCCGCGGGTAAATCGCCCATCATTGGGTGTATTGATTTAGGATTTGCACGAAAGCATGGTATACATTTATGTAGTACTTGGCGTACTTGACTGCGCCCCAATAGAGGCCAGTAATTTTCTCGCATAGCAGCTAGTGTTGCTGTCGCGCCTGCATGTAGGTGATTCTTATGTACATCTTTTATGACTAATTTTGTAATATAATGTTTTGGGAGCACAATAGGGTGTTTTTGATTAAATTTTAAATTTGCCTGGCGTAGCCGGCCGCGCACTCTAATAAGTCCATCAGCATCAATAAATGGGTTCAAATTAATTAGATTGCTTTTATTACTGATCTTATGCCCCGAATTCAACTCATGCCACTCTGTTTTGAAGCTTGATTTTTGCAAGACTATTGCAATTTTACTGTCAGCATTTTGAAGTTCGGATATAAACAAACTTCCTGTTTTCGGCGTTTCCTTCTTGCGACCCTGATTATGTATGAATCTCAAACAATAGGCCACAACTCTGCGCAATTTAAGAAAACTAGAGTAGTTTGACATCCAATTAATTTCTGGAATAGTAATTTTACAAGAGATTGTCCGAACTTCAGGTAAGTTTTCTACTCGAGGTTGTTGTTCAATAGTAGGCCAAAAGTCTTGATTATTTTTCAACCACGCGGGACCATGAAACCATAATGTATTATGAAATAAATTTTGGTGACTACCCCCGCGAGAAACTAAATCAGCTGGGTTGTCTGACGAGCGTACATGATGCCAGTTTTCCGATTTCGTTAGCGTTTGAATTTCTGCTACCCGATTCGCGACAAAGGTTTTTAATTTATTTGGAGATGATGACTGCCATGCTAACACTATTGTAGAGTCTGTCCAATAAACAACTTGTTAATGTTAATATGTAATATGTTGGTTATTGATGTCATTAATTTACTAAATAAAAAGGCTGCACTTAATTCTAACCGTGGGATTGTTTGCGTTTTTAACGGCGCTACTCGTGATTTGGAACACAATAAATGAACGTCTGTTTGACCGTAGATGTCAGTTGATCGGACACATATGCATGCTCCATATGCCTTCTCGGAAGCGTCCGAAAAGCCATGCAGCTGTATTGACGTCGCGGGATGAGTTTCAATAACCTTCCGAGGTATTTTCAGAAGGTTGATATTCTTTAATTGATCTGATAGTTGCACCCACGTAAGCTGTAAATTGGTTGGTACTGGCTTGTCCCACCCATGTTTGAATTGCCATAATTGTTGTATCATAAGTTTAGCACAAATGATAACTGGGCTTAATAATCCTAGCGGGTCAAATATTTAGCATATTTTTGATAATAAAGATCTTTTTGTTAACGGAACATCTGTATCTAGTGTGGCTAAATTAATAACATAATTTAATTGATCTGCGTTATGATTCCACCAAAGCCCTAACAACTTTGTATTTCCATCACCTTCAAAATTGATCATATGCTCAGATTGATACGCGTCTGGTAGCAATGAGGGATTATTTGAAGCCCACTTTCTTAATTGAAATCCGCCGCCTGACAATAATGTTTGTAAATCATTACGCAATTGTAGGGCTTCAACGACTGTGTTTGTCCCCGTAATCAAATCGTCCATATAAAAGTCCTGACGAACAATTTCTGAAGTTACCGGAAAGTTTACTCTTTCTTCTTCGGCCAATTGTTGAAGACTTTGTACTGCTAAGAAGGGTGCACATGCGGTGCCATATGTGACTGTATTTAATTGATACAATTTAATTTCTTCCACAATATTGTTTCGCCAAAGAATACATTGATATTTTCTATCTTCCGGAGCTACTATAATTTGCCTAAACGTTTTGTTAATGTCAGCTGTTATAACATACTGATATGTGCGGAATCTAATCATGATGGTAAACAAATCTTCTTGCAGTTTTGGCCCTACCATTAACGTATCGTTTAAACTGAACCCAGAGCTTGTCTTCGCGGCCGCGTCAAACACTACTCTAAGTTTTGTTGTGGTACTCAGTTCTTTGTAGACTCCGTGGTGTGACAAAATATTTACTGACTGATTTATTGATTCGTCATTTGTGTTACCTATCAATTGCATATGATCAAGTTCCGCGTATTCATTTATGAATTTACCATAGTCCGCTTTTCGTCTGTTGTCTCTAATGAGCTTACGTTCTAAGCTGTAAAACCTAGGCAATGCCATCTGTTTGGAATTTCCTAGCTCTGCTAAATTTGAAGGGTAGGCGGACAATAAAGCGACCGTTCGCATCTCTTTTATAGTTGCTTTTAAAATGTTCAATACATTTGGGCTCTTCGACCGAGAAATTACTAACAATATGGTTATTACTGCATTCTTCAACTTCCCAGAATTTAGCTGTAATTAGTTTTATTACGAGCCTGCAATAACGGCATGTTGCCGCCAACAACCCAACCCAATTCGGTTTCTTGAAAGTGCGAACTACGACGCGATGCAGGTATACGCCCGTCACGTAGCAAGGCCCAAAAGATGCCTACCCCTAACAAAACTTCAACCTTCCCGCTTTCATGGAAATTTGTGTCGGCTAAATTAAGATTTGATGGAATTTGCAAATAATCTTTTTCAAATGAAATTGTCGGTAAATTATCAGTTATTTTTGGAATAACTAAACATGAAATATTATGGACATTTGAATTATATCGCGATTTAAAAACTATTTCTGTACTATAATTTGAATCACTGCTCGCATTATTGATTCCACATACCACATACAGAAATGTTTGTGAGACGAAGTGTTAAATCTAATTCATTGCAAGCCGTTTTGGTAATTAAATTTGATTGGGACCCAACATCGAGTAATGCACGTAATATTTTCCAATTCCCACTTCTATTTTTAATTAATATTTCTGCCGTGCACAAAAGACCTTGATTGTTGATTGGTGTTTTGTTATGGACATGAGCAGATGTTGAACTCTCTTCTGAATGTATGAATGTATTGTGTTTCTGACTACAAAGTTTGCATGAACTTGATTTACAATCGGGAGCTTGATGATTGGACCGAAAACAATTTAAACATAATCGAAGAGCTTTTAATTTATTTATTCTATCTGGGATCTTTACATTTATACAATCCGTGTTCATTGTTGCATAAAGGGCATTTTAATTTAGAGTTGGTAGATAGGAAATTAGTTGTTCGGTCTTTATGAAGCGCATTATTGTTGTTTTTGTATGTCTGAATAGGTTTAATAGGAATGTTTTGTTTATTTGATGCACTAAAAGACTCTAACAATAAGCATTTTTTGTGTAAAAATCCTTTTAATTCCCCAATCTTTGGTAGTTCAGAATTTAATGTACTCTCCCAATCTTTCCTGGTTTGAAAATCAAATTTTTGTACAATAATATGTATTATAATTGAATTCCATTGATCGACCGGTTGCTTTAAAGATTTAAGTGCTTCTAAATTAATACTAATATCATCTAATAATTGTTGCATTGTTGCGTGTGATGTTTTTTGAATCTGTGGTGAATTAATAATTTTGAAAACATGTTCTTGAATGATAAGTCGAGAATTTTCAAAGCGTTTTTTGAGTGTGTCCCATGCTATTTGATAATTTAATTCAGAAATCGTTACTCCTTCAATTGTTTTAAATGCATCACCTTTTAAGCAGGATCGTAAGTAGTGAAATTTTTCTATATCGCTGTATACCCTGCTTTCGTGAATAAGTGACTTGAATGTATCGTGAAATGCTGTCCAATGAATATAATTTTCCTCAAATGTAGGTAAATTTAATTGTGGTAGTCGTACGTTACTAACCGAGTTTAAAGATGAGTTATCGTTTGTTTCGGAGTTCGAACTTGTACTGCTATTACTTGCGCTATTTATATTTATACAAGAGAAAATATTTGAAAACAAAAACAGTGAGTGATGATGATAACGATATACTTATTTTATGTTTTGTTTAACAATAAAAGTCATTTTCAGTAACATTTTATTCATATATTATGCTTCGCCACCATTTTCTCAATTTAGTACAATTGCGTATATTTTTAGTACAAATTTCCCCCAGAAGTTAGTACAATTTTTTTGTCCTTGGAATAACACTGATGGCGACCACATTAGAATAAAAATTTATAAAAATTAAATTGACTAATATAAGCGAAATAAGTAAAAACTGAAATGATTGAACAAGGTAATTAGAACGTATGTTAAGGCCGCTCCGTACTCAGTGTAAAACCGCTTGAAATTTGTATGCTTTTATTTCCAGTTCTAGATAAATAAATTTGTTCAAATTTTGTTAGAATGAAGATAATAATAAAATATTAAGTTTTGTCACTTTATAATTTCGTAAAACTTAATAATAAGTTAGTTAAGTGGATATATATGTAAAGACATATACACGATTTTAATAGTTTAGAAAGTACTTGGGTATATAAATTAGATATTAAATGAAAGATTTTGCAAAAATAAAACTTTCATTATACGAATATTTTCATTAAAGTTTCGCATTTCTGAGTAAAGTATATATTTGTTTTCGATATTTCGTGTCACAATGTCACATATTTAACGCCTGACGTACAAAACGATGCAACCCAAATGACAATGTCTGCTCTGAACGATGCGGTATCTTAAGGATTTCAGAGCAGGTACTTTTTATGACGGTTTCACAATAAACATCGCAAACTTTTGTGCCCACAGGCACAGGCTTCTCTGTAATGATAGTGATGAACTGACGACATATCGTGCACGGAACTACTGTTCTGATATTTCGACATGAAAATGTTATAGATACTTACGAGAAATTTAATATTTAATTTAGTATTTAGTATAAGTATTTATATATAAAAAAAGTAAATTAAATATTGTTATGTAAGTATTTGATTAAGATTTTAATGTTATTTTAAAATAAGGGCAGATAGACGCAAAAAATTGTAATTATATAGGTAATAATAAAAAACACATAAAATGAAAATAAATGCTCATTTATTTAAAGACCATTCAACATATATCAATATAAAATTATAGATTTCTTTGCCTCTTTTTCAACTGTAAATTTTATATGTGGATTTAAATTGTTGATTAGAGTTAAAAAAATATTTAATTGTTTATCAGATCCAGAAAATAAACAAGGGATTTCGTCAACATATCTGAACCAGAATTTTAAGTTCAGCATTTACCGTAAAGAGGCTTTCACTGATGTAATTATACCTGCTTATTCAAATCATCCGCTTAATATAAAACTTTCAGTTTTCCATAATTATCTTGATCGTCTTCTGAAAATCCTCATGGACCCCAATGATTTTAATAGAGAATTAAACATCATAATGAATATTGCAAGCATTTAGCAACAGATAACAGTTACTATCCTAATACTTACATAATTGTACCTACAACAGTCATAAACAGACCGTTACTCCGTTTCAAATGAAAAGTCTTTTGAAGGGCTTTCTTGCAGAATTGGATTTTTATTGATCGGCAGTTGTTTTAGTGAAAGTAATTCAAAACCAATCATATTTAATACATATTAAAAGACGTGTAGAATTTCAAAGTTTTAGATTTGTAATAATCAGCTAGTATTTATTATTATTCCAATACGTGATTGTAGTAGTAAGAGCATTACTTTGCAAGAGTTTATTGATAAACAATTGGTTGTGAAAGAAAATGTAGAAGCTCAATGTTCAGAATGCTTGCATTCACATGCTTGCATTCACATAAATTTAAAAAACCTTAACGACCAGTTTTAAAAATATCGGGTCAAATAAAAAAAAATATATTAAAAAAACCTTGGCGACCCCAGAGATTTGCTTCTCCCTAGTGCCACACCCAATGATGGGTAAAAGGTGTGATATATTTCAATTTTGTTTTCATTTTTATTTTTGCAAAATTAGGTTTGTTGAGATTACAATACTGAACAATTTTTATCAATATAATTTTTGTCTAAAACGCATAGTAGAGATAGGAAATATAATTGAAAATTTAACATGGGAAATCGCTGTTGCGAACCGAAACCGGACTTACGGTATAACGACCACTTAGTACATATTATACTTCGATTAAAAATCTGAACTGTTCTTCAATAGTCGAACTTATTTTTTAGAAGACATCTCATAGTAAGGCCGAGAATCTCAAACGAACAAAGATTTGCTGTTTCAATAGAACTTTCATGTTTAAGCAGTCATAAAAAGACCTTTATTTGATTTATGGCTTTATCTCTGTCTAAAATTATTTTCTTCTGCAACCCAGTATGCTTCTATGATTTTGGGAAATGTATACAAGTAAGGAGCAAACATGAAATATTTTTTTAGTATGGAACGCCCTTAATAAAGTCTGAAAATAAAGTTCTAGGTATCTAGTAATGAACGAAGGAAATAGAGAATAAGAAAAAGAAAAAAGGTTGAGTTGAAATGAGGGTGTAACAATTTTCACAGCTGACAAATATTTTTCACTACATTATAATTACCCCTAACTCTCTCCCTCAACTTATATATTTAGGAGCTGTGAATTGACTGCCGGTAACCGTACTTATTTATCCGAGATCTCCTACGGCGCAGTGCCACAGCCCATAATGGGAGAAAGGCGTGATAATTTATTTATAGGTACCGTGAATTTCAGCGTAGATGCAATATTTACTAATCTTTCATTAATTTATAACCATAGATATCAGTTATAAATGCCACCGTATCGTTTCGGATAAAATGCAACATAGGTTGTCAATGTTAAATGATCTTATTATCATAATTTACTGTTTATAAACAATGTAAAACAGAATGAGTATCAATAAAAAAAAAAATTAAAATATTTGCAAACATAAGTAAAACGTATCTTAAAAAACTGCACCATCAGCAATTAAACGATAATATAGACGATTATAAAAATTATCAAAAGCCAAATGTAATATTTAAGATGACGGTGAACTTGGCAGACGATTCGTAGCAGACGATTCGGGATTGTAACACATGTAAACGTAGTACGATTATAAGACTAAGGCCCACTACATAATGATAAAAATTATTACGAAATGATAATGTACCATTGCATAAGCAGTTCAGTTATACTTTCAACATTTATTTCATTAATTTGTTCAAAGTAATTGCTAAATAACGAGAAAACTATATTTATGAGGGTACATTATATTCCAATTGACACATTAACCTATGACCTTCATAAAAGAAGTGCCAAATATGAAATTGAAAAAAAAACAATTTAAATTTCAAAAAATAATTTTTATAGTTTTGTTAATATAATATGTTTGTTTTACATATTTCAAAACCATTACCCTTTTACATGTACAGTATAAATTTTACCAATAACTTTATTTCTGTAGAAACAATTGTTAATAACATGGTTAATAAAAGATGTCTGCTCTTCACTTTTTATTTTAATTATCCTTATATAACTGGCGATAATTACACAGTATAAATTTTGCTATTATCCCTTCAGGACCATCAGGATAAGACAAAAACTTGAAAAATCTGCACTTTTAAAGATAGAATTGTTTATAACTTGGGTAATAAAAGATGTCTGTTCTTCATTTCTTACTATAATTATCCTTATATATCTGGAAATATTTACACAGTATCAGTTTTGCTATTATCCCTTCAAGACCATCAGGATAATACAAAAACTTGAAAAATCTTCACTTTTAAAGATATAATTGTTTATAACTTGGTTAATAAAAGATGTCTGTTCTTCATTTTTTATTTTAATAATCCTTATATATCTGGCAATATTTACACAGTATCAATTTTGCTACTATCCCTTCAGGACCATTGATTGATACTATGTATATATTTCCAGATATATAAGGATATTTAGAATAAAAAATGAAGAACAGACATCTTTTATTAAACAAGTTATAAACAATTATATCTTTAAAAGTGCAGATTTTTCAAGTTTTTGTATTATCCTGAAGGTCCTGAAGGAATAATTTCAAAATTAATATTGTGTAAATATTTCGAAATATATAGGGATAATTGAAATAAAATATGAAGAACAGACATCTTTTATTAAACAAGTTATAAACAATTATATCTTTAAAAGTGAAGATTTTTCAAGTTTTTGTATTATCCTGATTGCCCTGAAGGGACAGTAGCAAAATTGATAATGTGTAAATATTTCCAGATATATAAGGATAATTAATATAAAAAATGAAGAACAGACATCTTTTATTAACCATGTTATAAACAATTATATCTTTAAAAGTGCAGATTTTTAAAGTTTTCGTATTATCCTGATGGTTCTGAAGGGATAATAGCAAAGTTGATAGTGCGGAAATTTTTCTAGATGTATAATGATAATTATAATAGAAAATTAAGAACAGACATCTTTTATTAACCAGGTTATAAACAATTCTATCTTTAAAAGTGTAAATTGTTAAAGTTTTTGTATTATCCTAAAGGTCCTGAAGGGATAATAGCAAAACTGATACTGTGTAAATATTTCCAGGTATATAAGGATAATTATAGTAAGAAATGAAGAACAGACATCTTTTATTAACCAAGTTATAAACAATTCTATCTTTAAAAGTGCAGATTTTTTAAGTTTTTGTCTTATCCTGATGGTCCTGAAGGGATAATAGCAAAATTTATACTGTGTAATTATCGCCAGTTATGTAAGGATAATTAAAATAAAAAATGAAGAGCAGACAACGTTTATTAACCATGCTATTAACTATTGTTTCTACAGAAATAAAGAATAAAGTTATTGGTAAAATTTATACTGTACATGTAAAAGGGTAATGGTTTTGAAATATGTAAAAGAAACATATTATATTAACAAAACTATAAAAATTATTCTTTGATATTTAAATTGTTTTTTTTTTTCAATTTCATATTTGGCACTTCTTTTATTAAGGTCATAGGTTAATGTGACAATTGGAATTTAATGTACCCTTATAAACATAGTTTTCTCGTTTAACAATTATTTTGAACAAATTAATGAGATAAATATTGAAAGTATAACTGCAATGGTACATTATATTTTGGTAATAATTTTTATCATTATGTAGTGGGCCTTGGTCTTATAATCGTACTATGTTTACATGTGTTACAATCCCGAATCGTCTGCTGCGAATCGTCTGCCAAGTTCACCGTCATATATTTCAGGAGTTATTAATAATGAAGCTTCACTAATTTTAAATTCAAGTTCTTCTTAATTTTCAATTTCTCCCTTATATACTTTAGATTTTAGAAACCCACAATCTGTGTATATACACAGTATGTCCCAAAGATAACGTAACTTTTAATTTAAATCATAGAACACTTAGCGCAATCTATTGAACATACACATTGTTAGAAAGATACATCTTTCCTCCTTCGAACGCACACAACTTCATGCAATCAGGTGACAGTTTAAAAATTTACGCGCATTTTAATGACAGTAGTTTTTGTGTTTATGTTGTAAAAATACAATGGAACAACGAGCAAATATTAAATTTTGTGTTAAACTTGGAAATAAAATTGCTGAGGCATACGCATTGATGAAAAATGTTTATGGTGATGATTGTTTATCTCGTTCACAAGTTTATAATTGGTTTGCAAAATTTAAAAATGGTCGTGAGGATTTAAATGATGATGAAAGATCTGGACGTCCAAAAGCCGGAAATCGTGCTGAATTAGTCGAAAAAGTGCGTGAAATCATAGCTGTCGATGCGAATTTTACTGTTAAAATGTTAGGTGAAGAATTAAATACGAGTAAAAATACTATTTGGAGAATTCTAACTCACGATTTGGGTAAAAGAAAGGTTTGTTCACGTTTTGTTCTACATGAATTAAATGAAGACCAAAAAGTCGCTAAAAAGTCAACGAATTTTTGATGATAAAACATATTTGTGTCATCGACCACCCTCCGTATTCGCCTGATCTATCACCATGTGACTATTATCTTTATCCAAAACTGAAAATTGCCATGAAAGGAGCGTTTTATGATGATATAAAAAAAATTTTGCATGCTCTAGTTGATCGTTCTAAAAAGTGTATTGATTCAAATGGAACCTATTTTGAATAAATATTAAGTTTCAAACATAATACAATGCGTGTTTTATTCTATATCTAAAAAGTTTCGTTATTTTTGGGACATACTGTGTAAGTATGCTATCCATGGTAATATATTAATGACAAATTTGTAAATATGGCATCTTAGCTGAAACTCAAAGTATTTATCTGTTATATACTCGTATCTTTAAAAGAAATTATATTTTTATGAGCCTATTCTGCTAATTTATGAAGGAGCAAATAATTGTTATAACAATATAATAATCAAATAAATACTGTGATACTTGACGTTTAAAATAATGAATTGAACGATATGAAATTTAATTATTGCTGTTCGAAAACATTACCGCAATATTTTAAAAGCTACTTGCTCCTTAAATTCAATTTGTATTATGTTACGTTATTGTCTCCTGCGGAGGTAAGTATGTACATTTTTATCATCTCCGAATGTTTATTACGTTTGTCAACCTTTTTATTGAAGTATTCATTGCTCCCGGCCACGGAATTTGTATCCCCGAGGTGTCAAGTGTTTAAAGTTGTTGCAGAAAGGTGTCGCGTACATTTTCACATAATACATCTCAATTGAATCGTTCGCCAGTTTAACTTAGAAGTGTACAGTTTATAAGAGTTTCTCTCCAATTGTAATTTTCATGATAAATTATGTTTATTAAAGTACTGAACTGAATATTGAAATTATACTCGCAAACTTCACCTTTACTTGTGGGTATGCAAATACAAATGAACTTTAAATATAAAACATTGTATTTTTTAGAGTTACAAGATATATCTCCTATACGGAAAATAGTTCTCCTTCTAAAAGTCACTTACATATGAGGCAAAAATTACTCTAATGTTTCTCAGGCATGGTGGTAAAAATACAGGATATAAATGCAGGCATTTAACATAGGAAAACAGTTTTGTGTACGTTGCTTTCCAAAATATTCAGACAGATATGCTTCAAATAAAAATAAAAATAAATAAATATAAATATATCATCACGCCTTCTACCCATTACTGGGTGTAGCACTCTGCCGAAGCAGATCTCGATAAGTGATATATTTTGCGCGTGAAGTGCGGTTATCAGCCGTCAACGCACGACCCCCATAGATATTGGTAGTGGGGGAGCCACAGGGGTAGTTTTAAAATTGTGAAAATTGTTTGTCCCTGTGGAAATCGAACCAGGGTTCTCAGGATCCACAGGCCGACTTTTTTTTTCACAGACTTTATTTTATTTTGATACATGACAGTTTACGCATTTTTCCTCACACATGTGTGACTGGCCGCTCGACAGCCGAGCGCGCTGTATGCGAAGGTGTATCTCAATCCACACGGATTAGCGGATACCCTCGACATCACAGCGCTACAGTCAGCGCGATCGGTTTCGCACATGGCGATGAAGACAGAGAGCATTTATCAATTATGTATTGATATTTACAATTCCTGGCACACAGGCCGACTTGATACCACTGAGCTAGCTACCCCATTAAAATTCTGCATTTTTATCAGTAAACTGAACTCATTTACGAATACTATAGTTTGCAGCTACAAAAATAAAATAATAAAAATTTATAAAATTACAATAATTGAATAATATTAGGCATGGAATTAAAACGAAGTGACAAACAAATGTATACCGTTTTTTTGTCAAATATATTTTAACATTATTAAGTATTTGCTTAAAAGAAAACTTCATTAAAAATGAAAAATTATGATGAAAAATTACAAGTAATAAATAGCATTTTTCAGGTAAAATAAAAACAAATTATTTACCAGAAAAAGTAACACATTTTTCGTCTACATTTTGGTTTTAATTTCTTAACTTATCCGTATTAAATTGTAATATTTTAAATATTCAGATTTAATTTCTGCAGTTACAAACCATAGAAAATTAATAATTTTTATTTGCATGCAGAAATTTTAGTTTCACATTTTTATTTGATGCATATTTGCCTGATATAAGGAAAGCATGCGCATGAAAAAACTGCATTTGTATTTATGCTAATCTCCTATGGCCAGCATTCCGTGTAACAGTCCATATATTAGGAGAGAAATAAATAACACAATAATTCTATTTATTCTATCTTTTCCACGTTGTTCCGTTTTGTTTGTGCAGTATCTTCAATCATTTTTAAAGAGGATATACCAGAATGGTTTGTTAAAATGTCGCTCAAAATGATGATAGTAAAAATAAATGCTTCAGTAATGATATAATTTAATAATAATTTGTAAATGATGCATAATGTATTATTTTTACAGTTAATGTAATTTATATAAATTTTCTTTTATATGTTTTTGTCCAAACAATATAGAAAGAAGCTTATTAGCAAATAGATTTCCATTTCGTATGTTTCGCATTATTAACTAAATTGAAATAGTTTTATGTCTTTACATAAAATATATTTTTATTATTTTCTATTTTCCTGATAAGAGTGCACGTTAACTGCACCGAAACGTCGAATTAAATATAATTTACAGAATTTTAAAATTATTTTAATCTTATTTTATTAAAACTGAAAATTATAATTCCGGTAGTCTGTAAGCTCCACAAAATTAACTGACAAAAACCAAAACGAAATAGTTCATAAAATAGAAACGATAAAATTAATAGATTTATTTAAAACGCTCTAGTAAACATTCAAATTTTAATAAAGCAACATAATAGCAGTTTGTACTAAAGGCGTCATATAATGCACAGAACACCAGAAATGTCTTCCAATTGTAACCTTGCCTTTCATATTTTAGATCCAACCCAAGCGTTATGCTGTCGTTGTTTATACGTATAGGCATATTACATGGTACGGTAATTTCAGTTTAGTTAGATACTCGTTGTTATGAAGTCTTGGGTCGTATTTAGAATTTAAGCTTGCCACCTCTCCGGGTTTGTCCCGGAGACTCCGGGTTTCATTGAGTTATCTCCGGGCTCCGGGTTTAGTTATTATTTCTCCGGGTTGTGTAAGTAAAATTGAATATGTACAAAATTCTTTTCTTTGATGATCTTGTACATCTTTCTGTTATCTAGTTTTATTTCTGTCGCTAAGTCCTCCAATTTTTTGATTCTGTCCTCATGATTATTTAGGGAAGAATTTATACAATTAATTTCGGTTCTAATAGTTGATATACATATCATCTTGTATCAGATCAAATTCCTAAAGACTAAATTACAATTATTACCTATCTATTATATAAAAATCGTAATACGTATGGGTTGAGCTGGTGAAGGCAGAATTATGCAAAAAAACTTAATTTGAACTATCGAGAATTTTATGAATTCATAAAAAAGAAACAGAAAATGCTGATCTTGTAAAGGCTGCGATGTCAAACAGGAAATATAAATGGAAAAATCTACATATTATTATACTTATACTATATTGTATAATTGCACATTTTTCTTCTTATTTACCTGTTTTTATTTTATACGTAAATTGTTAAGTTTGTTTTTTATTAGTTATTACTCTGTGAGCATTAGAATTGCATTTCATTTGTAGGAATGTAAGTTTTGAATTTGTTAATTTATATAAATAAAAAATTGCACATGTATGCATGTGTTTGTTTTTTTGTTTTTTGTTTTTTTTTTAGTAATTGTCTCCGGGCGAGACTTAGTTCTAAGGTGGCAACCCTAATTTAGATGGATAGTTAATCTTCTGCTGTCAGAATAGCCGTAACTAACGTCATTCAGAAGGCCGTCGGGATACTGCAGTTTTTACTTAAAATTCAATGTAACACAATTTACTGTCACGCTATCTAGTAAAATTGATTGGAGAATATGTTCAATAGTTTCACCCGCAGACTAATATTAGAGTAAGTGTTCATTCTAATATTAATTATTTCGTATATTATATACTATGGTGTTGTATAGGAATAAAAATGTTTGATGACTGATTGTTTCGGGAATCTGATAAGTGAATGTTTTGTAAATAATTGTACAGTTTTTATATTTTAAAAGTTAGATTGTACAAATATATAATTTAAAGAGAGGCCACATAAATTATTTTTACTATTTGCAATCACTGAGCCATATTTTAAAATAAGATTAGTATTTTCGTAAGCTTTTGTATTAAAGAATAACTATAAATTAAAACCTATAAATTCAATAACAATAATTTCTGTTGTATACTTTCTTTGATTATTTGTTTATATTATTATTAGCTATTACAATAAATAAAGACCTATTTTTGCCTGCTTTGCAAATGGGCGCGGTCAATATGCTTGCATCACAGATGTCAACATGCTACAAGCAAGTTGGCTATCCAATGTTTATATAAAATCTTTGTTATTGCTATTTTGTACAAAAGTCAAAATATTTATAAGAAATTAATACAAATGAAATTATAATATAATATTCATCAATAAATAAATATTCGTAACAAATAATATCTCACAATCTTTACGTGCATTTTTTTGAAAAATTAAATATCATCGCCCATTACGTCGTTCTGCCGCTAGTACTATTTTTCTCTGTCCTTTAATCTTATTCCGATTTTTTTTTAATTATATAATATTCCTTAACAATTTTCATAATTTCAAAAACTACCCCTGTGGCTCCTCCACCACTAACATGTTTGGGGGCCGTGATTTGACAACTGATAACCACACTTCACGCGCAAAATATATCACTTACCGAGATCTGCTTCGGCAGAGTGCCACACCCAGTAATGGGTAGAAGGCGTGATGATATATTTATTTTATTTTATTAATATTCCTCTATATATAAAATAGTTATTTTTCGCGTAGATTACATAATTACAAAACAAATTTTTACTAATACTTTAAGTTATTTTCAGGCTTACTTTATTGGAATTATATTCTTCGGCACACAACTAGAGACATTTTTCATTTGTGTTATTTTATAAAGTTAAGAAAAACTGTAAAGAAATAAAATACATCCGTAATGAATACAGTTCATGGATTGTCATAATTGAATTTAGCAAAAAAAATTATAAAGCCAGCAGTACCTGTAATATTCGAAGCATTTATCACCTTGCGAATTCGCAAAAAGTGACTACGCTGTATATATGCGCCTCCACTTGTTGGCGAGTCGCTACATGAATGTACGGCAGCAAACCTCCGGGGCCGGGGCCGGAGTCAAATATGTATTTGTACTTACAGAACGAGATTGCTAAATTACACCAACTGATAAAGTAAATAATTTATATATATATATATATATATATATATATATATATATATATATATATATATATATATATATATAATATCTTTTCATGTAATATGTGTTGTTATTGAAATAACGGTCAAATAAAGAGATAGATCCTTTATATATATATATATATATATATATATATATATATATATATATATATATATATATATATATATATATATATATATATATATATATATATATATATATATATAATATCTTTTCATGTAATATGTGTAGTTATTGAAATAACGGTCAAATAAAGAGATAGATCCTACATATATACATATATATATATATATATATATATATATATATATATATATATATATATATATATATATATACATCACAATATCATTTCTGCACACTTTCATAGAAGCTACATTTTGGCGTCTACCGAAAATAAACAAAATACCTGTCTTAAATTTTGTACACATTCTTCACTTTTGCTACTCTTTAAGAAAATCATTTAAAATTTGAAATATTCTTAATAATAAACAAGTTAGTCACAATTTACATGTTCCTATCATTTTAAACCCAATACATTTTACTATCAATACTGCATCATGTATATAGTTTATATGTAGATATCTATTTTGCTACCGGGAATGGTAGTTCGTAATATACTTTTTTTCTATTTTGTTAATCTGTATAGTGCGATATTGAAATTTGAAAACATTAATTAAATTTTATACTTAATTTTAATTTTGACTCGAATTAAGAAAATTGTTTTATAATTAATATATTCATGAACAGAAATAAATTGGTTGCCTATATTTTAAATATAAAAAATATTCAGGCAGATGGAGAATGTCGAAGGAATTAGGATCGGAAGTAAAAGATATAACAATATTCGATATGCAGACGATACGGTCCTAATAGCGGAAAGTAAGGCGGAACTCACACAATTAATTAATAAAGTGCAGCAAGTGAGTGAAACATACGGCCTCTAATTAAATACAAAAAAGACTATGTATATGACAATAAGTAAAAAGCCAATAAGAAATAATGACACTTTAAAAATAAACAACGGGCAAATAAAAGGGTAAAAAATTATAAATATCTGGGGACCATAATAACGGGAAACGGAAGAGTGGATAGCGATATTATCACAAGGATAGGGTAAGCTAAAAGTGCATTTTATAAACTAAAACATATTTTAACTAATAGGAATATTAGTTTAAATATAAAGAAACGGATGATAAATTGTCACATGTGGAGTGTATTATTATATGGTAGTGAAAGCTGGTCTTTAAATATTAAAAACATTAATAAAATTAAAGCATTCGAAATGTGGATTTACAGAAAAACATTAAAAATAGCGTGGACAAAAAAAGTTTCAAATGCGGAAGTGTTAAATAAAATGAAAGCTAAAAGGCAGGTGATAAGCAAAATAAAAAAACAACAACTGTCATTCCTTGGACATATTGTGCGACAAAGAAACATACAGTGAGATCTGTGTAGCGAAAAGTGCGAAGGAAAACGAGAAAGAGGGCGAAGACGAATAACATTCATTTCGGGCATTATAAGTGAAACAAAGTGTTAATAATAACATAAAAATTTAATATTACACAAATTTTTGTTAAAAGTTAATCGTATAAAATAAAATTTAATTTCAGAAATTATACATAAGAAGTAAATTTAAAATATACAGAAATAAGCCGGGATTTGCAATTAGTTTTTATTATTATTATTATTATATTATTGTAAGCAGTCTTCAATACAAAAATACTTAACTCAATTCGTCATCTTATCTCGGCCGTATTCATAAGGAATTGCTGACCTAGCTGTGGTGTCCCGGGGTTTGCGGGGACTCCAGAAACATATGTTATGCGTTGATTTGATAAGGAACGGCAGGGGACTGGAGCCAGAGTCGCGAACGCGAACACATGTATTAAAATACCATTTTAAAGACGTGAATAAATATTAATGTTTTCTGAAATAGAGTTTTATAATTTTGCGCCCCATCCTGATAACTCTATTATTATTATTATTAATATTATTACTATTATTATTATTACTATTATTATTATTATTTTAATTACACTGAATTACTTCCGTGTAAATCAAATTTATTTTTAAGAATTTAACATATATTTGTAAGATTCATATTTATTTTTAACAAAATTATTTACTGGATAGAGAAATAAATTTTTAGTGGACGAAATCTTTATTTTAAAATTGCTAATTCGAGTTTATTACCTGAAAAGACTATATATTTATATAAACTCGCAAAGTATTAAATTTAAATGAAATCGGAATTGATATTTGGAGAAATTTCATTTTCTTTTAAAAATATGCAAACATTAACAATTCAATCCTTTACAAACACATTAAATGATTGGAATACATACCTATCATTTAAATAAATGAAAATTTAGCTCATTTTTGTTAAATAGTTATAAATGTTAAAATAAAGTTATAATATTACATATGGATATAGTCTTATGAAATAAATATCGGAATTGTTTGTTGCTACTTTTTTTAGTTATTTTATTGCAAATAACAAAACATAGAAAAGCCATCATAGCATAAAAAGAAAAGTAGCATTAAAATTACCTTTATAGTGCAATTTAGATATTGAATTTCACATGAAAAAAAAATGTTTTAGTGAATATGGACTACAAAAAAGGGATTACTTATTTAAAAAAATATTTTCTTTATTATTCTTTTTAGTGGACGCTATTGCTAATTGACAAATGTCAACAAAACATTTGACACAACTAAAGAATAAAATGAAAAATAATTAAATTCAAGTACAAATTAAATTTTAACGACTGAAACAATGAAGAAATAAAAATCTACGTAAGTATCTGTTTTACTGAAATATAAGAAGCTAAATTACAAAACGTTAAATTCTATTTTAGGTTAACGGAATGTTGCAATAATTGGAACTTTAATTCCGTGTGCACACGTGCATTGTCTTGATGAAAAAGGACCTTTTTGCGTTTCAAATGAGGACGTTTTTCTTTTATTTCTTCGCTCAGCCGGTTCAATAACGACGCATAATACGCTCCTGTTATCGTTTTTCCCTTTTCCAAATAGTCGATGAAGATGATTCCGCGTGCATCCCAAAAGACCGTTGCCATAACCTTGCCAGCCGATTTCGCCGTCTTCGCCTTCTTCGGAGCCCGTTCGCCTTCAAAAATCCACTATTTTGACTGTTCTTTTGTCTCTGGAGTGTAGTAATGTATCCAAGTCTCATCCACAGTTATGTATCGACGCAGAAAATGTTCAGGATTACGACGGAAAAGCGCCAAAACAGCCTCAGAGTCCACCACACGATTTCTTTTATTCTCCACTGTGAGCAAACGCGGCACCCATCTTGCCGAGATTTTTTTCACACCTAATTTTTCGTGCAAAATTAAAGCGACTGTGCCTTGTGATATGCCTGTAGCCTCAACTATTTCGCGTACTTTGATTCGTCGGTCACTTAAAACCATATCGTGGATTTGGTCAATAATTTCGGGGGTAGACACTTCTACAGGACGTCTGGAACGATGTTCATCTTTTGTGGATGTACGGCCACGTTTAAACTCATTCACCCAATTGTAAACAGTTGCAAACACAGGAGCAGATGTGCCATGAACTTCATCCAACTCAGCTTTAATTTCTTTCGGCGTTAAGCCTTTTAAATACAAATGTTTAATCACAGCTCGAAACTCACTTTTATCCATTATTATAAACTATCAAAAGTTTTTTACTACAATTGACAACAACAATGAAACTACGTGACGGCTAAAGCTAAAACGCTAACAGTTGACTAGTTAGGAGTGCTGCTGACTGGAAAAAAATCATTTTCGATACTAAGAGCACCATCTCTTGGATTTTCTAAGGACTTATTGAACGACCCTCGTATATTCTTTGTTCTTGCTTGCAGTGCTACTCGTACCATTCTAAATATTCTAAATAAATAAACAATATTCTGAAATATTTCATCGTATACTCGCTATAAAATGTCAGTATTTAAAATATATTTTTATATGTATCATACAATCATTTTTGCATCGCTATATTTCCTATTTACCGCCAATTCGACGACAATATGCATGCTGCATCAGTATACTGACGCAGAAATGTTTCACCTTAATAAGTTATATAAAAATATCATCTAGTAGGCTATAGTTAAACTTTACTTGAAAATGAGCACATGATAAACTAATTTTCTATCATTTCTGTCGCTATTGAAATACGTCCTTAGAACTACAAAGTGAGGAAAAATTAAATTATCTGGCGCCGAATTGAAATGTACCTAATTAGTTCTGTAATTAAAGTGGGATTATTTATAATAATAATATAATAATAATAATAATAATAATAATAATAATAATACGATTTATTCCCAACAGAATCCAATTACAGGGAAACATAAAAAAAATCAATAACGATAAAGTAAACTAAACAAATACAGTGAAAGTATACAAAAATACATTAAATTTCTATAATACTAGCATATGGTAAAACAAATTACAAAAATATGTGCTGATATGCGTCTTCTGCATTGCGGCACATCACGTGGATCGGAGACTGGCCGAGGATGTCCGTGTTTGGCGTAGGCAGATAAAATGTCCTGGAATATCTAGAACTAGTCCTAGGAACATGCAGAGAGATACATGACAATAAGTATGGACAATCAATTTTATTATTTAATAACATCATTAAAAATTTTGCAGTCTGTATTTTTCTTCTGGTAGTTAAACAAGGTATATTGTGACGTTGCAGCAAGATGTTGTTATCAATACCACGTTCAGGGTATTTGCCATCCATTCTGAATGATAGACATTTTAGGAAACGGCGGTGTATACGATTGAGAGCTGATGACTGATACTCATGTGAGGGATACCAAATAAGGAGTGCGTATTCCAATTTGGACATAACGAAAGCACAGTATAACATTTTTAAAGTTGAAATATCATTGAAGGATTTAGTAATGCGAATGATAAAGCCGAGAGTTTTGCTAGCAGAATTGCAAATATCATTCGTATGTTCCGTAAATTTTAAATTAGATGAGAAAATTACACCTAAATCTTTGGTCAATTCTAACTTTTTTAGGACAGTGTTGTTAATATTATATTGAAACGTCAGGGGATTCTTACGACGAGTATATGAGACAGAGCAGCATTTATCGGGATTCAGAAACAGTTTGTTTTTATCACACCAAGTAACCATAGAGTCAATATTTTTCTGCAACAATTCGGACTCACTTCGTGTATGAATTTTCTGAAAATTTTTAATATCGTCAGCAAAAGCAAGAACACGACAAGTGAATAACTGAAGGAGTTCATTAATGAATAAAAGAAACAAGAGTGGGCCTAAATTAGATCCTTGGGGTACCCCAGACGTTGGAATATATTGAAACGAGGAGAAACCATTGTAATGAACATAGTTAATACGGTCTGTTAGATAAGACTCAAGGAGGTTGACTAAAGTAGGAGATGCGCCAAAGTTACTGATTTTTTGAAGTAATAAACCATGATCAATTGAGTCAAACGCTCGGGAAAAATCAGTATACACCGTATCTACTTGTCCACGAACATCAAAAACTTCTGCTACGTATTGAGTGAAAGAAGCCAGATTAGTTGTTGTGGATCTACCTCTCATAAAACCATGTTGATTTGACGAGACTAACGACTTAGTGTTAGCATAAATACAATTGTAAAGAAGTTTCTCGAATACCTTTGCAAAGCTATTTAATAAAGAGACAGGCCTATAATTTTTAATTGAAGATTTATCATTTTTTTGTGGACGGGTATGACCATAGTTTTTTTCCATCTGCTGGGAAATTGATGTGTTTTGATAGCTAAATTGATAATGATAGCTAGAGGGCTGGCTAATGCAGAACGACAGTCTTTAACTACATAACAGGGTATTTGGTCTTCACCTGCAGAGGTTTTATTTGGTAATTGCGACATTACATAAATGAGATCATTTTCTTGAATTTTACTTATATTAAAAGGTAAATGGAACGAACAATCTTCAGCAGGATCTGAAAGAGAACTAGATCGAAAGAAGCTGTAAAAATATGTTGCGAATGCATCAACAATTTCTTTTGGTGTATTGTATTCAGTTATATCGTCTGTAAGAGTGGCAGGGATACGGGTAGATCCCTGTTTGGTATTAACAAATTTCCAAAATTCAGAAGGATTAACTTTGATATTAGCTTCAATCCTTTCCAAATATAGTTTATTAGCTGCCGTAATTTGTTGTTTAATTATGTTTCTTAACCTTTGAAATTCGTTTAAGTAGTGAACATTCTTGCACTTTAGCCATTTTTTCCTATAATATTCCTTAGTTTTTATATTAAATTTAATTTCTGGTGTGAACCAAACAGGAAAATTTGTATTAACAACCCTTGACTTCGGAACAGATTTATTAATAATATCATAGATAAATTCGTAGAATCTACTGACAGCATCATCCACATTATTGAAATCATTGAGACAAGACCAATCAAATGTGGAGAGATCATCATAAAGCTGGTAGAAATTAGCCTTACGGAAATTATACCGTACATTATTGTTCGATGAAAACTTTGACTGCTTAGATTGAGAGATAGTAAAATTAAAGGTTAATGCAGGGTGATAATCATCTTCGTGTACCAGCGGATAGTGCGCTTTATCAACAGTAATTGATACATCACTATTGAGTAAAATTAAGTCTAATTGCTTATTGAAGGCGTTGTACGTTTTATTATAATTTTGTAGATTTAGAAAACTACAAAAATTTGAAAGACAAGATTTCTTGTGTGAATTGCTAGATATGTTATTAAAGATAGGAACGTTAAAGTCACCAACAAATATTACTTTTTGACTATTAAAAAGGTCTTCTAGAGATTCAAAGAACAGCTCAAAATAAGTAGAACTTAAGTCAGGAGGAATGTAAATTGCACAAATTATAACTTGATTGTTGCCTAAATAGCAATTACAGGCAATGAAATCAATTTGGACACAAATATTATTGAGAAATGATGTATCTATAATCTTAAAATTTATGAAATTGGCGAATGCAATTAGAATTCCACCACCTTTAGATTTATTGGCCTCAACAATGTTTCGATCATGTCGAACAACGTTATAATTAGATGGAAATAGTTCTGAGTTAGATACTGACTTTTGAATCCAACTTTCTGTTATTATTATGACATCAAAAGACTGAGAGCAACAATTGGCATAGAATATATTGGTTTTAGTATTTAATCCCCTACAATTTTGATAATAGAAATTAAGATTAATTGGATTGCTGTTGGGACAAATTTATATAAAACGAATGTAATACTTTATTATTTTTACAATAAGAAATGTGAATAAATATTTTAATTTAATTATATGTAAAATTGCATCTCTATACCGTTGTTATATTTTAAAAAGGATTAAATTGCTGTCATAGCCCAACCTCACTCTTGATCTGAACTTTAAAAAAATCTGATGTTCCCAGCACACGACATCCCGCCAATTTATTTCCATAGTACTCGTATAAAGTTTTATATTAAATTAATAAGTCTGTATTTAGTATAAGGATTTTGACTATTAAATGCTCTATAGAATATTAGATATTTTACAGAATGAAGCAAAATATATAAAAAAAATTAAGTGTGTAGGCGGCATATGCAGATGACTTTTATGTTGACTCGTATTGTTTAGGTTTTGATAGCAAATCCTAAACAGAGCGAGTCGCACCGAGGGAGATTGGGTAGGTCGAGGACATGGATGATTCATTTATGATATGGCTAGCAGAGAAGTTCGATCGCTGTATTGTAGAATTAATTGTTAACGCTTTATCATATTTCTATTAATTAAATTATAAGACGTTTATTTGATTAATTGTGTATTCATTGTTTTTGATAAAAATCTAATACTACGTCCTACAAGTACTATTACTAAAGAAAAAATCGGTTATTACGGACCTTGAAACGTGCTTATTCACAAAAATCTCGATAGGTGATTTTTAGCACGATACCTATAACTCCGATACTACGCGGCGGGAGGTAATATATTATATTTCCGAATTATAATCTAAAAATTATATTACTTTCTATACGTGTTCATTTAGGTGGAAACAAATGGAAAAGTTTTTTATTATTGTTTAACAAAAAAATGTACTATTCATGTAAATTTTTATTTGTTTCTAAACTAAAAACGCTTAGTTTTAAATTTTATGTTATACAGCATGGCTACGAAATTATCAAGTTTCTATTTTTAATTTCAAGTAAAATATCCTTAATATCAAAAATATATACAAATGTTACTTAAAAATGTTATTTATATTTTATATTTTTTATCAAAATAAAAAAAAATTAAATAAATATATCATCACTACAAGTAATAAATTTATGCGCGTGAAGTGCGGTTACCAGCTGTCAAATCACGGCCCCCAATGATGTTAGTGGAGGGGGAACTACAGGGGTAATTTTCATGTGGTGAAAATTGTTTGTCGGTTGTGGGAATTGAACCGAGGTTCTCAGAATCCATATCAAAAAATAAAAATAAATAAAGGAAAATATTGATAAAATAATAATGTTAAAAATAAAAAAAACTTCCATGTTTTTTATGTAAAAAATTATAGCAAAAATTAAAATCAACTAACAAATTACCAACTTTACTAGAAACTGAAATTGGAAACTTGAGGATGTAGCTATCCAGTATAAAATTAAAAATTAATTCTATGTATTTTTACTAGTTTACCATTTTGTATTTCTGAGCTTTTTTTTCTTTTCTTATTGTAGCCACCCTTGTTTTCTTCTTGTACTTTCCTAATATGTTCCTTGGCATGTCTTCGTAATTCTTCTCTTCCTTCTGTAAATTGTCGTCGCATTTCTTCTTCCACAACTTCCTTCAACTTCAAATCATGTTTAGTCTTCATCTTAGTGCCTATCATGAGTTCGAAAGGTGTCATGTCGATGCTTCGATGGTATGTGCCATTAAGTACTTTCTGCACATTATCCACAAATTTATACCATGTTCTTGGGTCATCAATTGTTAGCTTGGTCAATACGTTAATAATAGTCTTGTTGGTTCTTTCAAATTGACCGTTTCCTCTAGGTACTCCAGTTTTCGTTGGAAATATCCAAGTATATTTACTGACACCATCGGTTATTACAAATAAATATTTGTAATTTTTATGACTGGAGGGAAGTGGTCCTAGATGATCCAAATGAAACGTATGAAGCGGACATTCATTCTTATCTATGGAATTTAAATATCCTTCCTTCTTCCCAACTTTTGCGTTAGCCAGTATACAAGGCACACAATTATCTATCACGTATTTTATTTTCTTTTCCAATTTTAGTATAAAGTAGTCTTTTTGTAGCATTTCTTTAGTTTTAGCGACGCCAAAGTGCCCAAATTCATTAACCTTTTTAATTACTTCAATCTCTAGTGATTTAGGAGTAACTAATAAATTAGTTCCATCTTGAAACTTATAAAGTAATACATTTCTTTCTTGATAACTTTGATCTTTAGTTGTCTTCAATTTTTCCTTTATCTCGTTTAAATATTGATCTTGTTCTTGCGCTTTTCTCACGTGTGCTATAAGTCCGTCGGTATTAAAACTCATCACTGAATTTCTGGATAATACATCCACATGTCTCTTTTTTTCGCTGGATCTGTGCTCTATTTGGTAATCAACTTCTTTTATCTCTAGAGGTGTTAACCTCCTTGGTGCTTGACACACAGGTTCTTCAGACGACATAATATATATATATATATATATATATATATATATATATATATATTATCACGCCTGTTACCCATTACTGGGTGTGGCACTCTGCCGTAGCAGATCTAGATAAGTAATATATTGCGGTTACGAGCCGTCAAATCACGGCCCTCGTAGATGTTAATAGTGGGGGAGCCACAGAGGTAATTTTAATGTGATGAAAATGTTTGTCGGCTGTGGGAATCGAACCAGGGTTCACAGGAACCACAGGCCGACTCTATACCACTGAGCCACCCATCCTATAAAGTAACATATATAATAATATGAATTACTTATTATTCCATAATTCTGATGTCTGATTACTTTTTAACAGTTGTAAATTATAATTGCTAATCGACTAGCTGGCAGCTATGAATACACAACTATATTCACAACTATAAACGAAGTAATAATTTACTAGGATAAATAAAACACAACTAATACTGCTAATGAGATAAGCGCGGGTACCTCTTAATTTTTAGGGATGTGGTTGGTTTACCGAATTAACGGTGTTTACTTTAAAATTATGATTATTGACAAATACTTTAAAATAATAATTACCTAGTTCAGATAATGAAATATCATAAAATATGACGAGTATAGACAGAAACATGAAACTGAACAATAAATTTTAATCTAATGAACAAATACAATAAACTGCTTACGATAGTTCTTTATAATATTGAATTAGATCCATTAAATCAACTGCTCTGAAAATATTGCAAATATCGATGAGAAATACCCGTACGCTGTGAAATTTTTTTATCAAATTATTATAAAATTTATAGAATAGAATCCAGAACAGTTCGCTTCTTATTTGTATGGTTACGTTTCTCTCCACTGGAAGCGCTGTTTAAATGTGAGTTGCGTGAAAGTTTGTTGACATGACAAATTTCAGTGGCAAGGATGAGTGATACATGAAATATAACATAAATAATTTATAATATTTCAGCCTATATTATGACAGAATTATCTGTCGTATAAAAATTGTATCACTCATACAAAATTTTAGACGTTTTTTTTTTTGCAGATGTTTTGTATTAGTTTATATATTTGTTAGGAATGAGCTAATGGTTTTAAACAATTTTTCTTATGTTTTTTTTATGTGATACAAACTTATACTGGGTATTGCATTCATTGAAAAATTGTGATTGATACACAATTTAAATTGTGTGGTATCTTGGCTTGTCCTTTTTTGTAGTCTTAGCATTTAATAAATGTATTCTAAATGCATTTTTGAGAATTTTACAAGAATATATTTTGAACAGTAAGTGATAGTGTCAATTACATTTAAAATTAGTCGATGGCATTTATTTCATATTAATTACAATATGATGTTTTTCTTTAGATCTGTCTGTAATCTGATTCAAAACAAGCGGTACAAATATAAATTTTTCACATATTTCTTAGTATCAATATTTTTGATTAAACTACTATGTTAACGTTATCTAAAGTTTTTAACATTTTAAACATAATGAAAACAGTTCTTCAACCACTACGATTCAATAAAGTTATGAATTTACGAATTTATACCAGTTCATAATTTCAGAACTTTTATAATTTAGGTACATTCAAAATAAATTTAATTAAAATTATAGGAAATTCTTAAATTGAAATTCTGGTGGAAAGCATACTTAGTTTCTCATCTGACGATAATTTATGCAGTCCAACTTCCGTTTGAAACGCATTTCATTTTCAGGCAATCAAATCTGGACGTCAGCTAACAAGTATAAAACTTATTCCAATTACATAAGCGTCTAAATCTAAGGTTTTAACTAAATCAAAAGTAATGAGTCCAAGATTGTAAGTCCTACTTGCAAATATGCGTAGATTTGGAAACAAATTTTTTATTTTTTTTTAAATTCATATACGAATATATGTAATTTCTGAACTATAAAATCGTAATTAAATTTTCGCTATCGTATGATTTCTGCTGATTATATGTTATTTTAATAATTCTTAATTGATGCACAAATCGCCACTCTGTCTCAGTTTCTTTATTAATCCTTTTCTACTTCTTTGCTAAACCAGACACTTCTGCAAATCCTCTGCTTTCAGCGTATTTATCAAGCACTTATGGTTCCAGAGCCGGGATCATTCGAACTCATCACGACTTCTGTCTGCGAACGAACAAAGCGTTTTAAGCGCTACTCACATGGATTTATATTATTGCATATAGATGTGTTCTTCACTTGTCTTATGGACATGGAATAGGTATTAGTGTTATTTAACATTGTAATATTGAACAGTTTTGAAAAGAGATTAGTGGAAAAATGAATAAACATGTGAAGTATTTCTTAAATAAATTCAAAAAACTAATTGCTGAAAGTTTCATCTTGACACTTTTAAAATAATTTTAAGAACGATAAGAATATAGAGCAAAAGTTTTTGGTTTGCCTGCAATTAAAATTAAAACAAATCCAGGCTTACTGGATTCAAGTTTAAGCGAAGAGATATTAAAAATACGTTATTAAAGAAAGAACGTTTCTATTTTATTCTTTTTTAATAAAAAGCAGTTTTCAAAAATTATTATTAAGAGAATTGACCGTCATAATCAATATAATATTTAGGAGTACGTTCAATATTCTCTTTAAAATAGTTACCAATAGACGAAAAGTTGGTTTCGTACAGGACTCAAAATTTACCGGAGCAAACTAGAACGGTGATCAGTGATGTACTTAGGTTAATTTAGATGTATGGTTGTTGTTTCTATTCATTTCTTCCAGTGGTGTGCGGTCAGGGTATGCGGAGCATGCGCCGTATACCCAGCCGTATTTAGTAATTAATTAAGTAATCCTTTTCTATTTTCTAATCAATTTCATGGAAATATTTTAATTATAGTTGAAGTAAAACATTTGCTTTTTAAATTTTGTTTAGTTTTGCTGTATAATATGAATAACAATATAAAAAACGCTCGAAGTAAACGCTCTAGCTTGCCGCATGCTCTACAGTATTTTTATATTCTTTTGCATCCCCAACGCAATCACATACCCAATCAAATTCTCACCGCACGCCACTGATTTCTTCTCACCTTTGATATGAGGCGCCGACTCTAATGGGGCAATTGTGCCCGTGCAAAGTTAAGCAAAAGGGCGAAGGTATCAGGACCGATTTACATAAAAAAAGTCACAAGCGTAAAATAATTTTAAGGCCTCTTATTTCCGTTCTTTGCTGTACTTTATTTCATTTAGGTTTAAGCTTATAGCTTCAAATGAAAAAGTAACATTTCTCAGAAAAATTTCAATGTATTACATTATAAAAACTGGACCTCGTCAAAACATTGTAATTATCATATTGAATTGACGAATTCCACCACTCTATTCAAGTTGGTAATGCTAATGTTGTTTGGTAATTCTCCGACTCATTTACATTATTCGATCTTTCATTGAAAATTAGAAACCGTACGTACTCCAACTTGTATAAATGTTACATATCATTTAATTTTTTGGTTATGTAAGTGATGTGACTTGTCTATTTTGATTTGAAGAAGCGCATTTGTCTATTTTGATACAAAAAATATTATTTTTGCAACTTTATTTTTATTCAATATTTAAGGTAAGCTTCTAATTGCTTTCTTTTATTATTATGAGTAAAATATTTTAATTTAATTGGTTAATAATTCATCTATAAACAACGGGTCTGAAGTTAGACATAAAAAAATCTGATCAAGAGCAATCAAATCAATATCAAGATCAACTATTAATTCTCATAATGAAGAATTAAATATACTGAATTTAGAGAAATTTGGAAATGAAATTATTAAAAAAGAAAAAACTGTTAGAAACAATACGTTTTCTCTAACAAATACTTAAATATGTACATATTTCTTTTTTTGTTCTCTTCAAATATTTATGAAGGTTGAAATTAATATATATTTTTTTGTTTCGTAAAATAAATGACAGATTATTTAATCCGAAATATATCCATTCTTTTCCTTATTTACTTTGCCCCTGTAGTATAAATAAAAAGTCGGCCTCTGTGAGTCTCGTAGTTACATCAGGTATACTATAATATTTTGCTATGTGCTAACATACTATACGATTATTTAAATATACTCTTTTTTAACAACTTTTAAAGATGTTTGAATCACAAACATAACAATTTTCGGGTTGTTTTCGGATTATAATATTTTTTCGAAAGGACAAATAATTCGCTTGAAACAAAACAAAGTAGTCATAAGTAACAACTGGAATTAAAATTAAAAAAAAGGGCAAACAATAAAAGAAATTGAGAAGCATGTAAAGATACAAAATAGTAATATATTTCCACTATTAAAGTTAAAAGTATTTGGGAAAGTAAAAAGAATAGTATACTCCATTCCCTGTATCAAAACGATAACGTCATAGATGGACGAGGTTATCATAGATACGATGAAATATAGCTATCTTTTTTTAATAATATTATTCGTACCTATGCGAATGACATAACGTATGTCTTAATAAGTAAAGACACACGTTTCATGTTTTTTCATGTTCTATCAAATTTATTATTTGAATGAAAACGTATGACAGTTCTTATAAATATGAAAATTTATATTTACTTTGTTCACATTTGTTTATAAAATAAAAATAGAGACCTATGGCCATGATTTTGTTATTTTCTCGCCTGTCATTTCTAAGTTTGTGACATTTTTGATACATAAATACAGACTGAGAAATAAGAAATGGCTTGAAAAATGTTGGGTAATCAAATGCAGTAATGCGTTTGTCATCTTCATGATTATTTTGCGCTGGAGTTAGAGAATCGAGGACCTTTAATTTAATTGTAGTGCAAGAGGTAATGTGCATTGTATTTTGTATTTTCATATATTATTTATTTATATATAATAATAATGCATATAAAAATGTATATTCTTTTGAGTTTTATTTTACAAAATTACAAATTTCAATAAAGTAGGTAATATTTGTCGTGAGTTAAGATAAATTTTATTTATTTTATTTTTAATTATTTTTTTTATTTATTTCAATATATTTTAAGATTCTGTAACCAGTCTTAAAGACTGTTATCCAGAACCTTATATAACAGTATACAGGCAGATATATAATCTAAAACAAAATAAATTTAAGTAAAACTTAATAAAAATATAGAACATTAACATCAAATATTAACACAATATATATATATATATATATACATACATACATGTACATACATATACACAACATACTTATATATGGCAACAATAATTTTTTTTAAAGCTTTTCTGAAAGTAAGAATATTAGACATGCTTTTATACTGAGTATCTAGACTATTATATTCGGTAATTGCGTTGTTGTAACTCGATAGATCACCCTTTGTTGTTAGATAATCGAAAGTCAGCTGCAGTTCGGGTATTAAAATCGTGAAAGTCAGCTCCAACACTTAACAGTACATTGCACTTTTGTTTTTTTAGTTTTATTTTATGTATTAAAACAGATTGTTCTCGTGAGTTAAGATAAATTTTATTTATTTTATTTTTAATTATTTTTTTTATTTATTTCAATATATTTTAAGATTCTGTAACCAGTCTTAAAGACTGTTATCCAGAACCTTATATAACAGTATACAGGCAGATATATAATCTAAAACAAAATAAATTTAAGTAAAACTTAATAAAAATATAGAACATTAACATCAAATATTAACACAATATATATATATATATATATATATGTACATATATATATATATATATATATATATATATATATATATATATATATATATATATATATATATACATATAATACTAAATGTGATTTGTTTTTTGTTAACTGTTGTGCTACTGATTTTGATATTATTATTCTGTCTGAAACTTGGCTGAATGGTTCTGTAAACAATTCTGAATTATTCCCTTCAAATTTTAATATCATTAGAAATGATAGAAAATTTTCCATTATTGAACGCTCCAGAGGTGGTGGAGTTTTAATTGCACTAGCAAATTATATTAATTTTAATATTCTTGATTCTTCACGAATAAATTACTTAGTTCCGTTGATTGATTTTGCTGCATGTAAATGCTATTTTGAGAACTATTCGTTTGTAATATGTTCAGTTTACATACCCCCGGACATTAGCTCTAATGACATGGAAATATTCACGGATACGCTTCTACTTTTTCTTATGAATGAATCTGTTTTATTAATTGGTGATTTTAATCTACCGAACTTATTCAATGCAACAACAAACTGTGTAAAATCTTCTTGTTTTCAGAACTTTTGTAATTTATTAGATTTAACACAATATAACTTTATAAATAATGTTAACCAAAATAGACTTGATCTTGTTTTGTCTAATTTAGTGGGTACCATTAAAGTCGAGAAATCTGACTTTCCTTTAGTAGCTGAAGATGCTTATCATCCTGCTCTGTCAATGGATTTAGAATTTTTTATTAGTAATAAACCCTTGAGGTTTCCCTCCGCTACTAATATTCGCTATAATTTTCGTAAAGCAAATTTTAACAAATTATATGAAGATATTTGTGAACTAGATTGGTCATGTATAGATCAATTTCAGAATGTGGATAACGCTGTTGACAAATTTTACGAATTATTATATGCGGTCTTTGATAATTCTGTTCCAAAATTTTGTCATAAATCTTCAAACTATCCATCCTGGTATACACCGGAAATTAAATATAACTTAAGAAGTAAATCTTACTATAGACGAAAATGGGCTAAATTTAAACAAATAAGTTACTTGAATGAGTTTAAACGACTACGTAGATTGCTGAAGTGTCAAATAAATGAGGCGTACAATTCGTACATTCGAGAAACAGAAGCAAATATTAAAAGGAATCCTGCCGAACTGTGGAAATTTATTCATTCAAAAAACGGCAGTACTCGCATTCCTGGAAAACTTTTTGATGACAATAATTCTGAATATACTTCTCCAGAAGATATTGTGAATGCATTTGCTAGACATTTTTCTGATTTCTTCTTAATAAGCTCATCTTATGTTGCTCCAGATAGTGTCAGTAATCATTTGTATTTCACAATTGATACTATTCAGGAAAATGATTTAGTGTCATTAATGGCTTCATTCTCCAATAAAGCTACAGCTGGAGATGATCAGATACCAAGTTATCTTGTGAAGGACGCAAGATTTATTTTGGCAAAACCTCTTTGCTCTATTATAAACTTGGCAATTAAGTCAAGCACTTTTCCTGCGCGCTGGAAGAAATCTAGAATTACTCCAGTCTTCAAAAAAGATGACAAAACTAAAATAAAGAACTATCGTCCTATTTCCATTCTTAATAATTTTGCTAAGGTTTTTGAAATGATTCTATACAATTTGATCTACAACAACACAAGATCTTTTATATCAACAGATCAACATGGCTTCATGAAAGGACGATCGACGACAACAAATCTTGCCTCATTTACACAATATGTTTCTGAAGTTGTAGGTAGGCGTGGTCAAGTTGATGTTGTTTATACTGACCTTTCTCGTGCCTTCGATTCAATTGACCATCGACTTCTGTTAAATAAAATAAGTGCTTTTGGAGCATCGCCGTCGTTAATTAAACTGTTAAGTTCATACCTTTGTAACAGAATTTGTTATGTTTTTTATAACGGATTTCCATCTTTTGAATTTGTAGCGACATCTGGTGTTCCGCAAGGATCGAATTTGGGACCTCTATTATTTATTTTATTTATAAATGAGCTATTAGAATCATTTCATTGTCCTATTCTCGCTTATGCAGATGACATTAAAATTTATCAAGACGTTTCATCTCAAAATGATGCTACTTTTTTACAAACGAACATAAATAATATGATAACCTGGTGTGAAAGTAACAGACTTCATGTAAATATTGATAAGTGTTGCATAGTCTCTTACACACGTCGTTTAACATCTATTGACTTTCCGTATCATATACATGGTACACCTCTATGCAAAAAACTCTCAGTAAAGGATTTAGGTGTCACTTTTTGTTCTAATTTTAACTTTTCTGAGCACATTCACAATATCTGCATGTCAGCAAGTAAAACCCTTGGTTTCGTTATAAGAGTATGTAAAATGTTTAGTGACATAACTGTTTTAAAATCTTTATACTTTGCTTTCGTCGTCAGCAAACTCGAATATGCCAATTTAGTATGGTATCCTTACTATAATTATCAATGTCTTGCTTTAGAGAGGATACATCGTAGATTCTTAAAATATCTGTCTTTCAAAATTGATAAAAATTATCCAGAAAGAGGAACTGACCAAAATTTACTTCTTTTGCGTCATGCAATGCCTTCATTAACATCTAGAAGGGAAACGTTCAGTGCTAGGTTTCTTTGGATGTTGTTACATAACCATATTGATGCACCTTATTTACTTTCATGCATAAATTTTCATGTTCCACGTTTGGCATCCAGGTTTACCATGACTTTCCATCCACCAGCTGGTCATTCCGACATTATTCGGCGCTCACCCATCCATACGATGTGTCGAAATGCTGATAATCGTTATGAAGACATCTTTATTTAATTTATTTATATTAATTTTTTTCTATAATTTATATTATATTTGTTATTGTTTGTTTTTTTTTTTTAATATTTAAATTTAAAATTGTTTTGTATTTTGTCCTGTAATTGGATTTATCTGTTGGGCAATAAATATATATTATTATTATTATTATTATTATTATATATATATATATATATATATATATATACATACATACATGTACATACATATACACAACATACTTATATATGGCAACAATAATTTTTTTTAAAGCTTTTCTGAAAGTAAGAATATTAGACATGCTTTTATACTGAGTATCTAGACTATTATATTCGGTAATTGCGTTGTTGTAACTCGATAGATCACCCTTTGTTGTTAGATAATCGAAAGTCAGCTGCAGTTCGGGTATTAAAATCGTGAAAGTCAGCTCCAACACTTAACAGTACATTGCACTTTTGTTTTTTTAGTTTTATTTTATGTATTAAAACAGATTGTTCTAAACGATTTAAATGTTGTATTGGAAGAATGTTAGTGATTTTATACACAAGGTCCGAGCTAGTTAGTCTATTTAGATTAAACAAAGATTTAATGCATTTCTTTTGAAGTGTCACTACCCTATTAAATATATACTTGGCACAATTGCCCCACACTGTTATTAGATACCTCAGGTGGCTTTCGATATACGAATAATACATAGAATGTCTTATATTACCCGATATCACCGATCGACATCTGTACATAGCTCCAATGAGAGGTGCAATTTTATCACAAATACTTTTGATATGTTTGTTCCACCCTATATTCTTATCTATCCATAAACCCAAATACTTAAATTCGTTCACTCTTTTCAGTAAATGTCCATTTTCAAACTTAATATTTAAATCACACTCAGTGTCATTGCGTATGCTAAACTTCATGTAAACAGTTTTATCTGTATTTAAAAATAGATAGTTATTATCAGTCCATGTTTTAAATATTTGTAGATCGTGATTTGCACTAACTTTTAAAATGTCTTCGGATTCTGCACTCAGTACTAGTACCGTGTCGTCAGCAAAGCTGAAGTACTTTCCACTGAAATTTTGAAATTGTAGGTCCCAAACGTAGAGTATGTAGAGCAAAGGTCTTAAAACAGACCCTTGTGGTACTCCAAACTTATTCTCACCAACATCACTATTTGTTCCATTTACAGTACAAAATTGAACACGAGAATTTAAATATGTTTCAATAATTTGTAGAGCTGTACCCCTAATACCCAACCTCTCTAATTTATTCACCAACAGTTCATGATCAACCGTGTCGAAGGCTTTGCTGAAATCAATGAAAATAGACAGTACTTTCTTTTTTTTATCCAGCTCTTGAGTAACATGACCAACAAAATCACTGACAGCAGCTTGCGTGTTTGAAAATTTTTCGTAGCCATATTGATGTTTATCAAAACCTATTGTACTTGAAATGAACTCCACTATTCGTTTCTTTAGTACTTTCTCAACAATTTTTGAGAATATACTTAATAAGGATATTGGTCTGTAATTAGTTTTATTTTCTCTATCACCTGATTTATGTATGGGTATTACCTTAGAAATTTTAAGCTCTTGCGGGAATGTTCCATTATTTAAAATATTATTTGTAAGTTTAGTTATTATTGGTGCGAGATAAATTTCAGCATTTTTTAAATCAGTTACGGTTATTCCGTCATTACCCGGACTAGTACCGGTTTTGAGGTTTCTTATTATTTCCCTGATTTCGACATCTTCGCATGGTGTCAAAAATATGGACTTTTGGTTTGATTTTTTAAGAACTGCATCTTCGTAATATCTAGTATTTTGCTTCCGTAAGTTTTGAGCAATATTTAAAAAATGATCATTAAAGCAGACAACAATTTGCTCCTCATTTTCAATCCGGTGACCGTTATGAGAGAGGCTTAATATTTTGGATTTCATATTATTTTGTTTATTAAGGGCTTCATTGAGAGTATTCCAAAGTTTTTTGACATTATTTCCAGCTAAGTTTATTTTCTTTGAAAAATAGTCTTTTTTATTTTTTCTGATCATATTTGTCACTTTATTTTTCATTATTCTAAACTCTTCTTTTAATCTTTGTATTGTTTCAATATCGTTCGTTTTTTTCATTTGTATGTAAATGTTGTTTCTTAATTTTATAGCATCTTCCGTTTCTTTGTTGATCCAACATGAGCTCGACTTTTTACTTCTGTGAGTTGCTATCGTGCTGTTTTGTTTGGCTGTAGATATTATTTCCTGCAAATCTTTGAAATTATTTACCTCCTTAGCTGCAATCTGTTGTGCAATTTCAAGTTTGTATTTATCTATGTCGATGCGATTCATCATAAAAGTTTCCTTTGTATTTGTGTTCTGTTTAAAACCAGTGATATGTATATTTAAAATTTCGTGATCTGATATATTCGTAGGTTCAGTTGTAATTTTTATCTTTAAGTTTGAAACACTGGCTATATCATGATCAATTATTGTTGCTGTATTATTTAGACTGTTGAATCGAGTTCCACTTTCTTTATGTAGATCATTTATTACTTGAAAGCCATTCGAATTTACCAAATCAATGTATTTGTTCCTGCAATTATCTTCTTTCAAGAGATCAATATTCATATCTCCAACTATTAAAGTATGTTTCTCATTATATTTATCTAGGATGGAATCATAGTATTCTAAAAATTCATTTATATTTGTATTAGGAGGTCTATATAAGGCCACAATAGTAAGTGTTGAAACTTTAATAGCAATCAAATTTACATTTATTTCTGTGTTAATATCAGTAACATTGAGATTGAAATTTTTGTTTACGTATATAGCTACTCCCCCTCCTCGACCGTCTCTACAATTGTGTACTGCATTATAATCAGGAAAATTGAAAAATTGGATCTCATTGCTATATAACCAAGTTTCTGTGAAAATCAGAATATCAGGAAATTTCTTGACTTGAATAAGACTATAGATTTCATCAAATTTGTTTCTTAAGCTTCTTACATTAAGATAAAGAATATTTAATTTGTAATTCATTATTGGATTAAGAAATATGAATAAGTTTATCGGACAAAAAGAAAATGACATCTATTTTGTCAGTTCTTCAATTTCTTCCATTTTTCTTATTCTTATACTTGAAGTGGTGTCTGATTTCCTGACGTAAATTCTCCCATTCTTATACCACACATATTTATAGTTATTGTTATTTTTTAATGACATTGCTGCTTTTAATAGTTGTTGGTTTTCCAGGTTCATATCTTCGTTTATATACAGTTGTTTTCCTTTATCGTCGATGCCACAAATTGTGGAATTTATTTTACCTATTTTGCTCCTATTTTGCAGTATTTCATTTTTCTTTTCTACTGTACGTATTTTAATTTTTATTAGTGGTAATTTGTTTTTATTTTTTAGTTCTATCTTTTCTATTTCTTGTATATCTTCAGTTACTATATTTACTTTCAAAAAGTTTACAGCTGTCGTAAACCTCTCTTTAATAACTTCTATTTTTTCATTGTTGTTATAACAAAAGCCATTCAAAATTAAATTTTTTTCTCTCTTTTTCTGTTCCAGTGTATTAATATAATCTCTAACTAGAGTTAACTCTTTTTTCATTATCTCGTTTTTTTTTTCGTGTCTTGCAACATTTCTATTATAACTTGATTTTTATTTTTTTCTTCATATTTATCATTGAAGAATTGTAGTGCGGTGCGACAGGTTTGCATTTCTTCTCTAAGTTTTTTTAACTCCTCCAAAATATTTAGGTTGTCATATTACCAAACACTAGTGTTAAGCTGGTTGCCTGATCCCGAGGCGTTGTGGAAGACTGTAGATTGGCGTCTGTCATCTCTCGACATGCGGTTAACCTCACCTTTGCATTCTGTACAATACCATTCAGTTTTTTCTTTCACTAACAGCCTTACTTGAAATTCATCTAGGTCAGCACATTTTGGGTGATAATATCCTTTACAAGGACCACAGCAAACAATTTTATAAACTAATTAAACTTTATAAAGTAATAAATATTTTAATCTGACATTTAATTTTTAGGTTATGTTTTAAAATGTCAATCCAATACCAATGTAAACGTTTTAAGCACAAAATCTTGAATCACATGGATACCGAATGTAACGTAATCGTTTTCATACAGAGAATAGAGTATATAACAGCTGAAATAGAAATTGATGCAGAATATTTTGGAAAAATTATGCAAAAGGATAAAATCAATATAGGATAGCAAAGATATGCGGTGTAAGAAGATAAATGTACTGCGATGCTTTAAATGCCTGGGTTTCAATCATAAGGCTGATGAGTGTAGAAATAAAAATGCATGTGGTCAGAAGCGGATTTAAAATATTTCGGGCCCTAGGCAAAATATTTATTTCGGGCCCATTATATATAAACGATGTCTTTTCTCGATCTTCCTGTTTTATTATGATTGACCAAAACGCATAATTTATATCAACAACTGTAAAATACCTGCAATTTGATCTTTATCTATTACATCATTTATTGTTAGAAATGGATAATATTCTGGTATTATCAAGTTTTTTAGCTTTCTAAAATCGATACATAATCTTGTCCGACGACCATCGTCTTTTTTATATGCTAGTGTAACCGGAGATGCATAAGGTGAATCTGATTCTTCTATTAAATCTTCTTCTAGTCATTTTTTAATTTGTGTTGATATCTCCCTATCATTTGGGATAGTACATTTATATGGGCGTGAGTTTACATATTCATCTTTTATCAACTTGATCTCTGCTTCTCGTGACCTCACTTTTCCAACATCGAACTTATTTTTTGCAAATATATGTTTATATTTTCCTATTAACTCTAAAATTTGTTTTTTTTTTGTATTCATCTTTTATATGATTTAAATTCACTTTAAATTCTGTAACATCTTTAGGTTCGTTGATATTGACTTCAATATTATCATCTTTATCCTTTTTTACCATTTTCTTAAGTGTATCTTCTATAATCCAACCCATCGAACCTCTATTTGATGTCTTCTCAATATCCTCTAATTTTAGTGTTTTATCTTTATCAATTCTTTGTAATATTTGCAGATTATCATCTTGAACAAGTTTAAACTTTTTGATGGCATCAAGACCCAGTAATAAATCATATGAGAATTTATTATTGCTTACTACATAGGTGTTTATTTTATTTGTGAATTTAACAATTTTAAGAATAATATTTGCCCGAGCAGAACTGAAATTTATCGTTCTTAAAGCTTTCTTGTGTTTTATTAGACTTGATTTTAAAAGATCTACAACTCTTTGATTTATTAAACTTACATTTGAACCAATGTTATAAACAGCTTTAATGTTCATCTTATTATCAATAAGTACGTTAATTTTAATCAATGAATTTAATTTCTCCGGGCCATTTAGTTTAAAAATTTGTCAACTTTAATCTCCATCATTTCTTCTGTTTCATGATTATCAACTTCCGTTAAATTGATTTGTTTTTTTGTTGCATATAAATTTTTATTTCTACATTCAGTAGCGGAATAGTAACGGTTTGGCCATCCTAGATCTTCAACACATGAAACACGGTTTTTTAAAAGTGTTGCTAGTTTTCTTCTTTTGTTCATCGTATTTTTTTTCTTTAAATCTATCGTGCCTTTTTTTAAAATTCAATTCTGTAGTAACTGTTTTCTTCTGTTTACTAAAAGTGTCATCTAATTTTCTTAATTTCGTAAACAATTTTCCTATAGTTGTTATTTCTTCCCGATCTAGTTCATTTTGAACTTCTAGCGGTAATATAACTACAATCATGTTGATTCTTGATAATTCTGTACTGTTACTCTCAGCTTCTAAGCATAATCTTTCTTTTGCTAACGCATAATCAATCAATGAACCATCTAAATGTTTATAGTTGTATGCCTTCCGAATTTTACACCATCCTTTATCCACAAAAACATATAAAAAGGAATGTTTCCATTCAGACCAATTATTTAGACAATTTTCTTTAAATTTCCTTCATACCAATCCTTAGATGGACCTACTACAAAGAATCGAAGTGTTTCAATCTTTTTAATGTTATTTTCTACATGATGTCTTGTACATTCAGTTTCATATCTTATAAATCATTCTGTAGGATTCTGTGTTTTGCCAAATTTATCTAAGATAATTGTTTTTTTCGATTTCATGAAGCTTCGTTAGACTTAATTTAGTTACTAAATCTTCAATTTTCTTAATTAAAAAAAAATCCTCATCTAATTTGTTAGTTAAGTTGGATTCTTCTAATGGAATGTTCATATAAAAAAGGTTATCATCTTCATCAAAATATTCTTTCTTTAAATTTTCATCCATCTTCACACCCACTTTCCGATATCCATTTATTGGTCTTATTGCAGAAACATCACATTTAATAGATGATTCAGCTAATAATATTTCATGATCTTTTAAAATCTTGTACTCCACAGGTAAGTTATACCATAATACTTTATCTTCAGATAAACCTGCCAACTCGTAATCCTCTTCGCTTTTTTTAGTAATATGCACAAACAGTTTATCATTTTTCTTATTCATTTTTTTTTCTTCAATTAATAATTTAATTTATATTATATATATATATATACATATATACGAGGGCGGTCCAATAAGAACTTAGCCTCACCGCCAGATAGCACCACTATCGCAAGAGCAATTTTGTATCGATTAGAACATTCTCGTAGACAGTTATTGTTAAATTTTCAGCTGAATCGGACGCGTAGTTTTGTTTTGACCGCGTGTGGAAGCGAGCGTGTCCGCAGATTTGAGAAAAATGGAAAAAGAACGATATCGGTCGGTGATTCGATTCTTGTTTTTGGAAGGAAAATCGTGCAGCGAAAACGCTTGGATGCTGTGTACGGGGGACTCTTCTCCTTAGATGGCGACCGTCAAAAATTGATTTAACGAGTTTCAACGTGGTCGCACGTCGGTTTTTGATGAGCTACGCCCAGGTGTTCCGACTACGGCTACCACGGAGGATAACGTAACAAAAATCCACGATCTCGTATTGGCAGACCGCCGATTGAAGGTGCGCGAGATAGCTGAGACAGATCATATCCTGCATGAATTATTGGGCATGAGAAAACTGTCGGCGCGATGGGTGCCGCGTTTGCTCATTCCGGACAACAAGCGCATCCGTGAAATTACTTCAGAGCAGAGTTTGACGATGTTTAGGCGCAATCCGAAGGAGTTTCTGCGTCGTTTCGTGACCGTCGACGAAACATGGGTACACTGGTACACACCAGAGACCACGGAACAGTCGAAACAGTGGACTTCACCCGGCGAACGTGCTCCAAAGAAGGCGAAGACATATATATATATATATATATATATATATATATATATATATATATATATATATATATATATATATATATATATATATAAATAAATTACAAATATACAAGACAAGCAGATTCATAAAGCGGATTAGCGTTAATACCATGTTTTACTTCGTTTTTAACTTTCTTTTTCTTTGATGGAACAAGTTTAATTTAAATATAAAAAGTGAGTTAATAAAATTTGATTTATTTCATGAATCTGCTTTAAATCGGAACTGAGTTATAGATAACATTAAAAATTACATTAGCGCTAATTTGTTTTATGAATCTGCCTGATAATGTTTATTTATTTATCAGCTAAACAGAAGTCAACTTTAATGAAACTATTAGTTTTCTTTTTCTACTACCAATATCAAAAATATGTAATTTTTAAATATTTTCAGTTCTCAAAAGGAAGTTATTTTCACATGTTGCATGTAACAAGTCAAAGTCAGCACATTCTTAGTGTATACGATTGAGTAAATTAGGTTATGTTGTAATGAGGTCAGGTATTCAAAATAATATTGTTTGAAGTAAGTAGCTAACTATTTGCTGACTCAGTACTTTTGTAATTAGATATATAGTAGCGTAAGTTTAGTATTTATTTATTCAGGATAGAGTAAGAGTAGAGTAGATGGTAGAGTTCAGTAGAAACTCGACAACATCACCATGTTAGTAATTTCAACAACAACCCTAGTTGTGTTGTCTCTGATACAAATGGGTTGCAGCGGTAAAGGAAATTTTGTCAGATCAGAGTGACCAATCGTTTTTGGTTCACTCGCGGAAAAGCAAGTATTAAGGTGAACCATATGGGCTGAAGTTAGTATCACAACGATGATTTGCCTTGATCTCTTTGTAACGAAATATTATTCTTATTATGAATGAAACTTATTATATATTGTACATAATTTTAAAGCCAATACTGCAAAGTATGGTAATAAGCTAAATACCATTAATGTTATGTACGAATGTTAAAAGAAATTACACTCAAAATTTGAATTTATTTCTCAAAAATGCTTCCTACGATCTTAATGCTTAAGAATATGGTCTTCTATAATATAATACATTTTTATTCAATTTGAATGTACAGAATTTAGAGGAAAAAAAATATGCGAAAAAACGCTCAAAGCAAGACTTTTTCGTGTATTTTTAGTTTTTTCTCCAAAACTGTAAATTCAAATTGGATAAAAATTTACTGTGTTATAGAAGACCATATTCCTAAATATACAATTTGTTTTTAATCAAAATCGTAGGTAGGGTTTTTGAGAAAATCAGACCTAAAATTTTGATATCATGATCTCTTACACTTCAATTCCAATTAATTTGTATTATAAAGATTAAACATTCTTGTTAATACACATATCAAAAAGTTCAATGTTCAGAGATTATGTAGTTTTACTTGTTTCTTCATTTGGATGAGATTAAATATATGAAATATTTTTTTGAAATTTGAAATTGTAGTTGCTTTTTCGCGAAATTCTTATTTTCTACATGTGATGTGGGTTTTGACGTACACTCAGCGTTAACATGATCTGGAAGAATGACAGCTGTCATAATCATATGTGTCAAGATATACTACATAGAGATATATATGAAAATATATTAGCATTTCATAATTTGTGGGTTGAAATATGTCCAGTTTTGTTTTTAGTTTTATATTATATTATAATATTAAAAGTTATGGGTACTTTTTTATAATAAAATATTTTATCAGTTTTAGATGAGCATACTAGTGGAACAGGATAATTTGAAGTACTGGAATGTATTATTTATCTCTCAATAAACGATATTTTCAACATAAAAGTTTTTAATTGTACGGTTATTGAAAGTAATTAATTTCTAACCTCAAACATTTTATCAAATTAAAATTCATAACAGGATAAAAGGAATGTGATTTTATTATTTGGACACCTCAGAATATAGAAGTAGAAACAATAAAAATTGATGAGGAATTAGTTCAATGGTTGCTTCCAATATTAAAGAAATTTTATGTGAACGAACTTGCTCCAGAAATAGTTGATTCACGAAAAGAAAGAAGTATGTCGATCAGGAATATGCCACAGAAACGTGGAAAATATGAAATTTTAACAACCTGATTAATTAAGTAGGATACAAAATAGGGTTTTCTGGTTCATTTATGGACTATAGTAAATATTTTTACGCATATAAATGAAACCTCTAATTCGTTATAACTGTAGAATATATTGATATATAACTGTCATAAACTGGCATAAATGGTGATAGCGAAAAGTTGTATATAAAAAGCTATACCATATCAGAATCTATAGATTTTCTGTCAAATACTTTTCCTGATGCTCAATCAAGGAATTTCTTTAGTTTACCTACGGTAGAAAATGTCTTCCTGCCGCTCACGAATGTCAGAGAAGTTATATGACATAATGGGTATTCCGATGAAAGATGGAGTATTAAGATGTTTTGGAAGTAAGATGAATAAAAAAAAGTACTGTCTTTGTGAAGAACTTAAAGAAAGAGAAAGAGAAAATATTGCTGAATTAAACAAGAATGAGGATGACTCCCAGCAAGTAAGTTCAGAAAAAGACCGTAGCAGTGAAGAGAGACCTAATGGCGCCGTTATCGAGGAAACTCCGGAAATTTACGAGGTAAACAGGGAGGAAAAAGAAACAGGGGTTAAAAATGATGTCTTAATAGAGGGTACGGGTATTGGGAAATTTTACAAGTAGTTAATGAAGTAAATGGCGAAGTTGAGCAGATCAGCATTAAGTTCGAAAACAGCAAACAGTTTCAGAGAAATAAAGAACAAAGAAAACAGTATCATAGGAAGAATCCATATCAAAGGAAGAACTCCACAAAGGATGGCTTAAAGAAGAACAGAAGTACAAGCGAGCGAGATTCGAGATCTAAACGATACAAGCAGTACTACAAAAATAAATTAAAACCAAATTTAACTTCCACAAATAACCACAAGAAAGAACGAGATGCGAGGTACAAACTTTTCTTTTATTCTAGTTCCGTGCGTTATAAAATTAACATAAGACGATGGTGATGTTTATTTGGCTTATTTTACGGGATAATCGAAAATATCTACTCCGATAACGCGACAAATTAAGTAATTTCATTAAAAGAATTATTTCAATCTCAGCAATTTCGAGAAAATGTAATTGAAAGGCTGTGCGAACGTAACATTGCATAGCATTTTATCCCTCCTCGAGCTCCAAATTTTGGTGGGTTATGGGAAGCCGGTTTAAAACGGGTTAAATGTCACCTTAAACGGATAGTAGGTGAAGCATTGCTCACATACGAGGCAATGTACACGTACTTAGTTTGCATTGAGGCATGCCTGAACTCGTGTCCATTGTGTCCGTTGTCAAACGACCCAAACAACTTGGCAGCCCTCACGCCAGGCCACTTCCTTGTCGGAAGTGCCATGACGGCACCATGTGAGTCCTCTCTACAGCATCTGAGGCAAAACAGATTGTTTCGATATCAGCACGTCGAGAGGCTCCGTCAACATTTTTGGAACAGATGGTCTAGGGAATACCTCGGACAACTGCAACCTAGACCAGCTGTCAAAGGCCCCGACGCATCACACATCCAGCCAGGCGTTCTCATCATCATCAAGGATACCAATACTGTCCTGGAAATACGGGCGAATTGTAGAAGTGCACCCAGGGGCAGATGGAATCCCTCGCGTAGTGAGTGTAAAAATAAATCAAGATGTTGTGAAACGCGCAGTACGAATAGAAGACAATAATTGTGTAATAGATAAGGACATAAATTAGATTAAGTTGAAGAACCAGCCTTCAACGGAGACCGAGATGTTGAGGACCGCAGTTCAACAGACTACCCCCACCCTGACTTACTCTTGTGGAGGGTGGCTCTTGGACAGGCCCGACTCAAGTTTTGAGTAATCAGTCACTGACAGTCAGTCAGCATATCAGAAAAAGATAAATATTCAGTTTGTTAGTACAATTCAATTAACATTGTGTTATTTTATGTATGTTGTTTATGTAATTAAACATATAGTTTCAAAGGTGATTTGCGGTTAATTTAACAAACCTAAAAACAATCCATACCCCAGCAAAATCAAGTGTTCGTGTCACTGCGAGGATCTTCCAAGCAACGCGATCCAACATATATATATATATATATATATATATATATATATATATATATATATATATATATATATATATATATATATATATATAATTTATAATTATGAAAAAAAATAGTAGATCTCGGTAATATATTTAAGGGCATGAAGTGCGAGTACCAGCCGGTAAATCACGGTCCCCAAAGACGTTCGTGGAGGGAATCGAACCAAGGTTCTCAGGATCCACAGGCCGACTTAATACCACTGAGCCACCTACCCCATTATGATGCCAGATAAATAAACAAAACTTACAAAAATAAAGTACCTGACAAACTTCTTTGAATTTTTCAAGTACCTTGAACGTTGTGTTTATCTGTGACTTCCAAATTCCTTTGTATCGATTTGGAGAAGAGTAAAACAATTCAACCTTAAAGTTTTTTTTTGTGGATTTCACTTGTGTTGCGTACGGTTTCTTTAAAGTTCTAGAATATTTCCCAAGATTAGATCGTCTAGGAAATGCTGTATTCAGTGTATGCCGTTATTGCAGTATCCGGTGGGGGAGAGTCCGATTTATAGAGAATATTTTTAAATCCAACCAACAGATTACAAACGGAGAGAGAAAATATATTTAGAACTTTTATTAATACATAAATATAATAATCGCTAACATCTGTGGAGACTGTGATTTAACGGCTGGTAACCGCACTTCATGTGCATACATATATCACTTACCGAGATCTGCTACGGCAAAATGCCACACATAGTAATGGGTAAATAATGTGATATTATATTTATTTATTTTTATAATACTCGTAATTCAGAAAATTAATCGTCGCAATTTAGCTGTTCCGGAATAACTTTTTGTATAAGGGACATGGCTAATAAACTTAGCTTTTACTTTGAATTCCTCAGATATATTTTTACTCTCCAAGTGCATTACTCACATGCATAATTAAATGAATTCATTAAAATACATCAGTAATGGTGAAAGAAGAGATAATGTTGTTATGTTTAATGAATTTGTAACAAAACGCATTTGTAAAAAATAATCGTCTGCAAAATTATTGATTAGATTGTGTTATTGTTGTTTAATTAGTTCATTGTCTTTATTTTAATTTAGTTTTTATTATGTTTGTTTTAATAAAATATTTATCACTCGCAATTACTTATTACCCAACTTCAGCACGTCGACAATCAGTAATCAAGATAAATTCTCATTTTAACCAGCCTGATTTGTTACAAATTGATACTTGTTCGGGCTGTGTAAATTTACGAGTAGTTTCTTCGATAATAAAATAAAATAGATGTAACTATCTCATTTTTTAGTCATGTACATTTTACTATTTACTTTCAACAATGTATTATTTTATATATTTTTTTATAAGTTATCTATTTCTATTTTTCCGGAATCTAATCGGACCCTATTGAATTACGGGCCATAATATTTTTTTCTATTGATTAATTCGGCGCTGCATGATTGACAAATACAACCTAAATTAGATTAACATTTTTTTTTTTTTTGAAAATGTAAATTTTTTTGTAAATGTTTCATTTGGTTAATTATATTTGTATATGGTAGTCGGTATATTTATCGTGTTCTATCTAGGTAGATGGTATGTTATAAATTAAGTACTTATCTGGTAATAGTAACTTTTCCGAAAATAAACAGAAATATTAACTCTCAGTTTGCTATGTTTTCGCAAATTCCTGTCCTTTCCCCAGTTCTATTAATATTATCAACAAAGATAAACTCTAGATTATACATGACAAAAAGATGTTCTCTGTTGACACTTTCTGTTACCTTATGTTATTTTGAAACCACCCAGCACTTCCTGTAAACAGCTGGTGTTTTTCTCCCGCAATATTTAATATATCCTGAACTTTAGTAAATTAGAAATGAGACCCAAAGTTGAATTACGGCTTTTAATATACTTTAACAGCTACCCGGTAATAAATTGACGCCACCATGTGGAGGCGTAAGTTTTTTTCATTTTGCTTATCTGTCAAAAACATTTTTAAACCTTAGAAGTTAAAGTGAATACAGGAAATAAGGTGTTGGAAAATTGTTCTTTATTTATATATTTAAAAATTGAATATATTTTGGAATGTATATAGTTGGCTATAGTTGTTATTGAAAATAAAAATAGTGTTGTGTCATGTTTTGAAAAGAAATATTGTTATTGTATTTTTTTGAGTATTAAAGGAAGTATCACACATTTTATTCAGATTTTGAATCGAACCGAGAACCCTACAATAGAACGGGTAGTTTTATATACGTGGTGGTTCATTAACATTTTTTGGCGACCGTGACAGGACTGAAGTGTGTGAACTTTAAGCTCCGTGTGTAGTTGTTGCGCAATATTTAGATAGTTCTAAATAGAGAAAACATTTCACGGACGGGATTAGCAAGTATAAAAGAAAAATATCCTGTCGTATTTGTTGTTCGTGCGCTCAAATTGTTTCAATATCTTTGCCGTGTACGTAGTTTTGAACAGCGGACATTCAGTTCGTGTCGTCACGGAAAGAAGTATTAATTTACAAAATGGATAATCTTGTAAAATGTCGACGTGCGTACCGTACCACATTTACGAAAAACGCACAACAATTGGAACAGCTGTTGAATGAAAGAGAACCCGATTTACAAGAAATTGAGGTGCAGTGGACGGTATTAAAGGACAAAGAGAAGACGTTAAAAGAGCAAGATACCAAAATTCAAGATCTACTTATACAAAGCGATTATGAAGAAGGAGATTTAATACAAGAATTGAATAATTGCGAGCCGTATAACGTAAGATTTGTCAAGTTAAATATTGCATATAACAATTTGTTGCAGAAAAAGTCAGAAGCAGTTAGAATAATACATAATTCAGTCGAAGATCATGGACAACAGAGATATAAGCTGCCGATGATTGAATTTAAAAAATTCACAGGTGATGTGAAGGAATGGTTGGCGTTCTGGGCACAATTCAAGAAAATACACATAGATCCGAACCTTGCTGAAGAAGACAAATTTCAGTATTTGCTACAAGCCACACTCCAGGGCTCAAGAGCCAGAGAACTGGTAGAAAGTTTTCCTCCAACGCAGGAAAACTACCAAAAAGCTGTAGATAGTCTGAAATCACGCTTCGGTCAAGATGACATGCTTGTTGAGGTGTATGTCAGAGAATTGTTAAAGATAGTTCTTAACAACGCATTGTTCGACAATACAAAGATACCATTGGACACATTGTATGACAAAATTGAAACTAAACTACGTGCTCTAGACACTCTTGGTGTCACAACAGACAAGTGTGTAGCCATGCTTTATCCTTTAGTAGAATCTTGTCTGCCTGAGGACATATTGAGAGTTTGGCAAAGATCAAGCGATTTTTCTTCAAATGACACAACCATCCGTAAGAATCGTTTAACTGGGTTGATGAATTTTCTCAAGGTGGAAGTAGAAAACGAAGCACGGATCTCTCTGGCAGCTGAAGGTTTTGGATTGAGTTCTTCAGACTCAGTAAGAACAAATAAAAGCAAGAAAAAATCGCCGACTAGATCATCCATTCCGACAGCCATGTATTTATTAAATAGCACCATAAGTTGCATATTTTGTGGTAAAACTCATCGCAGTGAAGAGTGTTTCAAAGCGAGAAAACTTACCTTGCTCGAGAAACGTAAGCTAATTATTGATAAGAAGGTTTGTTTCCGTTGTTTAAAGATAGGGCATCAATTGCGAAAATGTCACGAGCGAATTAGTTGCGTGATATGTAACGGACAACATTATACATTACTCTGTCCGAACATTCCAGTAAATCGAACAGAGGATAAGAACGCGAATAAATCGTCCGTAGAAAAGAAAAAGGATACGTATGATACAGCTCTTTCGAATTACACGGACACACAAGTGTTTTTACAAACTTTACGGGTCAAAGTATTGAATGAAAATGTAGAATGCGAAGTACGCGCAATAATTGATAGTGGATCTCAGCGGTCATACATTTCGAATGACCTCGCAGAAAAGCTGGGGTATCGCGTAAAACGTACAGAAGAAATTATTCATGCTTTGTTTGGAGGTTTAGCAAGCGAACGACAACAACATTCGTGTTACGAGATACGTTTGGCGAATCCAGATGGTAGTTACCGATGCAGATTTGAAGCTTTGAATCAGAAGACAATTTGTACCACTCTGCCTCATATCACAAATGGAGAATGGATGAAGGAAATGAAGAAACGTAATATAGAAATTACTGACAAATTGCCTGGCCCAATAGAAATTTTAATTGGCGCAGATATCGCTGGAAAATTATTTACAGGTAATAATATAATATTAAACTCTGGTCTGGTTGCAGTGCATACATTCCTCGGTTGGACTGTGATGGGAAAGGTTCCCTATCACAGCGTAAGTAAGAGCTCAACCATGACTGTTATTGCTTTGCTTGCTAAAGACATTTCACTGGAGAATCTGTGGAAGCTCGATGTCTTGGGGATAACCGATCCCACAGAGAGACAATCGAGACAACAAATGGAAGAGGCAGCTCAACAACATTTTTTAGAAACTGTAGCTATTTCTGATAATGGCAGGTATCAAGTTAGTTTACCGTGGTTAGAACAACATCCCATTTTACCCGATAATTTTCAACTTGCGTTAAAAAGACTGCAAAATACAACAAAAAAGCTTAAGAATGATGGCATTTTTGAAGATTACGGGAAGGTATTCTCTGATTGGCAAGAAGAAGGCATCATCGAAGAGGTAAGTGACTTAGATGAGAATTTTCCAAAGCATTATTTACCTCACAGAGCAGTGGTTAAAGAAGAATCGACAACTAAGATCCGACCGGTATTCGATGCTTCAGCGCGGGAAAAGAATCAGCCTTCTCTCAACCATTGTCTTGAAAAAGGACCTAATCTTATAGAGCTCATACCTAATATTCTTTTGAAATTTCGGCTTGGAAAGATTGGTGTTGTATCTGACATAAGAAAGGCTTTCTTGCAAATTGAATTGCATGAGAAAGATAGAGATTTCTTAAGATTTTTGTGGATAACAACTGACGGTCAGCTGAAGATATTCCAACACAAAAGAGTCGTCTTTGGTGTGTGCTGTAGCCCTTTCCTGCTGGCAGCGACATTAAATTATCATCTTAAAAAGATATCACAAGATTGTGAAGCTGGAATCTTACCATTTTCAGAGAATATTATTAGAAAGTTGCAAGGTAGCTTCTACGTAGATAATTGTGTTACTAGCGTCAATAATACTGAAGAGTTGACCAAGCTAATTCAACAATCCTCTGAAGCATTGAAGTTAGCAGCGTTTGATTTAAGAGGTTGGGAAAATTCGCAATACGATTCACAACAGACAGGGATAGAAACACCAGTACTGGGTTTGATGTGGAATAAAACAGCAGATACTCTATTTGTGAGTCGGCATAGAAAACTATCGACGTTACCAGAAAGAATTACGAAGAGGTACATACTCTCTGAGACACAACAAATCTTTGATCCTATAGGATTCACTTGTCCTGCTTCTCTCAGACCTAAACTAATGCTACAAGAGCTGTGGTCAAGAAAGGTTGGATGGGATGAAGAGCTGGATGAAACAACCCGAGAGAGTTTTCTAAATTGGTACATGGAATCGAAAGAATTGACCTCAGTAAACATACCTAGATGGATAAATGTACAAGATTCTCAAGAAGAACGTCGAAGTTTACATGTTTTTTGTGACGCAAGTGGTCAAGCATACGCTACAGCAATATTTTTACGTACAGAATATTTAGGAACAGTAAATTTGAATCTTCTACAAGCTAAAACAAGAGTGGCTCCCATGAAACAGCTTTCAATCCCAAGACTTGAACTCCTAGCTGCTACTATCGGTGCTAGATTGTATGAAGAAATAAGAAACTCTCTATCTGACATTGATTTTGAGACTTATTTTTGGAGCGATTCCTCTACTGTAATCAATTGGATACAAAGAGAAGAAGAATGGACTGTTTTTGTGGGAAATAGGATAAAAGAGATTCGAAAGCTCACAGATAAATCATTGTGGAGACACATACCTGGTGTGAGCAATCCAGCAGACTTACCGTCGAGGGGATGTAGTTGTAGAGCTCTAATTCAATCACGATGGTGGGAGGGGCCGAGTTGGCTCAAACGCAGTCCAGAGCACTGGCCTACTGCGAAGGTAGATATTAACGAAGTAGAAATAAATGAAGAAAAAAGAAAATCCATTGTTTCATCAATTGCCACGGTTAGTATGGAGCCATGGTACAGTCGCTTTTCCAATTATTCAGCCATTATTCGAAACATAGCGTGGTTATGTCGTTTCATTTACAACGCCAGAAGTCCAGAACAGCGGAAAAATGGAGAGTTGTCAACGAATGAAATAGCGGAGGCCGAAAAAAGACTGTTTAAATTCATACAAATGAAGACCATCGATTTAAACAACAAGAGAATAAGTCATCTTCGCCCATACACAGATGAAGAAGGACTAATCCGACTAAAAACGCGTCTGCAATCGCGACCCGACACAGATGACTTTCGTTGTCCGGTATTGTTACCAGCTAAACATTCTGTGGTGGAAAAATTAATTTTACATGAACATAAAAAAGCATGTCACGCCGGCACGCAATTGCTCTTAAATATTTTGCGTGAACGATTTTGGATTTTGAGTGGGCGTCGTAGTGTGCGTCGAGTTGTGTCGCGATGCGTTATTTGCCGAAGACAAGAAACGAAACATTTAGAAACAGTTCCTCCGCCGTTACCTTTCGATCGCGTCAAAAATGCGTCCACATTTCAAGTGACGGGAATAGACTTTACGGGTCCATTATATATAAAAGGTAGGAAAAAAGTTTGGATCTGTTTGTTTACATGCGGGATTTACCGAGCCGTCCACCTCGAACTAGTTTCAAATTTATCAACCGATGGATTCCTACAAGCACTACGAAGATTCATCTCTCGTAGAGGCAGACCGCAAGTTGTGTATACCGACAACGGCACTAACTTCGTGGGGGCTGACAATCTGTTGTCTCTTGTCAACTGGAAGAAAGTAGAGAAGATCAGCTCCACGATACGAATACAGTGGAAGTTTAATCCACCTTCAGCTCCGTGGTGGGGCGGTTGGTGGGAACGGATGGTGAGACTTCTCAAACAACTACTAAAACGGGTTTTAGGTAGCTCATTTCTATCGTATGAAGAACTTCATACGGTGCTCTGCGATTGCGAGTCGGTCATCAACAGCCGACCACTTACTTACCTGTCCAATGATCCTGACGATCCAGCACCACTTTCTCCAAAAATATTTCTTCGAGACCATTCCGAAGATGGTGTCGATGACTGCGACCAAGTGGAGTGTGTGAATCTGCAGCGAAGAGTCCAGTATCGACAGCAGATAAGTAAACATCTGCGACAAAGATTCCGTTCGGAATACTTGGGGCAGCTACGCCAGATTCATCAAAGAAAATCATCACATGCTGTCTCGGTGGGAGATATCATGATCATCGGTGACGACAATCGTAAACGTCTCGATTGGCCTCTGGGCCGAGTTGTGGAAGTATTACCCGGAAAGGATGGCGAAGTACGACTTGCGAGACTCCGTACAGCCAGCGGTCACCAGCTCCTACGTCCAGTACAAAGGCTCTACCCATTAGAGTGTAATGAGGAAGTACACTCTACAGCACTTTACAATGCTGAAAACGACAAGGGTCGCTACTGAGAGGAAAAAAGATCTTCACGAAATATCCAAAATGTGCAAGTGATAGTGAAAATTTGTGTGAAATAATGGCCTGTCAAAGTGAAAAAGTTACCACACTCACACTCATTACACTAATTTAACTATGTTTAATATTTTAATAATAAAATATGTATAATAATTTAAGGTTATATAATGTAAGAACCATTTTCCCTTGTTTTTTGGTTCGTTTATAAATTTCACTCACCAGGTGGGAGAATGTTGGAAAATTGTTCTTTATTTATATATTTAAAAATTGAATATATTTTGGAATGTATATAGTTGGCTATAGTTGTTATTGAAAATAAAAATAGTGTTGTGTCATGTTTTGAAAAGAAATATTGTTATTGTATTTTTTTGAGTATTAAAGGAAGTATCACACATTTTATTCAGATTTTGAATCGAACCGAGAACCCTACAATAGAACGGGTAGTTTTATATACGTGGTGGTTCATTAACATAAGGTATTAGGTATCTTTGTTATGTTATTTTTCATTAAAAATAATATATCTTAATTATAATTTTCTAAGTAAATACCTAGTAATAGATCAAATTAAATTATAAACAGAAAAATTGGCACAACGCCACTATTTGAATCTGGGATCTATGAACTCCGGTTATATACGCTAACCATTTTATTTGAATCCAGAGCCACCGTGGCGCAGATGATTAACGCATATGACCGGAGTTTATATGTTTCAGGTTCAAATCCGGGCGGTATCCCTATCTCACTTTATAATTTAATATTTCTTCATTTTATGAGTACTAACGAAAACAGTTATTGTAGTTATGAAACTTAATTTCTATGTAAAATAAACAAACGTAAAAGTCGTATACAAAGTACTAGGGGAGCCATCAGTGGCTTAATATCCTGCTGGGAGTGGTTTAATTTGCCAATAAAATACAGCATTCCTCCAATAACGTAGACAGCGAAGAAGTTTTGTTACACAGCGAGTTAGGATTAAATTTATATCGAGCACGCTTTGTATGTCGGTGATTAGAATGCATTTGCCGATATGACAAGTACTCTATAAATTTTATACATCAATTGAACATGGTAATTTCCAGCCACTATGGAGTTTCCAGTTTCTCGTTATGAATCATGGTCACAAATTTAAACCTTATTAAATCTGAAATTTAATAAGAAGCATAACCTACATATCACAAAAGTGGTACATAATAAAACATTGCGATACACACGATTGGTCATTAGTCGTTTTTTATATATTTCTCTAAATACAACTGCGGTTCACTAGGATAAAACATCTGGTAGGACTCCCAGGGCCGCTTTTGTCATAAGGCGGGTGAGGCGTCCGCCCCAGGCCTCCGATTTTAACAGGCCTCATAAAAATTCGGCCTTACACAAATTAGAATTTTTATATACATATAAAATTTATATGCAATTACTATGCAAAACAAAAATTTAATTTTATAAATACTATTTTCCGCAACGAATTATTTTGTATTTTAGTTATATATTATACCTAAGTACATGTGGCAACACTGTGTAGTCGCGTTGTGGCACTAGCAGTACAGCGCAAAGTGCACAGCCTACTCCACACAATCTCTCAGTACCAGCGACTTTCAAGGAATATATATATTGATTATTAAAAATAGATTACAAGCAACATTTCCAAATATAATGACTCTTCTACAAATATATTTAACTCATCCTTTATCAAATGCATCAGAGCGATTGCAATCACTAGCCATATTAAATATAGAGGCAAAGATTTTGAAATCCATTGATTGCAATCATGTAATTTCAAAGTTTGGTGAAGAAAAATCCAGAAAAAAGAAATTGCATTTGTAAATTTCGCATTTTATAATTAATTTATAATTTTATGTTAGTATATTATGAGGTTGTGATTTTTCGTTACGTGACTGCATTTTATGATATTTTAAAATATAAATATACATTATATTTTCATTTATGTACTTTTTTTTCTTCCGGATACCTTTATATGGCATATAATTCCCCCCTCCCTCCCCCGCCATTGACCTCTAATTTCCTTCCGCCTTAGGCCTCCAAATTTGTAAAACCGGCACTGAGGACTCGATAGCTCATATAATGAGCAATCCCCCTTAAAACTTTATAGGAAATAAATAGTTAATATTTAATTTTTTGGAAACTTTGTCAGTCTTTATAAATACATTATAATTACATTACAGTTCTTATACCCACAGTGATAATAATTGTATTTGTTTAACAAATTAAACATAAAAATATTTTTTGCGTGATGAGCGGTTACGAGCCGGCAAATCACGGCCTCCAAAGATGTTAGTAGAGGGGGAGCCACAGGGGTCATTTTAAGTGGTGAAAATTGTTTGTTGGCAATGGGAATCGAACCATAATACGGGTTCTCAAATCCACAGGTCAACTCAATATCACTGAGCCACCTACCCTATACATACTAGTCTTAAATACAAAAACTATTAAAAATCTAGCAAAATAATAATAATAATACAAATTCTTAACTGACTAATTCTGCGTAAATACCTTGCTGCTCTTTCTTATCATCGTAAATTTTAAAATGATCCGATTAATATTTGATGTATCTTATGAAAGTAATTTAATTCATTTCAGGTTCATTGGATGATATTATTTTGCATATTCTCAATATATTAATATAATTAAGGATGTTCTACATATTTACAATAATTTCCATACGTCATCGTATTAAGCAAAAATCGCATTAGACACTACAACAGCGAATATTGTCCGGAAATCAGAAGAAGTTCTACTCTTCTTGCATTTATATGATCGTATATAATACATTTCAATTGGCAGGATTCTCCAGAGTTGGGGCTACGACAACATAAAATTTTATGATAATATATTTTAATTATGTTTATCTTTCGCATCATGCCGAAAAGTTCGCATTTTTTATCACTCCGCTGTTTAATCTTAATGTGATGATTTTCAATGTTTGTTTTACCTTAGCGCTAGTTATTTATTTACTAGTTGGTTTAAATTTAGAAGTGAACTGTATATTTAATTAATTACTTGGCTTATTAACTGAATTATGTTTTATAACCACTTATCCTATTGCTATATTTAACCTTATATTATGTTTACATAAATTAATTTCACTACATCTTGTCTCAACTTATAGGTACTGCATACTGCATACTGACTACTGACTGTGCCGTGCACATTCGCCCTCTTTTGAAGGGCTACCTTTAAAATTGTTCTTAATCGGTAAAATACAACACTTCACTTTCCTCACTTTTTGTTTTCACCTTTACAGCACGCAAAATATTGTCGTTTCCAGGGTAGGTTTCACTATTCTGCCCACTAACTAGATGCATGGTGGGATGTTGTCTTCCTTCAGAAGCAAGATGGTCCCGATGGTGATTGATGGATTTTTCTTGAACTACTTGTTTCGTTGTTGTAAGATGTTGAGGTAGTCTCTGGACCACAATTTCCAAAATAATTTTTGTTGTTTCTGTATCAACTAATACTGGTTTAATCTGTTATTACTTATTGATATTAATTCTGTTTCTGGTATTTTAACTAGTAATAGTTAAAAAACTAGGGTGCAAAATGATGTCTTATTTATTCCAGTCACAGAAATGGATTTTTAAATATATTCTGTCATGATAAACATAAAAAAGAAAATTATATGTGATGTGAATGCACAGATTTTAAGGGTGGTTGGTGATCCCTACACCAGTCCATTTTCAGAGCTTTTGTCACCAATGAGCAACCAGCAATAAGTTCTGTCAATAATTTTTTTGTCATGTACTCGTCGGGAAAAAGTAGTAATATGTCAAATGACCTCATAAAAATTGCCTGCTTTGACCGGTTTTGTCGCGCATGCGTAAACGACCAAAACTTCTGTCTATCATTTTTATTACTTAATTATACCAAAGTCTATAATTTGAACTGAAAATTAGCCTGTAAAAAATATATCAACAATCACCCTTAAAATCGGCGCATTCACATTGGCGCCATCTATAGTTTCGACCCGTTCCCAAATCTAATTTTCCTTTTTTCATGTTTATCATTACATAATCTATGACAAAATCCATTTCTGTCACTGGAATAAAAGAAACATCATTTTGCACCCTAGCCTCTCTAACTATAAGGAAATAGCAAGGAGTTAAAAAAATTAATTCGGTAGGATATTCTGTCATAGGACATAAAGGTCTTGAATTTACACATACTTCAATTTGAGTTAAGAGAGTATAAAAGTTCTCATAGCTCATGTGTTGATTTTCAATAAATCGTCGTATGTGATGTATAACTGACTTTTTTCCTGCCTCTCAGATTCCTTCAAAATGGGGTGAGTTTAGTTGTATCAAATTCCAATTTATTTCATTATTAGCACAATAATCAATAATAACATTTTGGAAGGTTTTATTTTTAAATGTTGTGTATAATTATGAAGTTTATTATTATTATTATTATTATTATTAAATTTAGAGAGAGACGAGGATGAAAAACCTATAAGCTCTAATACATAAAAAAAGTAAAATGAATACATTACATTGTGCGTACAAATTGAGACTACAATAGAAATAATATAAAAATAACTTAACAAGAAAGAAAAAAATAAAAGATAGTGAATTTTTGTTTAGACTGTGTGGTAATTTTTAGTGAATACGATTGAGTAAATTATGATATTTTGTAATAATATTAAGTCTTCAAATTCATATTGTTTCACGTGAGTAACTAACTAATTGCTGACTTAGTACTTTGGAGCAATGTAATAAGTAGGATAGTTCAAGATATGTTAGATGTGTAAGATAGTCACGAGAGTAGAGGTACTTGAGAAGAGTCACAGTGCATCTGTATTAGTGAATAGTGATATTTAAATAATTATTGTTATATATAAGTACTTCTTTATTTTACAAACCCTAGTACTTGACCTTTCTCCGGTCTGACAAGAACCCATTAAAATTATTTGTTAATTGAATAAGGGAGGGTTATATTTGCAAGTGCTGTATGCATTAGGGCAAAAACAACTAAATAGAACTATGGAGAATATGAGCCAAAATACTTTTTTATGAGCCGAATAAGTACCTTCCTGCTTGTTTTTAGTGGAAACAGACAAGTATACGTATTCTTTGATGAATCCTAATAATTCTGTGTTACATAAATGTTTTTCGTATGATGCCTTGTTTTTGAGTAAAAAGTTGGCAGATTTCAAATATGTATTATATTTTCGATCTACTTTTGCTAAAGAATAGTAAAATTTAAAAAAAAATTGACAAAAGACAGAATAATTAAGTTGTTCGACAAGGATCGAGATGTCGCCGTCAAAATGTAAAAAAAATTATCCAGATAATTGTTTTAACTTTCAAATAAGGATAATTGTTTATTTATTATTTCATTTATTTTGACAGATAAAACGTCAAACATTTATTTAATTAAATTTTCGGCATTTTCAGATCTAATTTGTGACGTTACAAACCATGAATAAAAAACATTGTTTATTGGTTTAGATGCAGAATTTATGCCCTAAAAGTTTTATTAGCAGCTTTTTTGCTTAAAATAATTAGAGAAGCAGGAAATTACACAATTATGATTTTACATGTTAAAGTTCTATGTTCGAGAGCCGCGGTCAGGGCATATCAGGATTAATATAATAAGCAATAAATCGATTGACTGGCAAATTTATTATATTTTAAAAGATTATAAGATTATAAGATATTATAAGATTATATTTTAAAAGATTAATTTAATTTATGCCGACGATATAATGGACGTTATAGACATATGCAACGAACTGCAAATTAAAAGTTCATTCACATGACGAAATATTTATTATACTAAATGTATATTTCAACTGTCATGCAATCATCGTCAGTAGTACACTAACAAATTAAAAACTGTTACAATTGTTTATACTATTACAGGTAATAATTCTTGAAATCAGGCAACGGAAATTTTAATAGCAATACAAAAGGAAATTTTACAGTAACCGTACAGATGCAGCGGCTTAAACTTAATTATTTGTACGTCTTATTCCAAATATTAATAACGTGTTACCCAAGGGTGACTGGTCCAAATTTAATAGTTTATGTTTGTTCTTTTTTACGGATTCCAACATAATTAAATTTCTCTATCCTTACAATATTTTAGTAGTTGAAGGTTACTTATTGAAAAACTAAGTCCTGTTTCATGTGTATGAGATGCCAACGCTGATTTAATTATGTTTTTACGTTTTACATGATACATATGTTCCTCGAATATTTAGGTAATGTTTCGTTTCGTTTGGCCTACATTTAAATTTGACCACTGTGAACATGTAATCGAGTAAATTCAATATTTTCTATTTTATCTTTGTTATTAGAGATAAGGTTTTTAAGATTCCATTAATTAAAAAAAATTGTATTCATGTTTTTTAAATAAATTTTTGAATTGGAATTGAGAATATTCATTGTAACATATTTTTGACAAATATATCTTTTTGGTTTTTAATTTGAAGTATTTCTTAAGCTCAGTTGACCAAGAAGCCATAATATAATTAATATATATTAATTGACGAAATTTGGAAAAATTCGGTGATATTTGAGAAGTTTGGAATATGGCAACGAGTACTACTATTCACTGCGCTGAAATTCGTTGTGCCCAAATTTCACTTTGGTTATAGCACACAAATGCCAAGCTTTTTAGCCACTTTAGGGAGCGTTCGTGTTAATTTTTAGAAGCGAAACGAACGTAAATGTTATAGCGGTATTTTATTCCAGTTATTTGAATAGATCAGTTTTGTGTTTATTGGATCTATTTTAAATTGATAAAAATGAATGTAGAAAGGCGCAGACGAAATTATTTGTATTATTATCGTGGCTGCATTTTTTAACATGTACAAATAATAAGAACCGACGGTCAATAAATCAAAGACGGGAGAAATAGGGTGAAAAGGTTTTATGATTCAGATATATTTGTTAATTATACGAGACTAAACATAGTTCTATTTGATTTGTTATCTTATATGGGCCCCAAAATGAAAAGAATACTACGGGTCAAACTATCAATTTATAAAGGTGCTACTTTTATAATAACATTGAGGTAAAAATAACAAACTGATATATTATGGTGCTTGTATACCAACTTTAACTTTTGTATTATGTATAGGCAAATCGACCTGCAACATCATAAATGAAACTTGCACTGTTGTTTATAAGGAAATATTTTTAAATTTATACAATTTCCAACAACGGAAATGTGGAAACACATTTCAAATGAGTTTTATACTCGATGGAATATGTTTAACTGTGTTTGAGCTTTTGATGGAAAACAAATCCAAATATAAGCTCTGACTAACCCAGGTTCCGCGTACTATAATTACAAAAAATATTTTAGAATGGTTCTTTTCGTAATGTGCGGTTTTATTTATAAATTTATGTTTACCGATGAGAGGATTTTGCGAAACTTTTCGTTGAGATAAATTATGCTTAGCGAAAATTTAGATTTGTCGAACAATATAGTTTTTCCTGGTACTCAAACATTTGTTCTGCATTACTTTGTTGGAGATGAAGCTTTTCCTTTGCATCGAAACTTAATGCGGCATTTCGGAGGCTGTAATTTACGAAAGAGTTTTTAATTACCAATTAATTTTTACAAGAAGGTGGATTCAGAATGCTTCCGGAATAATGATTGCACGAATCCGAATCAGGTAATTAATGCATGTCTACATCATACAGATAATATTGTAATGACTTGTGTATGTTTACACAATTTTATTAAAACTTTAGAAGAAGAGATGGAACTACATAATATAATGTATGGTAGGCGCCAAAAATACAACCCAAGAAGCAATTCCTGTAAGAAATAACTTAAAACAGAGTTTCAATAGTCCTCTGGCAAAACTTTGTTCTGTGGTACTTAAGGAAGTATTTTAGATATACATAATAACGTCTACCGAAACTAATATTCACTAAACAAACAATGCAGGTAATTAAATACGTCAATGAAATTATTGAACAGAAAATTAGTGAACAAACAACAACCAAAGAAGCCCATAATCTACTATACATCGGAGCAGCAACAGTCTTAAATATTAACAACAACAAAAAAAACAAAATAAGAAAACCAACAAGAAAAAACAACTACAAACCAAACACCACCTTGGATAAACAGACTGGAAAATTAAGTAAAAGAAATTAGAACAAAAATAGCGCATCTGACACTTCTCAAGAACAACAAAGCCAGCAAAAAGATTAATAGAAAATGTAAAGAACAACAGAATCAGAAGATATCAAACAAGCAGTAAACGAAGATATCAAAACAATTTTTTGCAACAAACAAGAAGATCTTCTACAGAAAACTGGAAGAAGAAGGGCAAATAACGGCATAGGAAGATGAAACACCAGAGAAAGAAGATATCAGAGAATTCTGGAGTGATATATGGTCAAAACCAATAGAGCACAACAAAACAGCCAAATGGATCTAGGATGAAAAGAAAGCAGCAAAAAAATCAAAGTAATGTGGTCGCATGAAGTAAGTATAGAATAAATTACCACAGCAACAAAGAACCTTCAAAACTGGAAAACACCTGGCATAGATAATTTACAAAACTTCCGGATCAAAAAATTCTCTTCAGCCCATCCTAAGCTCGCTGACTATACTGAATTCTGAAACAACTCCTAGCTTCTTCACCCAAGGAATTACATACCTTATTCCCAAAAGTACATCCACTAGCAATAAACCTTCTAAATATCGTCCGATAACTTGTCTTCCAAGTCTTTACAAACTTCTTACAAGCATCATTTCTGCAAAGATATATGAACACCTAACAGAACAAAACATTTTGACAGAGGAGCAGAAAGGATGCAGAAAGAATAGTAAAGGCTGTAAAGAACAACTTATTATAGACAGCATAATAATGGAAGCAACAAAGAAGAAGAAAAATATGTTTACCTGCTATATCGAAAACCAGAAGGCCTTTGATTCAGTACCGCACACCTGATAAAAAAAGTTCTGCAAATATATGAAATTCATGTCCGGATACAAGAATTTCTGACAATCATAATGAAACAATGGATAACAACATTAAGAATGAGCAATTCAGTAAGCATAAGTCACATAAATATCAAAAGAGGCATCTTTCAAGGTGACTCGCTAAGCGCGCTATGGTTCTGCCTACCAATTAATCCGCTAAGAAAAATCAAGAAGGGCTATATATTTCCTAACACCAGCATTGTCATAACCACCTTATATATATATATATATATATATATATATATATATATATATATATATATATATATATATATATATATATATATATATATATATATATATATATATTTATATAGATGACATAAAATTGATAGCTGAAAATAAACAAGACTTACATATACTTATAAGAAAAACAGAAATCTTCAGTTAGAACATTGAAATGAAATTCGGTCTAGACAAATGCAAAAAAAAACGCGACGGAAAAAGGAAAATGGAAAGAACTATGACATAACAGATAAAAACATACAAGGAGAAATTAACAACATAGAAATAGAGGACAAATATAAATATTTAAGTTCCCTGCAAGCCAGGTGAATACAATAAAAAGAGACAAAAGAAATTGCTGCTAGCAAAATGATAGACAGAATAAAACTACGGCTAAAAACAGAACTTTTAGGAGAAAAAATAGTCAGCGCAATATCCCAGTTGCTACATATACCTGCGGTATAATTAAATGGACCGCTACAGACCTGGAAAATCTAAACCTAAAAATTCAAGTTCTCTTCACAAAAAACCGAGTCCACAACCCAAAATCCTCGATAAAGCGCTTCCATCTACCCAGAACTGACGGCGGCAGAGGAACCATAGATTTTCGAGAACAACACCATAACCAGATTAAACTGCGTGAATACTTCTCACACAAAATGGAACAATCGCCTATTAAGAGCGCAGCAGTTCTTAATGATATGGACTACAAATCACTGAACCTAGAAAACAGCGAAAAATCTGAATTGCCAAGAGAAGTGAACAGAGCAGAGAAACTAGAAAAATGACACAGAAAAGCGATGCACGGAAGATATTCTGCTGAATCGGTATGGAGGCTATTGACGAAAAGAAGTCACATTCATGGCTTAAGCATGGAAAACTTTTTAAGGAAACAGAAGGTTTTTTAATAAGTGTACAAGACCAAGTTGTTCCAACTTTCAACTACCGAAAATATATAATAAAAGATAACAGCGTCACAGACGATAAGTGCAGAATGTATCACAAAAAACAAGAAAATATAGATCATATAACAACTGCATGCGAAACGCTGACATCACGGCAATACACGAGGCGGTATGACAATGTTGCAAGAATTCTACACTAGAAAGTTTGCATGCAAAACAATTTAGTGGACACAGAGAAACTCAACAATAAATATACACTCAGTAATGTTCTAGAAAGTGTCTTCACCGACCACTACAAACCCAACAACAGGCCAGACATAATATATACCAAAAAAAAAGAAAAAAACAACTTACCTCGTAGACATAGCTGTACCAAATGCGAAAAACACACAACGAACGCATTCCATGAAAATAGAAAAATACCTAGACTTGGCCCAAGAAATCAAGACACTATGGAAGCAAGACAAGATAGAAATGATACCCATAATTATAGGAGCCACGTGCGAGATCCCTCAAAATTTGTTAGATGGCCTCAAAAAGTGAACCATAAATAAAAACCTTTATCAAAACATGCAGAAGAGTGTTACTCTGGACACATGCAACATCGTGCGAAAAGTATTAAACAAGGCGCTGAACAATGATTTTATCCCAAATGACGCAGAGGAAAGTGCAACCGACCAACCTGAGGATGATACAACATAATGTACTTGTCTGCCCCTGTAATATAAATATGTTATACAATGTTACAAATATTGCACTTACTTACTGTTGTTTATGATTATATTGTATTATATTATATTATACTTGCCTAATTTATAAGGCCATTTGTACAAGAAATCTGTATAAAAAAAAACAGAGAGAATATAATTTTCATTAATAACGGACGATTCCAATATCGCTTAAATTGGTTAAAATAATGGCCAAATTTACTTCTTTAAGTCATCGACTTCACTAACTGAAACAACTCATCTCATCAGCTAAGATTTTACAAAAACTATGCATTGCTTTTATGTTGTGATTTTATGGCTAAGGTCTAATTTAATATTTTTTATTATTTTCACTCACTTCATTTTATTGTCAGAAGTTACTAAAGGTCTTTTATTTTTATTAGTTACTGGAGACGACAATAACACATCAGTATCACTTTCATGTTCTAAAATTTATCTACTGTGATCTTTGCTTGTAGTTGCTATTGGATTTGGTTTTTCTCTTTTAATTAAAACTTGTAAAGGGATATATCATATGGACTTTCAGCGATATACCCGTCTTTGTTCTATAAAAATATTAATTAGAATACGTATTATTGTTGACATTATAAACAAAAACAACAAGACAATCAGAAAGCATCAAGTGATAGTTATACATGGCATTCAATAGTTGTCCCTGTTTTCAATTTCAAGCAGACAAATTTGTATTCACAAATTTTACCAAATTTTACGATGTGAATGTAGCTTAAGGCATTGACAAACAATGGAATGATTTCGCACACTTAATAAATTTAATTGTAAATACTAATAAAAAGGACAAAAAAAATCATTAACCGAGTACATCTTTGGAAATAAATAAATACGTTAGAATTAGAAAAAAAAAATTAAAATGTAAATAGATTTTATGTAAACAAATTAAATTTTATTTTATTTTATTTTAAGAAATGTTTAATAGAAAGAAATAGAATAACTCAAGAAATTTTATATAACAACAATTATTTGAAACATTTTAACACAAATAAAAGTTTATACTGTATTCTAAAAATATTGGCCCCTTAAACTTGGTTGCTTAATTCTAAGTGTTTCTCATCATTCCATTTTTCTACTTTCAATAATTTAATTATATTCTGTAAAACTGCCTTTGCAACTATTACTATGAAATTTATAAAAAACTATATTTTTCTCTGAAGTCTTTATCACCATTAATTCGAAACGGATCATACATATTTCATATTCATTGGACTTTCTAATTTCTTCAATATTTTTTAAACCTTCGTTAATATCACTCAATTTCACAATTATGACCTATCTCAATACCTTTTTTAAAATGCTGTTTAATTACGTGAGTACGTTGAAAAAGTGTCCCTGAATAAAAAAAAACCTTTAAATAGGGTTACCAATGATAAACACTGTCTAAAGATAAACAGGTTTTAAATATATAAACAGTGACTAAAAAAGTAGTTTTTGTATAGAAAAACGAACGAAATGTCGAAGTTAACAAGTTTTAAATTTTTGTTTCTGAATAATACCATAACGATATAATACGCAGGTATAAGTTTACTAAAAGAAAATAAATATTCACAAGGTATCATAAATCATTTACTAAATGAATATAAGAACGACAAGCAAAATAATATAATAATAGGGATAATAACAACATTAGGAAGCAAATCGGTATATATACCAACTTTACCAACACGATATTATTTGTTACCTTACATAGATGATATTACATTCAAACTGAAAAGTCTTATTCGCAATATTTAAACCGCGTTTAAATAAATTGAAACTGTAAACAACTTCATTAAAAAAATTAAATCCATAACATCAAAATAACTAATATCAAATATATTTATACAAAATTCCCCGAATTGACTGTAATGCACAATACACTGGACAAACCAGAAAATACATTTAAACAAGACTGGATGAGCATAAAAGAATCTGTAGCAGTAGCAGAACCACCGGCGGATATTGTAAAATAGATGAACAGTGAAACAAACAGACGTAATTTTAATTTTGATGATACCAAAATTTTGGACAGTGAACATAATTTATATAAGCGTTTAACATTGGAAATACTATACATCAATGCTGACAAATACAATGTAAACCTAAAATCCGAAACTATGAACTTAAGTTAACACCTTAAAATTTAACCTGAGAACTAAGAAAATATGTTATTGTTCAACAATTTTCATCCAATTTTTACTGTGATACAATTGTTATTTTTTACCTTTTAGACATATGTTTAGTATTATATTAAGTTAAGTTTTGTAACATAATTGAAAGCTGCGATCTAATTCACTATAAAATAAGACAAAATAAGACGAAGACTTCTTGTAAAAATATATATTTAAAACATAAAAGAAAATATAAATTATAAAATACAAAAGTTATAAACTAATATTGATAATTGAAATTAAACAATAAACCGGCAATGGAAACAACAACAACAACGTATGAATAAACTAATCTTTAGTAACTAAATACTTAAATACATGGCAAGATCTACATCTTGCACAAACGAGACAACTCGTCTCGTTAGAAGCCAAACTACCACTAACTAATCCGTTGTTGTTTCCATGGGATGTTCTGACAAAGGGTAAGGGGGTGGTATCGTCGCGATGCGTTTACATAAAAAACCCAGACGAGGTTAAATCATTCCGACCCCTCGCTTAGCTATAATTTACCCAGATATGTCATCACATCCCGTGTAACCAGACGCGACAATTCAGAAAAGCTATAAACTTGATAAATAATCATCTACAGAATACTGAAGTTATAACATATGCACTAATAAATTTGATAAACAAAATAAACTCTGTCAAGTCAACTTTAGAAAGATACTTAAGATAACGCTTAATTAGTCTGTATCTTTCGAAGCTGAGTTGATAGTGAAATAATAATTTATAAACAAAACCAAATTCTGAATTACCCGTTTTGTTACACTGCCCCAGGTTCAAATATAATTATATCTTACGAGATAATTATTACTAAAGCATAACCTAAGACAAAAGACAAAAACTTTCAAAAACACATAAAATTCAGAATTAAACTGAATCAATCAAAATATCATCTTATGCTACGCATAAGAGGAAAGAAACAAAAATCTTTATTCAAATGTCATAAATGAACACACAAATAAGTATAACGAAATACAATTGTCATATCAAACAAAGAACATAAAATTCAGAATTAAGCTGTTAATTATTGAATTACCAAATTGCAAACGAAAGGAACAAAAATTCTTTATTAGGATTGAGATAAATCGATGCATCAAACATACAACAAAATACACTAACACATATTAATAAATGAACACAAATTGCTAAATTGAACAAACTCAAATACTACTAGGTAGTACAAACTCAAAATTCAAAATCATACAAGTTCAGAAATCAAAGTTGTACAAATTCAGATGCTAAAATACCTAAATGAACATATGTTCGCTAAAATCTGAATTTGTAGCCAAAATTGTACAAATTCAAGAACTAAAATACATAAATGAACATATGTTCGCTAAAATCTGAATTTGTAAACAACAATAAACCAAACTTAAACATTTTTTCGAATATGAAATAGACTGTTAAAATAGACAATGGTTTATTTTAAAAATAATTTTAATTAACATGCAAACATGCAACACTTAATTATTAAACACAAAAAAACTGAGACGGCATCAGGTAGCAAAAGGGACAGTTCTAGATACCGATTTGGGTTTGTGACCACGGCACGTCGGAACACATAAACACAAACACATGGGGCTGGTCACAATGCACAAACACTTGAGAATTGTCACTTCCACCACAGTGACAGGGGCAGGGGAGGGGGCTTCGGTGGCGGGCGATGACCTCGTTCCAGGATCAGCTGTTCGAGATAAGGGCGGTAACAGCTGATCTGCTGTGCATCATGGAATCTATCGCGCAACTCTTCTTGATGATGTCTCTCCAGGTCGCGCGACCTGGACATCGGCTGCTTCTGCTGCTGCTGGTGGCGGTTGGCAGAAATTACATTTTCGTAACTACTAGAGCTACGTACGTTTTGTGCATGATGCACAACTCTTTCACAAGTTTCTTCACAAACACTGACAGGTACGCAGATTGATTCAATTACCTGCTCAGTGTGCTCTAAAATGCTTTTTTCGGCAACTTCTTCGGAGCTGTTCACCTCTATCCTGGAGTTCTCATCACCGTCGATAACTACGTCCTCCATTTCCACGTTTCCAACGAAGTCAGCGATTACCTTTTTCATAGGACGCGGAATATCCACTACCACCCGTTTCTCTGCCTGTAGCAAAGACTCAAATTCAGCTACGCTGATTGTTGCTACAGGTAGCACTTGAACCTTAGTTTGGACAACAGATCCGTAGCTCGGTTCCAGGTATGACCGACTACGATCCGTATTCTGTCCATGCAAAAACGGCGGGTTCAACAATGCTTGCTGCACTTGCGGCGGTGACTGGACAAACGACGCCATCCACGTCTCTGATAACGCTGTCTTCCGTTGTACGTCGGGACGAAATCGGCATGGTGCACCTGCAAGCGGATACCGTATGAGTTGTGACTCGCCTGGTATTGGATCGTCGCACTCATAACCATACTGCAAGTACATGGTTACCTGCGGATGCGGCGAAACAACTTGGTGCTGACTCCACGGATAGAACTGTGGCGGAAGCCACGGTGGCACTTGCGAACACTCATACATATTGTTGCACGACACTTTATTTACACTTGGATGTTGCACAAGCTTTTACTATTACACTAATTATAATTATATACACATTCATACGTTGCGTTGCCATTTTTACTTATTAATCAAAGGATTACAACTAAATTTAAAATCAAAACGAGCGGAAAACGTAAATTCTTTAAAATACGACAGGTTAAACAAATTAAAAATTTTGATTTTACCTATTCAGGGGCCGTATTCTACCGACTGCTGCCAATGTAAAACTAAATGAATCGCGATCGCGCACTTTTTTATGACAACAGCGGGTAACTTACGTACAGCTAAAACTGAACAGTTTTTTGTCAAAATATAAAATGAAGCATAAAGTTTACAAAGTTTAAAATTAATTATTGCAAATTTAACAAATTTTTCTGAAAATGGCAAACAGCACGACAACGACAACGTATGATTAAAATTTATTTTAAGTAACTAAGTACTTAAATCCATGGCAAGATCTACATCTTGCACTCACGACGAGATCCAAACTTGTCTCGACAGATGCTAATCAACCACTAACTAATCCGTTGTTGTTTCCATGGGATGTTCTGACAAAGGGTAAGGGGGTGGTATCGTCGCGATGCGTTTACATAAAAAACCCAGACGAGGTTAAATCATTCCGACCCCTCGCTTAGCTATAATTTACCCATATATGTCATCACATCCCGTGTAACCAGACGCGACAATTCAGAAAAGCTATAAACTTGATAAATAATCATCTACAGAATACTGAAGTTATAACATATGCACTAATAAATTTGATAAACAAAATAAACTCTGTCAAGTCAACTTTAGAAAGATACTTAAGATAACGCTTAATTGGTCTGTATCTTTCGAAGCTGAGTTGATAGTGAAATATCATAATTTATAAACAAAACCAAATTCTGAATTACCCGTTTTGTTACAGTTTTAACTATATATAATTTAATAATTTTTTGATACTGGGAAACTTTTTTATATATCGTTTGTACGAGTACATGTCTTTAGGCTTTATTTGTAACGGTGCATATTTATTAAATATTAGTTTTAACATTACATAATTATAAATTTTGACTTTACACCTAAGTGTTTTTAATTTTATGTTCTATATAATTTTCATTTTATATTTTGCTTCAGCCCCTGAAAATAACCCAGGTAGGGTTCGAAACCGGTCGAGATTAAGTTTTTTTTTAAAATAAAGTGATTGAAACCAAGATATTTTAAAATTTTATATCATAGGTAAATGTTTAAGAAATTTTGAACTTGATTTTCATTAATATCATTAGATATATAACATTAAAACATTGTTATTATATTATTATTTATGGGGTAATGGCTCAGTGGTATCAAGTCGGCCTATGGATTCTAAGAACCCTGGTTCAATCCCCACAGACGACAAACATTTTCACCAATTTAAAATTACCCCTGTGGATCCCCCACCACTAACATTTCCCATTTCAGAGGATCGTGGGTAATGCTAACTTATTCGTATGTAACTTACGAACTATTTCAAATAATACTGGCATAAATGTAATCCATTCTGAAATCTAGATCATAGATTACGCAGTCTAATGATCCACTCGATTTTGAATCTTTATTAGCGTTACCAGAACATAATTACTTTGATATATATTAACAGCAACTGCAACAATTGATTCACCTTTTTTAGGTTTGATGGAATGTAGAATACATTCTCTTACTATAAGTCTGTTAGAAGTGGAAGTAGAAATCTCAGTAGTACCTAAAAATCGGTTTCTTGGTGCTTGGTGCACTCGTTTAAAAACCACAAATTAAATGTTAAAATGTGCTGTGCCTGAGGTGTGTGCGTTGGCAATCAGTGAAAGTAAATATGTTATATAAGTAAGAAATTTTCATCTTTTTACTTAATACAAGCAGTAGAAGATAAAACCCTTTAAGTTCAAGTGTAACATGGAACCAAATACTTATTGAATATGAGACTTCAAGAGCGAGAGAGGAACCATTTTGAATTTCGTGTCCGGAAAGAAGAGTCGATCTCAATCAAGTAGTACAAACATAACAAAAATATAGTGAAATGGTTTTTGTATTTTTGTGTGAAAATAAACGAAACTGAGAAATGAACTCGTAGTTTCTACTCCCAAATTTTCTTTGACCACCTCTTATTGCCCATGCATCGCATGAATGCGTAATATATAAGTATTTTAAATTCTTTTATATTTATTCATATTAAGGTGGTTCTAACATGACAGTCTCATACAAAAGTATAGGTAACATAAAAAGTTTATAAAAGTAATTATTACATATTTGTATGGTATAGGTTATTAACAGAATTAACATTTCGCTATTAAATAAAACTATTTAACTAGTTTATGAAATTTAGTAACATAACAAAATTTTTGGAAGTGAATGTTTCATGCCAACCAATAGCAGTGTAAGATTTTACACAGCAGAAGCTATGACAACAAGGCGAGAACTACAAGCAGCATGATATTACCAGTCGGTACGAGACGTGACTGTATTTTCAATACATCCTGTTGACAGTTCATAAGAAAAATGAGAAAAATGCACCAAAGCAATTATTATCAACTGTAACAACAAATAAATAAATAAAAAAGGGTGTAATTTTTTTTTGTATTAAAATTAATATATTTTACTGATCGAAATAATAACTTTCATAGTTCTTGCTTTGTCATTCGTGCGACAATTTCTGTCTACGCCTGCGACCATCTGTGTTTACGCGTGCAACCATCTCTGTCTACCCGTGCAACGTTGCCAAGCATTTCTGACAGTTTTATTGAAAATCATAGAATATCCAAGTTTCATTGCCAATTTCTTTGAAACTAATCCGGTAAGGCATGGATTTTTAAATTCTCATACCTTTATCTTTACATGATGTACTGTGTGTTAGTTTTTTGTTAAAAAATAACTACAATATATGAATTTATTACGCAGTACGCTGCATCGCGAGGTACAGTTCCTATAACGCCAATGCATTTTTGGTCGACTTTAACTTTACATTATTCAGCTAAACAACGGTAAACTTTAAAAAAAAATGCATACTAGTGTAGAAATACATGAAAAATAACATACTTACATTTAATTAAAATCCGGGTTAAATGCTTCCATGATAGTACCACCTTAATATGCATGATACAATAGTTCAAAAATACATGTTATATATTTTTATTCTAACTGAGGAAAAGGACAAAAACGTTTATATTGAAATTATGCATAAATCCGTTTGAAATAAAGTTAGTTGATCAATCATGGAGAGTGGAATTATTGCAAAGTCCATAATTTGTCCCTAAAGTGTTTACACAATCCTGCGAACAAGTTTTTCAAATTGAAACATCGATTTTCACTTAGGCAACTCATCAATATGCATCATTTAGTCCAAACGCAATCGTTTCCGAATATATGAATTTAAAACTTATTCATAAAAGTTGTATTAATATTTAGAAATAAATTCGATATAAAAATGCTCGACTATAAATTTTTATACTAAAGTGATACGGATTACCTTCTTATAATTTGCCTAAGTCATGGAGATAATTTTTAATACAATATTTTGCTCATTTACAGTTAAGAATATACGACACGCAGAAAATCTAACAAGAAATTTCGTACCACAACGAATAAGTTTTGAGGATAATTATCTTTCACAACTTTTAAAAATAAACAAATTTAATTAAATTAATTGACTTAGTCTAATTGGTGGTATAAGTATTTCTTTTATTTACGTCTTATACAAAAAGCAAAATTTATTATAATTATTCAATTTCCTATATATTATATTTATTTATTTAAAATGATTAATTATTATTGATTATTACCCAAAAATTTATATGAATTTTGAGCCGAAAGCCGAAAATATTGTTTAAATAAGGAATCAAATAAATGATCCAGGAATATTGGATAAAATGGCTTTATTAATGATGTTAAATTATTATTTAACATCATTAATAAAGCCATTTTATCCAATATTCCTGGATCATTAATTTGATTCCTTATTCAAAAATTTATATGTTTTCCGATTTTTCTAATCACAAAGTAGAATCTATGTTTCCTATTTTGGAATCTATTTTATCAAATCGTTACACAATGACTCACTTTTTGCACGATCGTAGAAAAAATATTTTAAAAATATTAAATTTTTATATTTAGAGAGCAAATTTTAGCTGATACGAAATTTATGTAACAGAAAAATACTTTGTAAAACGTATAAAAAGTAAAAAATTTAAATGTTCAAGAATTGATAAATTTTTTTCACGCTACATAGCTCTGTACTTTTATTTTTATTAGCGTTTATTATCTACGAGGAATGATTTATTCAAGAGTGAAAATACTGAAAATCGTCTCACGATTTATTCTTCTCTTTGTTTATTATTCTTTCTTTTTTCTGTTTCGTGCCGCAATCATTCGTCTGATCTTTTAGCGGAAATCATATTTATTAGTGCAATTTATAAAACACTGTCTGTAAAGAATGATGAAGTGCAAAACAAGTAATTTGCGTTATTTACCTACTTTACTGAATAAGGTTTGTATACTGAATTGATTTGTTGAATGATTTGTATTAATAAAAAGTCATATTTTGGTGAGGATTCAAAAGGAAAAACCTTATTTAATGTAATGGCTATATTTCGGGTGCATACTACCATCTTCAATTAAAAGTACAATATATAAAAGGGCTTTGTATATAAAAAAATCGCGTATACTGTAGTGTATACGTACAGTTGGTAACACTGAGATTGACAGTGTCACTAAGAAGAATAATAGAATGTAAAATCTGGTTGATGAATATACTTGTTTTATAAATAAAATAAATAAATAAATATATCATCACGCCTTTTACCCATTACTGGGCGTGGCTCTCTGCCGACGCAGATCTCGGTAAGTGATATATTTATACTCGTGAAGTGCAGTTACCAGCCGTCAAATCACGCCTCCCAACGTTGTTAGTGGTGGGGGAGCCACAGGGGTAATTTTAAATTAGTGAAAATGTTTTGTCGGCTGTGGGGATCGAACCAGGGTTCTTAGGATCGATAGGCCGACTTGATACCACTGATCCATATTTGTTTTATGTGTACTGAATGTTCGAATAATAAAGATATTTATTAATATTACTAATACAATAGTTTGTATTACATTGGCGACGAGATTAAATTCGATATAAATAATAGCGAGAAGACAAACATAAAAAATTTGGCTCATCAGGAGAAGAAACTTCAACTCCGCAAAAATGGAAGAGATGGTTAAGGTCTTTCGAGTTATTTGTTGAGGCAAATGCTATCACTAATGGAAGTCGAAAACGCGCACTTTTACTATATCACGCAGGTGAAAGCGTACAGGAAGTACACTCTACCAGAGTCAAATGAAATAGTAGATGACGAAGATGTATACGAAATATGCAAGAAAGCATTGACAAAAGTATTCAAACCAAAGAAAAATTATACTTATGAAAGACATGTTTTTTATATTATGTCTCAAAAAGAAAATGAGTCAGTAAATAAATTTGTCACACGATTAAAGACGCAAATAGTAAATTGCAACTGCAAAGAACGAGAAAAAGAAATGATTATTGACCAATTAATCGAAAAGTGCATATCTAATGAACTACGAAGAATATTATTGAAAGAAGGAGATGATTTAATAATACTGAAAGTAACTGAGCTTGGAAGAATATCAGAAACTTCTGACAAGCAGAATTGATAGAGGCTGATGCAAGAATTAAAACAGATCAGAAATGAGAAAAATTAACCAGAAACGATATATAGTAAAGAAAAGGGAAACCGTTTGTTATCGTTGTGGAAAAAATGGACACATTGCGACTGATGTAAAATGTCCTGCAATCAAAGCAGAATATAACAAATATCACAAAATTTGACACTGAGAAATGTTTCAAGACTAAATCAATAGCTCAAAGCAAGCAGAGAAGCATAAGAAATGTTGAGGCTGATCCCAAAGACGACACGGATGATTACACATTATTATGCACTAATAATAATAATAATAATGATTAAGCCTACATCACAGCAAAAATAGGTGGTGTTGAGACAAATTTTTTTATTGATTCAGGAGCATCGTGCAATGTCCTTGATAAAAAAAATTGGGAAGCTACGAAAGCAAAAAGAATCAAAGGTAAATGTGAAAAAACAAATAAAAGATTATTTGCATACGGTTCCGACAAATCGCTGTCAGTATTAGGAAGATTTACAACAAGCATAGTTCTAGAAAATGGGATAACAAAATATTCGATACCATTCTATGTTGTTGACGGACGAGGCACTCCAATATTGGGGAAAAATACCATAAGAGAACTGGGTATATTGAAAATGGGTATTCCACTACGTAGTATTGAGTGTCAAAATGATAATATCAAAGAGAAATTTCCAAAAGTATTTTGTGATACAGTGGGAAAATAAAAAAATTATGAATTGAAATTAAAAGTGAGAGAACAATCGAAATCTAAGATACAAGTAGGAAGGATTCCACACCAACTTAGAGCTCCACTAAAGAAACGTCTTCCCGAACTCGTGGGTGCACAGATAATTAAAAAATTAAATGAACCTTCATATTGGGTATCACCGATCGCTTGTACAACAACGAAAAATTGGGAACAACGTCTTTGTGTAGACATAAGAACTTTTAATGAAGATATACAGCCAGACGGAGAAAGACGCTTTAAGTCTTGTTTGGACATGTGAACTTCCACATATACGTATATGGGACAGACCATAAGCCGCTAGAATTTATATTTTCACTAAGATCCAAACCCTGCCCGAAAATTGAACGTTGGGTACTACGACTTATAGGTTACCGATTCATAGTACGGTACAGTCCTGGAAAAAATTATATATATATATATATATATATATATATATATATATATATATATATATATATATATATATATATATATATATATATATATCTAGAATGGGTATTCAAAAAGATGAAAAATAAAAAATAGATGATACTGATGCACATATCAGGTGGATTAGGCTACACCATCGTCTATGACATTACAAGAAATTCGCGAGGCTTACAAGAATAACAGTTATTTAACAAAGTTGAAAAAAGTTATCCAAACAAACAAATGACCCGCAAAGTACGGAATAATAAAAGTATAACTGTGTGTTATAGATGACATAATCTTCAGGGGTACTCGACTACTAATACCGTCGTCACTTAGAACCAGAGTACTGATGTCAGCTCACGAAGGACACCCCGGAATAGTTCAAATGATGCAACGTTTACGTACTAAATTTTGGTGATATGGGTTAGACAAAGAAGTAGAAAATTATTGTAAGAGATGCCAACGTTGTCAGTTAGTGGGTGCTTCAATCCTACCTGAACCAATTTTTAGCCTAGGATGCGAGAAAGTCCATAGAAGAGTATTGCATTAGACTTTTTAGGACCCCCACATAAAGAAAAATATATATTGATCGCTATTGAATATAACAGTAGATTTTATGAAGCAAGAATAAAGACGAAAATTACGACAGAAAGCACTATTGAAGAATTAGAAGAAATATTTGCAAGATTTGGTATACCAGAAGAAATAACTGCAGAAAAAGGGCGACAGTTCATAGGTATAGAATTTAGAGATTTCTGCGTGTCGTATGGTATAAATCTACGATTAAATACACCAATATGGCCTCAGGCAAATGGTGAGGTAGAACATCAAAATTGTTCAATTATGAAAAGACTCAGAATAGTACAAGCCAACAACTTGACAAACTCCAGCATTTTAAAAATATGGTAGAGAACTCCGTGATAAATTACCGACGTATAAGAGCTTTACAAAGGAAGACTCTGAAGTAAAAGATCAGGATTCCGAAAACAAGGATAGACGAAAGAGAATTTCAAAGAAAATGAAATTTTAATAGGAGATCAAGTATTATTAAAAAGAGACGCTATCGTGGAAAAGTTGCAGACACCATATATAACAACACCGTGTAAAGTGACTGACAAGAGAGGAAATTCTGTAACCGTCGAAACACCAGATGTTCGAAAGATTTTGTAGAAATACGTCACACGTAAAGAAATACTTATCGGCCGAAACAGAAGTACAAAAACCGAATGAAAGTACTGCCATTGAGGATTTAGAGGAAACAAAATCGAATACTGAAAAAATATCTGTATAGAATGTAAAATATGATTGATGAATATACTTGTTTTCTGTGTATTGAATATTCGAATAATGAAGATATTGATTAATATTATTAATACAATAGTTTGTATTACATATACCAACAATAATCTTCATTCATACATGTCCTTAATAATCGGCACCAATTAGGCTTCGACACCATAAATATACAACATACATGCTCTACTTTCAAGGCAAATTTATTCCTGAAAATGTTTTATATATACCTTAATCAGTAGATACTACAAATTTCTAATTATTAAGTTCGTCGACGAGTAGTCAAAACGTCTATTGCAACTAATATCTAACATCATTTGCCATATTTTCGCTTTTATGAAGCCCTTTTTGTATAATATATTGTATTTTAGCTGAAGATGCTTGTGTTCATTACCGAAATAGAATTCAAGTAGTCTTTTCCTTTATTAATGTTTACCAAATAATTTACTTTATTTATTTATTTGACTTTATTGATTACTTAGGTTCAAGAGCGAGGTTCAGCCAATAGTTGTTCTTCCGCTTAACCCTTACAAACTTGCAGTTCGACTAACGTGGCCGGTAATGATTTTTTGTCAAAATTATTAATTTTGAAGAAAAGAACTCAATAGTGTAATTTATAAAGTTGATAATACTAGATAATTTATTTATTTATATGTTATTCTGCACAACAGGAAATTAATCCCAATTACAGTACAGGGGACCTACAGCTTATAGTGGAAACCGAACAACTCAGAGACAATTGTATTTTTAGTTTTAAGTAGAAGTCAGTGAAATTTGAACGCACGATCCCTTGCTTGCTAATCAAGAAACGCAACTTTTATCTTACTTTTATCCACTGGACTACGATTGCCTGTAAGAAGTCAGGTAATGATTTTTTTGATCAACGCTAATTGTTCAGGCAATGTTTATGTCGTATTATTAGTTACCAATTTTTAAGAAAATATAATAAGGTTACAACACAAGGTTACGGAAAGTAAGTGAGGTTAGAATAATTGCAGTTTATTTTAGAATTAAACACATTTTCGTATAAGTTTATAATTATTTAAATAAAAGATAATTAATACACAAATTGGAGTTTCATAGTGCCGAAGAATGAAAACAAATAAATAATCCAGGCGTGATTGGATGAAAACCACAACAAACAGATTCAAATAAACAGTCAAGGAAATATACCTGAAGCATAGAAGCAGTGAATCCAGCAAAACATTGGTAAGAAACGGTCACAAATTTAAAAAGAAAATATCCAGAAGTACTGGTAGCTACTTTTATGACAACCATTGAAGTCGCAGCATTCGATCTAACTAAAGCTGAAAGTAATAATTTAGAAGAAATTATCAAAAAAAAATAGCAATATTTCATACCAAACAGAAATACAATATACGAAAGATACATGTTCAACAAAATTGAACAAAAAACCAATAAAAATATGGTATAATTCTTAAGAAGATTGAGATATGGTTGCATGAACTGTTTTATTAGTAAATTAGAAGACAGCTTGATATGTGACAAAATTATCGTAGGGATAAAAAATGGCGTTGCATGACGACAATCATTAGTAGAAGATAAATTATATCTACAGTCAGAAATAAATATATGCAGAGAATTAATCAAATAAATAAAATATTACTTACAGGTGAGTTATTTCGACCCAAGTAAACTAATAAAATTATTGATATAGGCGAGTAATAAAGCTGTCGGATCTGTAGCTTTATAAAATAATGGACACATCGCATATGGTGCTAATGTATTAAAAGCCACACAGCAAAACTATAGCCTGTTAAAAATATAAACATATGCAATTTTATCAGCTTGTAAAAAAATCCATGAATATGAACATTTTTATCATTCATGGGGGAGGATAATGTAGCGGTGTACGCTTTATTTAAATGTAAATTATTAATTTCCATATCAAGTGGTGTTGCATTGCTACGTTACTCCTCGTCATGGTATTTTATATTGTTGTGACGATATTATATTTATTTACTAGTCATTCTGTATACATCTTTCGATCAGTCAACATCAAAAGGCTATATTAAATTTTTTATTTATTTTTTGTCAATTAAATCATTAAATTTCAAAACAAGATATTTTTAAAACCACTAGATCGATTTTTGAAAATAAAATATTTATAAAATTCTTAAACTATCTACTATAACATTTGTCTGAAACATTTTTTTCGATCTGTCCAAAAAAAGTTTTTATTTAAATTGAATTTTAACAAACTGCAACAATCATTTCTAACAAAGTAGGCTCGCTGCCATTAAACAATGTAACAAAAGCCGAATAATAAACGCGTACTTCAATTTAAAAAAAAAATTGATATCTTTTAATAACCTTAAAAGGGACGTCAACGCGTTGTTTGAGAATCAGTCCAATTGAATCATTTCAAACATTATATGTTTAGAATAAATCTCGAGGAATATAAGTTGCTGTTGTTTTAGAAACATGTGAATTGGTTGCATTTTGCATGTGATGTGCGGTTATTCGCTGCTAAATCGCAGCCCTCAATAACTCGGGTTCTCAAATCCACTGAATGACATACTTCTATTGAAATATCTTATCCCATTTTACTATGTATGTGCTGAAAAATAAGCAGGATAAAATACTATTGACACAAATCTAATAGCATCCACAATGATTGATTGCACAGGCTAAACGCATCTGAAACGAAGAAAGCTTTCTGTCGCCATCAACGACTCCTATTATTGAAAAGTCAAAACCAATTTATATAAATATATACACTGCTCAAAAGAAAAACCGGTCACCCAAAAAATCCCAAAAAAGTCACTACTTTTCAAACCCCTGCCAGTGCGTCGTCAGTATGTGTGTGTGTGTGTGTGTGTATGAGAGCGCGTGTGCGTTTGAGTGTCCGTATGTGTTCGAGTGTCTACGTACTCGTACTACGGACAATTGAATACGAACCTCTGCAAATGTCCCTTTTTTTCAAAAAAATCATAACTTTTTTTAAAATCATCCTATTTTGATGCAGTTTTGCCTTCGAGTAACAAAAATGTCCATATTTTCATTTTCTGTAAACAGATTTGTCAATTGACGGCTGAGGATTCCCATAGAAAGCTTGGAAAATCACCTTTTTTTCTCAGGAAAAAAGTGGTTCTTGCATCCAATTTGTTTTAAAACTGACAAACTGACAGGGATTTTAAAAGTGACATTTTTTGGGATTTTTTGGTTGACCGATTTATATATATATATATATATATATATTGTAACGAATTTAAAGCCAGGCAAGTCGAGAACATTCCAGAAACCTTCTCGAGAAACAAGTGCGTAGCAGCGTGACCTCACTTGCTTAGAGCTCGCTCGCATGTCTGAGCGTGTGGTTTGACGGGATATTTTATGACGTCCTGGAAGATTCTAGGACGTCCTGGAAGGTTCGAGAACTGTTCTACGGACAGGAGTATATAAGCCGAGGACGAGTGGCTGAGTACAGTTGACAGTAGACTTCGAACGCGTAATATAAATGTGGTGAAATAAATAACAGCTCAAGTGTACGTAATATAAATAGTAGTGTTAGTGACCGTTATATAAATAATATTAGTGTTTAAATATTTATTAGTAGTGTTTAAAATTTATTGTAGTGTTAATTAATTCTAAATAAGTTTCTGTTATTTTTATATTCATTTATTAAATAAATACTTTTATTTTCGTTTAACATAAATAGTTGTGAGTCATTTCTGTGCCTTAAACATTCTACACACTTCCAGAAAGACGAAAAACGTTACAATTGGTGTCAGGTGTGAGGTTATTAAATAGTGAAGTGTGTAGTAAAAATAAATAAAATGGCGTCGTTTGGTTTAAAACTAAGTGAATTAAAAGTTGTGGACCTAAAGATGGAATTAGAGGAGCGAGATTTGGACTCATCCGGGTTAAAATCAACGTTACAACAACGTCTGCGAGAGGCTTTAGTGGCGGCTAATCTAGATCCTGAGGAACATATTTTTGAAATTGGTTAGAATGACAATCGTAAAATGTTGGAGAAATTAGAAGAATTAACAGAAAGTTCTAGAACTCTTAAAGAAGAATTAACAGAAAGTTCTAGAACTCTTAAAGAAGAATTAACAGGATCTGTGCAACAACAGTTAGAAGAAAATTCTAGAACATTGGAGCAGAAGTTGGAAGAAAGTTCTAGAACATTGGAGCAGAAGTTGGAAGAAAGTTCTAGAACATTGGAGCAGAAGTTGGAAGAAAGTTCTAGAACTCTAAAAGAAGAATTAACAGAAAGTTCTAGAACTCTAAAGGAAGAATTAACAGAAAGTTCTAGAACTTTAAAAGAAGAATTAACAGAAAGTTCTAGAACTCTAAAAGAAAATTTGGCAGAAAATTCTAGAACTTTAGAGCAGAAGTTAGAAGAATATTCTAGAACATCCGAAGACAATTCTAGAATTTTAAAAGAAGAATTAGCAGAAAATTCTAGAATTTTAAAAGAAGAATTGGAACAGAAGTTAGAAGAAAATTCCAAAAATTCTGAAGAACGTTCTAGAATTTTAGAACAAAAGTTAGAAGAGGATTTAAATAAATATGAAAAGAAAATAGAGCAGTTAGAAAATAAATTCCTCACTGCAACTGCAGCATCAAATTTATGTCCTGGTGTGTTTGAAACAGAAGCAGCAAGTGAAAGGAAAATAGCAAAAGGTGAGACTGCATCAACAATTCGTATAAAAACACCGGAATTTGATGGAAAAACATCGTGGCCGAATTATTTGAGGCAATTTGAAGCTGCTGCAAAAGCTAACGGATGGTCACCGAAAGAGAAAGCAATTTCATTGACAGTAGCGTTGCGTGGAAATGCCGTCGATATCTTGCAGATACTGAAGCAAGAACATCGACAGCCTATGTAGCTAACGCGTCGCTTATTTTGGTATAGAGTGATTACGTCATCCTCACTGTAGGTTGTGAGTTCGATCCCAGACTATAGGAATTAATAGTTTTTTTTTAAAATTTAATACAAAATTACATGATTTACTTAACTTTCTTTACAAAATAATATAATAATGACTTATAACAGTGACTTGTTTGACCTACTTAATTCACTTAATTCACTGAATTTATTTTCTCACATGCCATTGACTTTTTTTCAAACACTAATACAATGATGACTTATAAGTAATAACTTCAATGACTTACTTCATTTATTATCTAATTAAATAGACTACACAGTTAACTTACTTCACTATTTATTTACTCTCTATGACATTACATGACATTAATATGACATTATATGACATTATATGATATGACATGACATCATATGACATGATATTGAGAAATGAATCAATTTAACAAGCTTATGCCACTAAACTGAAACTATTTTAGCCATTTTTAATATATATATATATATATATATATATCTTTAACCTTGAGCTAATAATTAACAATTTAATAAATTTGACTAATTTTAAACAATAAATTGGAAGGATTTTAGCCGTTCATTAACCTTGACATACTTCTAAATTTTGACAAATTAATCAATTTCAACTATTTTAGCCATTTTATTATATTCTTGACCTAATTATTGACAATTTAATCAATTTCTACATGTTTTAGAAAATACTGTTTATGATTGTTGTTTGTTAACTACTGTTATTCTTGCAATTTTCTTGTTTCTTATTTCAAGACAAGATTTTCTTACACACTGCCAAACTCTAAAAATATGGTCGTACCGTTTTCCTAAACAACTTACAAATATAGTTGTACAGTTTTCTACAAACTTGCGAACAAATACATTCGAAAGATTTTAGACATTTTCTTCATTTACTTTGACAATTTAATCAATTTCTATAAGTTTTAGAAACTAAATTACCACGATTTTAGACATTTTCATCATTTACTTTGAAAATTTAAGCCAATTTGATTAGTTTTAGAAAATAAATTACCACGATTTTAGACATCTTCATCATTTACTTTGACAATTTAAGCAAATTTTATTAGTTTTAGAAAATAAATTACCACGATTTTAGACATTTTCATCATTTACTTGTCCTTGGCTTAATTATTCACAATTTAATCAAATTTACCAGTTTTTTAGAAAATAAAATGTCACGATTTTAAACATTATCAGTGTATCAGCGACCTTGGCCTAATTATTTAAAATTTAATCAAATTTACAAGTTTTTTAGAAAATAAAATGCCACGAGTTTAGCCATTATCAGTGTATCATTGACCTAATTATTTCCAATTTAATCAAATTTACAAGTATTTTAGAAAATAAAATGCCTCGATTTTAGCCATTATGAGTGTATCAGTGACCTAATTATTTACAATTTAATCATATTTACAAGTATTTTAGAAAATAAAATGCCTCGATTTTAGCCATTATGAGTGTATCAGTGGCCATGACCTAATTATTTACAATTTAATCAAATTTACCAGTTTTTTATAAAATAAAATGCCACGATTTTAGCTATTATTAACGTATCATTGACCTAATTATGGAGAATTTAATCAAATTTACAAGTTTTTTAGAAAACAAAATATCACGATTTTAGACATTATCAGCGTATCAGTGACCTTGACATACTTATTTACAATTTAATAAAATTTGCAAGTTTTTTAGAAAATAAAATTCCACGATTTTAGCTATTATTAGCGTATCATTCACCTAATTTTGGAGAATTTAATCAAAATTACAAGTTTTTTAGAAATCAAAAATCAACGATTTCAGCAATTATCAGCATATCAGTGACCTTGACCTAATTATTGCCAATTTAAACAAATTTGCAAGTATTTTACAAAATAAAATGCAACATTTATAGCCATTATCAGTATATCATTGACCTAATTATTTACAATTTAATCATATATACAAGTATTTTAGAAAATAATATCCTATGATTTTAGTCATTTTCAGTGTATCATTGACCTAATTATTTACAATTTTATCAAATTTACAAGTATTTTAGAAAATTAAATGCTACGATTTTTGTAATTATCAGCTTTTCATTGACCTTGACCTAATTATTTAAAATTTAATCAAATTTACAGTTTCTTCTTATAATTTCGACAAACTTTGGGGAAAATTTAGCTAATTAGCTCTGCAATTGCAGATTCCAACTTCAGTTTTTATCATTTATTTAACAAATATTTTTTGATTTTGGACAAATTTTGTTTAAAATTTAACTAATTCACGTATTAATAAATTAATTGGTATGCATATTTTCACAAACTTGTTGAATTTTTACTAGATTTGAAAATAAAATTATTTAATTCATTAATTAATTAATCAATTAATTAATTAGTATGGACATTTTTGACAAATTCGTTGAATCTTTACAAGATTCGTGAAACAAAATTGCAATTTTCTGTCTTTTTTTGCAAAAAAAATCTTATATTTTCGACAAACTTTGGGGAACATTTAGCTAATTAGCTCTGCAATTGCAGATTCCAGCTTCAGTTTTTATCAATTTTTAACAAATTCGTTGATTTTTAAAAAATAAATTTTGAGGAAAATTTAGCTAATTAGCAAAGTAACAAAATAATTGGTATTGGTAACATATTTTTGGATTTTAATAAATTTGAGGAAGAATTTCAGCTAATTAGCTCTGCAATTGCAGAATCCAGCTTCAGTTTTTAACAATTTTTTTTTATTTTGAACAAATTGTGTTTATAATTTAACTAATTAGCGTATTAATAAATTAATTAATATGAATATATTGACAAATTTGTTGAATTTTTACTAGATTTTAAAATAAAATAAATAAATAAATAAATTATTTAGTATGGACATTTTTGACATATTCGTTGAATCTGTACGAGATTCGTGAAACAAAATTGCAATTTTCTGTCTTTTTTTTGTAAAAAATTCTTATATTTTGCGACAAACTTTGGGGAAAATTTAGCTAATTAGCTCTGCAATTGCAGATTCCAGCTTCAGTTTTTAGCAAATTTTAACAAATTCGTTGATTTTTTTAAAATAAATTTTGAGGAAAATTTAGCTAATTAGCAAAGTAACAAAATAATTGGTATTGGTAACATATTTTTGGATTTTAATAAATTTGAGGAATAATTTCAGCTAATTAGCTCTGCAACATCCACAACATTGGCAGGTTAGAATCATTTACCTCGACTACGACATCGTAAGCTTGATCACGCAGACGGTGCTCTGGAGTGACTTTAGCTTTCAGAGTACAAATATTTTCGCATCTTCTAACTTGTACGTACCCAACGGCTTCATCGCCATATTCTTCCCTAGTTGCTCTGTAATTATTTTTCCAATATCAGAATTATTTCTATCTTCTACCGATTTAAATAGAAAATCTACTTCATAAAAATTACATACCTTTTCATTTTAACATTTCTTATTTCAGCACTAACAAAATCAGGATTATCTTTGTAGAACATGTGTAGCATTATTGAAGTTACAAAAGGTAAATTTCTGCCATCTGCTTTTAAAAATTGGGATTCCATTCTATAAAATAAATAAATACATTTTAAATATTTCACATTTTTAATTTATTATATTGTTAACTTACTTTTGCAGATAATTCTTTAATAAAACAAGAAAAATTAATACACGAAAAAAAATATGAAATAGGCGTTGCCAGTAGAATCGTAGAATGCTAAATGCTTGTTTCTTCTTCGTCTTTGTCTCAGTAAAATTGAGCACAGACAAACGTTTCGACAAAGCTCTGTGATTGGCTTAATGCAACTATATCATTGCAATATGGCAGAGCGAAATTGAAATGAGCGTTTCAAACTATTCATTTTTAACTTTCATATTACAGCAATAAAGATATCATTTCTGGTATGTTTTTATATTGTATTTAATATGATGTACGGTCAAGAATTTATTGCAATAAATATATATTGAAAAGCTCTAGCACTTGGATCCCCCATTGCACAGAAATCAATCTAGCAATAGAATATATTTGGACGTTTCGTCCAGCGAACTAGACATCATCAGCTACAAATATAAAACACATCAATTATACATGTGATGAACCAAAAAGCAAATTAATAACCTTACCACAAATAAAACAATAATGTTGTTACAAAATAATTGTAAAGTAATTGTAAACAAATTTTACAAAAGTCAAAACAATCAAAAATAAATAAATAAATATAGTCACAAATAAAATAGTATATAGCATGTCAAAGACACTAGTCAAAATGGCCGAATAAAATTCAAACATACTAAAGCTACAACCGGAAATGTAAAAAGGTGTCAGCGCAATGTGTCGAGTAATGGGCGCGCGATCCGCAAAACATCATTAAAGTCCGTTTGATTGTTTAATTTGTATTGTGCGTTTTTATTAATATATAATGTTTCTAAAATTAAGCGTTTGTATTTGTGTGGTTCCTCGTCCAATATTTTGACACCATCGTAATTAATTATATGTCCAATCTCTTGCTCTTGTTTAGTTAGCAAAATGTGCCATGGATTCAACAACTTTGCGTGATAAAAATGCTGATAAATGCGCTTTTTTAACGGTTGACACGTCTCACCAATATAAATCTTGTTACACGTGTCACAATCAATTTTATAAATCACATTTCTTTTATCTTTCACAACGGTGCTATCTTTTAATTTAGAAAATAAACTATGTACGGTGTGCTGGTTGGAATTCGTGATCATAATATTGGTGTCTTTCAAAATGTTCTTTATGCCAGCGTTCGTCATAACATGGTACGGAATCTTGATGTACACACGTCTCTGTAGCGGTCCGAAGAAAACCTCCTTTTCCACAAATCTGGACCTGATCACATGCTGACGCCTGGCAATCGTTTTGTCTAAGAAATCAGACGGGTACGAATTCTTCAACAAAACATTCTTAATAAATAACAAATTGTCATTATTTGTTGAAGAATTCATTTTATTACAGGTGGTGATAATCCTGAGATTTTTTGGAACAAGAAAGGATACTTTTCACTGAATATTCAAGCAGTTTGTTACGCAAATCTGAAAATATTGAATATTGTTTCACGTTGGGCTGGTTAAGTACACGATGCTACCATTATTAATAACAGCAATCTGAAAGCTGAATTCAAAGCTGGTATTTATAGAAACAGCGTACTCCTGGGAGATAGTGGGTTATTGCTATATCTAATTCAAGACTTTGTTTTTTAAAGTCAAATTCAATTTCTTCCCGTTTCAGTCTGGCCTTCGTGCCGGCAATAAATGCTTCTTTTTGCAGCAAAGCCAATTCTAATTTAACTGAAGTTACATCTGAATACTGCTTCGATAAAAGATGTAATTTTCAGATATTTTTCCTGATGCGAACTTTAATTTTTTTGAAATCGGAATCTTCAAATTCTTACCTTTATCGTATCCTCAGTCCACTGGGTTTGAAGAACTAGGTATGGAGTTATCATTCTATAAAATGATTAATATAAGTATGTAAAACTAGTAACATAATGTAGTTTAAAACTATCTCTTCACACATTTTTGTACTGTCAGTGATCACATGCTCACTAGAAATATAAAAAGTTATTGGCGATTCTTCAAAATTATCAATTATTGCACTCGTTTTATCACAGCTCTGCTCAGAGCTTAGTACTGGTTGAGATGAGTTGACGTCAGTAGATGTCCGTAGAATATCCTGGAAAATATATTATTGCACTTTACATGAAAAAATATCATTTTATTTCACTGACTTACCAAAACACTTGCATGATCACTTTCAAAGGTGTTATCTAATCCAATTACACTTTTTTTTATTACTTATATCCAAAACTATATTTTCGGTTGGATCAGTAGGAGAAAGAGTGGGTTTCCCTCCCCCGGTTTTTAATAATACTAGGCTTTCATTTGCTACTCTTTTCCGAACTTTTCTCTTTATATTTTCATAAAAATTTTGCAACGATTGCTTTGAACGTTTTATGAAATTTGGCGACGTAGAATTAAAATTATTTGTTATATTTAACCAATCAGCCTCTTTATCCTTCCAATGCTATTTTTAAAATCACTGATAATTAACATCTTTTCTTCAGATGTAACATTTAGTGTTCGATTATGACCAGACATTTTTGCTAGAAAATTCACAATTCTAAAATCAAATAACATACGTCGTGATTTTAAAATAATTGTTATAATAAATATCGTACTTACCAGCAAGTAGTTACGAGAACGTAAATAACCAAATATAACCTCAATAACCTGAACACAATTAAAAACGAATTATATAAAAGTTACTGAAATAATACACCTTGAAAACGAAAGTCACTAGAACTTCTTATACTTCTTCCAAACTTCCCTTAGCGTACCATTAGCTAAATTCCAGATACATGCAGTCGGTGCAAACCATATAAAATTAAGGGCACCCTAAAAATTAAGCGACACTTGACAGAGGGGTACATCTAAGGAAAACCGGTACAAACGACCATGAATCTTTTCATTTGTAGTAGTTAGTTTATTATTAAATTTTATTAATTAATTTAAAAAAAATATATTATCGTCTATTTCGTGCACGTTTTATATCCATAAGTTAGGGCTCATTGGATGTAGTTTTTAATTGTGAACATATTTTGTATTTACACTTTTACTCTAAAATTAATACATAAAACACTTTTGAACTCTTATCTTTTATTTTTTGTTCCCTTACCCATACTCCGTGAATTGTTTAGTTGACCAATTGTTTGGATACAATAGTAGGTACAGTAGGTCCACTACATATTATTATAAAGTATACCACTTTCTATTTTTTTACTGTGAGCTTGTACATGCACTCGTTGCGTTGGAATTCTCTACAAGGGCACTATAGATCATATCTCGGAAAATAAAGTACACACAAACGTACGCCTTTTTTTAAGTGGAAACCATATGTTCGCAATAATATGACATAACGTTGCGGTGAAGTTAAAAACTGTGAAATTTATCTCGTCATAGAACACATCGGGGTCTCGTAAAAATTTTAATCTGTGAATTTTATGTATATTGCAGAAAAAAATGTTAGAAGGTTGCCAGCATTTTGTAACAATTTTTACAAAATAATTATAAGATAATCATGTAAACAGGCCAAATATATAAAGCGGATAAAGCGATCAATTCAGGCTTAAATTATTCATATATCTCTATTTTGGTTAATTTTTGAAACCTTATATTCACCATAAATGTGAAAGACAACTAACGTCATGGTCAAAAGGTTTACATTTGCAAATATAGAGAAAAACGAATAACCATTATAGTACGGGATGAGTTATCCAACCGGGAATATTCTGGTACATTCTCAAGAACCAGAGTTTTGCAGCAAGACTAAAAAAAGTACCAATCAATCGAGAGCTACTTATAACAATTTGGTTATTATTAGAAAAATAACAATATATGCATATGAATATATAAAAACATACAGACACTTACAGACGGCGTAAAAAGTGTTCCCAAATTGTGTAAATTAACTTTTATAAAATGAAACTTTACTGTACTCAGAACAACAAGAAATATCACAATTATAATACGTGTATTGAATTTTGACTGGAATATTCATACAATAAAAAAGTGTTTCAAAAGTATGTAAAATGTAAATCATAGGAATATGCACAAAAATGGCGTCAAAAACATAGATGACGTGTTAAAAATAAAATAATAAAGGAACACTCGAGCACTTAGCTGCTACCACAGTAGGCAGGAACTAGCAGGCGCAGGAATCTGGATCCCAGGAACGGATCTTTACCTCACAAGAGCACTGCTCGATGTTCGAAGTCGCCCTCGACGTTGTCGCTACCTTGGCGTGTGGCACTAGGTTGATTGGGATTCGCTGATGGTCGGTGAAGATAATACGAGTTTCGCAATCACGAAGATCTCCAAAAAGGGTGTCTTTCTGAGTGTACTCAACACTGCAATTCAATTGCACCAAAGTGAACATTCATAAAATTACGGATTTCTGCCAGACAGGTATTGCAACACATGCAATATAACAATAGCAGAAATCACTCGCAAATAGCGGAAACGGAAATCAGCTAAAAACTTTCACAACCAAGACTCGATAATTATACGTCAAAACTTTTTGATAGTCAAACTTCGATTCTCAAGACAGTGAAAATATCATCATCCGGAAACAGAAAGAAAGAGAAAGGATATAGCAAAATAGTAGAAAGGAGTGAGACAAAGAGTTATAGTTTTGGCGGTAACGGAAGTGCCGTTGTAAATACCAAAATAAGTATGCTTTACAATACACAGCTCGGGGAATGGACAACACGAGTATAAGTGAAATACAACAGATTAAATTTTAAAAAAAATGTAAGGGTGTCTAAGAAAAAATAACTAACTTCATGGCAACAAGAATCTGTAATTTAAAGTATCACCGGATTTTTAAATTGAAGTTTTAATGCACGACAAATTACGCGACGTGTATATAAAGCTTTAAACAGCCAACAGCGATCAAGCCGTATGCGCCATCGAACCGGCGGTAAAACAAAACACGATATTAATTGTCATTAATTAGGCGCTGTCGAAAGGTAATAAACAAAATATGAAATAGTTACAAAATAAAGGAAACTAGAACACTTACATCGAGAGGAATATTTGAATATTAAAACCTAGGTGAGTATACAAATATGCTAATTCTACATTTTCACTACAATTACTTAACTCTAAATCACAACTATAATTTTTAGTTTACTCAAACAAAAAGGACAAGGGCGAAATTACGAGGAATAAGAAAGAAAAATGAGAATTCGGTATAAGGGATGAAATTGAAACGTAACATGTTTCTTCTTTTGTTATTATTATAAGATGTTTTTTGTTTTTGTTTCCAGAGGTGAAATTTCATATTTTAATTTTATAAAGGGGCAGCAAAAAATATATGTATAGGTCACTAACATGCCTTAACGCGGCCCTGACCTAGTAATAAAAGATGTATCGGTAATTGAATGTAAAATATACGATATAAACATGAATAAAATGAAAACAGAATGCTGGATGTAAATTAAAAAAGAATTTAATACAAATAATGAGATTCATTCATCTGTTGCAGGCATTTTAATATAAGTATTATGCTATCTATCAATTTATCCTGACACTTTGTGAGTGATTGTACTAGTAGTAGATTTATCAAATCCACTAAAATCTCCTGCTACTTGCAAAAACGAACCAGTTTCAGAAAAGCACAGAGTCACTTGCACCTTATTTTCTTAAATAAATTATTTATTATGTACAGAAAATTTAAATGCTAATCTTCAAATATAGCTGTTACTTTACTTATCTCTATGTGGAAGAACAAATTGCATCTTTAATATTTTACAACAGCTTTTGACAAACAGAATCTCGCACTAAATTCTTTATTATTTAATTTTTTTAAATAATCTTCGGCTTTTCTAAATTTTTTTGCAGTTATACGCCGTATTTATTAATTAAAAATGTACTAATGGGTAAAGAAGGTGTGACGATATCATTTATTTATTTTATTTTGAAGTTACATTTTTGTAACTTTGTTCACACTATTGTAACATGAATTCCGGATTATTGTAATCTAAAACAAGAAAATATTGTACCTATTTAGGCACCTATTTTTGCTAATTTTGCGACATGAAATCTCACCTCTACAAAATTTTACAACAAATTTAGTAATGTGCAGGGCGTTTAGTAATGCAGATTTGCAGAACCATTTTATTTTCTGTGTACGATTTGCATAATCTAAGATTTTCTAGAAATAGAATATATTAAATTAATTGTATGATGAATAAAACGTCTCTGCTAAATTACTATAATTTCGCTGGTCCAGTTGAGTTAACCAATTCTTGTTTATATCTTACCGAATAAACACACGATAAGATTAAGAAAACAATATATTACATATTTAGGTTTTTTCTACTTGAAACATTACTATGAAACAAGGATGTGTCATCGCTTCTACACTTTGATTCACTACAGACATTTAGTGATACGAGGAGGTACTACATTGACTTAACTTGACAAAACTCATAGGACCGGTTGTACAGTTAACACTTAAGTTTTTTTTTTAGAGCTTAAGTATTTATTTATAGTTTAGTTGGACAGTTTCTATTTTTAGTTTAAACTGTCCCTTATGTAGCAAAATACTTACGATAAGCGGTACATGTTATATCGTTTAAACCAAAGTTTTATAAGTGGTCAAAATATTTATTTAATTAGGATCTTATTAATTTAATGAAAGTTGGTGACGATGATAATTTTTTTATATTCACGGTTCCAGTTTTGGCTGTAGGAATGAAGTCAAATGAAAATACGGTGCAGAGTATAATTATAGCTACAGCTACAACAATATTAAATAATATAGGAATTAATACCGAAGAAAGAGGGCCGCATCTTAATGAAGATTTAGAAGCACTAGTAATTTTTGATAATGATGTACAGAATGTTATAATTATAAATAAATAAATGTAAATATATCGTCACGCCTTCTACCCATTACTGGGTGTGGCACTCTGCCGAAGCAGATCTCGGTAAGTGATATATTTTGCGCGTGAAGTGCGGTTACCAGTCGTCAAATCACGGCCCCCAAAGATGTTAGTTGTGGAGGAGCTACAGGGATAGCTTTTGAAATTATGAAAATTGTTTGTCGCCTGTGGGAATCGAACCAGGGTTCTCAGGATCCACAGGCCGACTTCATATCACTGTGCTAGCCACCCCATGTTATAATTAATTAAAGTAAAATGTATACTGTAAATACTAATGTAAGGGATAACCTTACAAATGTTTAATTTTCTAATTTATTATAATCTAATATTCTATTATAGTAACTACAATAATTTAATATATACAAAAAAAGTACTATCTAGTTTAGAAAAAAAAACAGTTCGTTATAAAATTTAAAATCAATCCTAGCTTTTTCATAAGCAAGGAAATTTTCTTATGGGCAATTTTGTTTCGTATTGTCGTTTCTTATATTTATATACAAAAGGTCTTAAAATTGTTTGTTTCTATTTTCCAATTTTTTTCTGTCGTCTCTTTAATGTAATATCGACGTTTTTTTTTTGTAACAAGTTACAGGATTGCTCTCTTTCTTGCTTTTTTATTTTAAATGAGAACATATAACGGTTTTCCCCTACCGTATGAATGAGGTGTCGGCTTCTCTGTGGCGAAGAGTCGATTACGCTTAGGAAAAGTGAGGGCGCCACACAATTAGAGCAAAAGGTTCATTAGAACCTAATTATGAAGATCGATCAACTAAAACGGTAACCCACTAATGTAAACGATGGCGCGGACACAAGGATCAGACTAAAGGTGAGTCGTAAATAAATAACTAGGAGATGGTTGACAAATAATTGATGGACTATATTAAGGTAATATGAAATAGATGTTACAAAAAAAAATCAAATACCGCAATCCAATCAAGATAAATAAACTATAAGAAAAGTGAAATAAGCAAAAAAGTGGAGTCGCTAGATTCAGATATCAGGACCGCGAGCTAGGATCAAATCCTTGAGTGTTAAAACTATGGCGTAAACACGACGGAGGCTAGTCGGAGGTACAAAACGGTCGCGAGGACGAGCACCAGGTTAAAGCGCTTGACCGGATTTTACAAATGAGGTACGTATACAGAATAAACCAAATAACTCGTCAATCAAAATAATAAAATATAAAATAAAACAAAGTCATAGCTGTGACTTCTTCCGCAGTCGCCAACAGGACACCGCGTCAGCTTAACTGATTCGGCAAAATGGGCAGAGATGCACAAGCGGCTCCACAGTTTGACGTCTCGCAACTACGCTTCAAGATGACGGCCACACAGCTGTGATAGACGGATCGACACCGTGACGTCACACGAGTTTGCTTCATAGGACGTGAGTTTGCACTTATTGTCGGATAAAACAATCAGCGAAATAAGTGCCAAACAGCGACAAAAGTAGACGCACAAACGTAGAAACGGCGACAAACCAAGAGTAAAACAAAAACGAAAATTAAAAAAAGTCTGACAATACATATAGACGGATAGATTAAATGTCAAAAATATTTTGCATTTATCTCAGTTCTCGGGCGGCATTTAAGTGCTAATAAAACTTCAATTCTTGGTTGAATTTCAATCCGGACAAAATGGTCGAATTATTTCAAATCCAAAAAAAAAAAATTTATTAATTTTACGCCAAATCAAACTCAAAAATCGGAAAATCAATTTTCATAAATAAATCAACTTTTCAACTTCTAATCTATTTTTACAATGATCGTTAAGGCCCGGTTGTACAAACATTGGTTCATATTAAGCTTTACTGAACTACGGTTTTATAGAACCAGAGTATAAATTACTCGTAAGTTTTACGGAATGACACAAAGAAGAATAAAATTCTACGTAAGTATCTGTTAATGAAATACTTAATAAACTAAATTCACAAATGTTTAAATTCTATTTTAGGTTATAGGGATAAGGAATATGGTTAAAAAGCAGTGAAGAAACAGATTGGAACTTGACAATATTATATTAATATTGATTGAAACGTTCTGTAAGTTTTTGTGGAATTTTTGACAAGTGAGGGATAATTAGTTTTTTTTCTATTTTTCTTATTTATTTAGTGACAATATGTTTTTAATTTTTTTTTTTTTGTTCGGAAAAGAATTTTATTCTGAATTCTACGAATATAAAGTTCAGTACCCTGACATTACAATTTTATTTAAAAAATGTATGTTAAATTAACTTTCATTTAATTCAAATCCCATAGGAATCAGCATGGTATGAAAGAAACAGTTGAACAAATCATAATATTTTTGTTTCTTTGATTAATTATTAAATATCGATACGACAATTTTGTGAAAACAAAAAAATAAATTTTTCATGTTTATTTGTTTCTTTCATAGCACGCTAAGTCCTTTGCGATTCGAATTAAATGTTTACCAATTTAATATGCATTTTTCTCAAAAATATTGTAATATGAGAATACTGAACTTTGTATTCTTTGAATTCAGAATAAAATTCCCTTCCGTACACAAAAAAAATAAAAAGCAAATGTTCTCATTTAAAATTATATTTAAAGTAGGTACCACTTATTGAAAAAAAAAACGTTAATAGATTTGTTATAGATTTGCAAAATGGTACTTCTTTGCTAATTTAACCAACTTTGTGCGAGTAGCTTTTATAGTTTTCGAGATAGCAATAGTGGCACACTTAAAATAAATACACTGCAGTGTTCAGGTATTCTTGACTTATAGTTATTAATATCACTTCTTCACTATCTACCACTGAAATCGTTCATCAAACCCGGGATACACATAGTGAATATCTTTTTATATCGATTCAGCTTTGTTTTGCTTTGTAAGTTGCGTTCGTCAATGTTGCCGAATTAGTGGAGAGCATTAGAACAAAATTCATTTATTAAAATAATAAATTTAAATGAAAATTATGTATGTACAAAGCTCAATCATATTATTCACTTACTAATTGAAGCAAATCATTGCCGTACGCTTTAAAATATATACATCGTAAATTTATTGCTACACAAATACACTAATGGTGTGTGTTAATATCGATCGTCAGTACAATGTCAATACGGTTTGCTCAATTGATAAATTAACTAGGGTCCTCTTTGCAAATAGCCGCAAATAGATTGAATTGTATCCTTAAACAATTTTGTTGTTTTTTAAATGGTTAGTGTTTTAGTACATTGTATAGGTCACTCTGATGCCGAACGAATGCCAGTTTATAATTTTATGTGTGCTTGATTTAAAACGATTTGATGAAACTGCATAAATTCTGTTAAATGGTTTAGCATAAATTTTAAATGTATTATTGATTATGGTTATGAAAACAAAAATTCAGGATTAAGGCCTAATGGCAGCATACAATTTGTGTAGTTGCTTCGCAAAGAAGCCATAAAATAATAATAATAACCTGTACAAATATAAAATATCATATTGCAGATACAAATTTACATTTAATAATTTGTAAGTACTATATTTATATTAATGGAAGTTGAATAAAATTCTCAAAAGGAAATATTTAACTTTCTAGTGATTCAATTCTTAGTTACTGTCTTACAATAAAATAGTTTGTCCCATAAAGTATACATATTACAGCACGAATAATTATTGTTTGCATGCCGAAAGTATCCGAAAAATATTCGTAATTATTACAGTGTGAAATTTTACATATGCCCAATATGAAATATTTTCCATCAGTTATAATTCTGGAACTTGAAATTAATTACATAGTAAATTATAATAATAATACTAATAATAATAATTATAAATCGTAATAATAATAAAGATAAGAATAATAAGGAACGTACTTCACGGCAGATGTGATTAAGAAATTTGGTACATATAAAAGTGTAAAAAAGTAGTTAAAAGTCGTTTGTGGGGGCGGCTGAATATTAAACTGGCAGAAGCTATAAAATGCATACCCCGAAAGGAAGAAAATTTAAAATGGTGAAAACAAGAAGTAAAAAAACCCGTAGCATGCCGGTTTCACCGAGTCGGAACATATCACAATCAGGACGGATTAACACGGAAAACGACCTAGGCAATGGACAACGGAATGAAGCACAGAATACTAGAATGGCAACACAACAACTTGAAGAGGATCACAGAACCGAGATTACTCAACGCAGCCCCTCTGAACTACAAGCATCCACATTAGGAACAAGAAATGTAATACATAAACAGCGTTGGACTCTAGAAGAACAAAAAGAACTTATGTGGTGCCATCAGTATAGTAAGCTAACCGGAAAGCATTACAAAGAAACATTTAAGCTTTGAAGAGATGGAAATCCTGAATCTAGACCAAAGTTAACAGCGAACACCTTGCAAAATCAAAGAAGATTTATTGAGAAGAAGAAAAAAATATCGGAAGAAGAACTGCAGGAATTAGGAAGTAATATCCAGGTAACATTGGGTACGGAAACTCAAATACAACATACTCAAAATGTAGAAGACAGTATACAAGTGGCGATACAAGGTCAGCAACAAGAACAACAAGTAGTACAACTACAGCAAAATGTAGATCCAAAAAATAATATCGAGTTAGTAGATGGTAATGACATAGAGCAGAAAATTAAGGAGAAAATGAACATGTACTTGAAAGAACCTATTGAAGAAAGGCCAAAACTTCCCAAATTAAACTGGACCAATAAAAATAACAATCATTTAAAAAATGGCAACCAAATTAAAAAAAATATATTAGATGGAAAAACTGAGATTGACATGCTTTACCTTAACACTGATATTTACTGTACAGCATACGTCTTGACTGAATTAATCAATGACGTAAAAATATAAGTGAATAAAATAACACAAATAAAATGTCATATGACACCAAAATGGCAAAGGCGAATCCAGACAAAGATAAATAATCTAAGAGCTGATATATCAAAACTAAAAGGGATAGACCAAGGTAGAAAATTAAGGTCAGCAAGAAGTCGTAAATATATAGAAGATACTTGAAAGACAGTAACAAAAGCAATAAAGAAGTAATTGAACAAACCAAACAACGACTAATGGCAACCGCGCAAATATTACGCAGATATAAATTAAGGCAACAACAATTTTTAGACAACAGAATGTTTCTTTAAAATGAAAAAGTTTTCTACAAAAAATTAAGAAACGAGAATGATAACACCTCGACACAGCAAGACATATCAATAGACCGAATAGAAGAATATTGGAAGAAAATATACAAAAATAATTAAGAACATAATAAAGATGCGGAATGGATTCAAAACATGGGGAATAGACCTTATATGGAATGGAACGCAATAACAAAAGAAGTTAGTAAAATTATCAAAAAACGAACAGCTGGAAAGCGCCAGGAAAAGACATGATTCCCAATTATTGGCTTAAAACCCTGAACACTTCGCACAAATACCTGACTAGAACCTATAATAAAATAGTTGAGACCCCAGAAAATACATCCGAATTGTTAGTTTGGTTGAAAACTTATTTACTACCAAAGGAAGGAGACTTAAAAAACCAAAAAACTACAGACCTATAACGTGCTTAAATACAATGTATAAGGTCTTTACTGCTCTTATGGCTGCACGAATTAACCAACATCTTGAATAGCACAGTATTATACCGTCTGAGCAAAAGAGATGTGCAAAAGGATACCAAGGATTCAGATATCACCTTCTATATGCCAAATCAATGATAGTTGACTCTAAAAAATATAAGAAGAACCTTAACTTAGCATGTATTGATTATCAGATAGCATACGACAGCGTACCAGATAGCTGGATCTTACATTCAATGAGAACAGCTGGAATGCCTAATAACATCGTGAAGGTAACAACATCTCATGCTCAGATGGAAGACATCCATGCACGTACAAAAAGCAGAAGAATCCTTACAAACGCAAATCATACAGATAAACAGAGGTATTTATCAAGGGGATTCTCTATCACCGTTGTTATTCTGTCTAGCTTTCAAAACTTATAAGGGAAGTATCGATTGGATATAAGCTAAAAGATGCAAGAGCACCCATAACTCACCAACTTTACATGGATGACTTCAAAATAAAAAGTAAAAGTGGAGTTGAGCTTAAAGAAGTACTGCGAGTAGTCAAAGATTTCTCTGATGACATAAGAATTAAATTTGGACTCAGTACGTGTGCCATAGCAACTTTCCAGAAGGGCCGATTAATATGGACGGAGAACATACAGTTAAATGAAGGAGAAAGTATAAATGCACTGAACCCAGGAATGACATATAAATATTTAGGTATAAAAGAGGGTGATGGCATAGACCATGTAGGGATGAAAAGCAGAGTTAAAAAAAAATACTTCATAAGAGTAAGGAAAATAATGAAGACAGAACTTACATGCAAAAACAAATTCCAGGCGATTGGTACGCTGGCTGTCTCTGTCATTAGGTACAGTGTGGGTATTGTTGATTAGACATTAGATGATATGAAGAAATTAGACAGAAAGACACGTAAGATTTTAACATTGAATGGTCAGCTTTATCCATGAGAAGACATAGAACGACTATATGTCCCAAGAAAGATGGGTGGAAGAGGTCTTCAACAACTTGAGCCTGCTTTCTACAATACTATATTTAACACAAGTTATTACATACAAAAGAAAGCATCACAAGATCTAATACTTGACATAATCAAACAACACGATAATAGTCTACCGGAGAATAAATATATTCAAAAGAAAGCTAAGAAAATACAAATGATACCGCAGTTCAGACCGATAGAACAATTATAGCTAATAGACTTGATACACACTTATTTTTGGCCGCTCCGCTTTGATGTGTTATCTGCTAAGGTAAATCATAAGTTTTATTAGTGACTCTTGGTTCAATGCGCTCTTTATCTGGATTTATATTATTCAAAGTAAGTAACTTTCTAAAAAGTACTTTGATCAGTTTTTTGTTGTGCTAAATCATATTGTCAGACACTCGACTTAATTTAATTAAGCTACTTGGTACGTTTTGGTTGGCCTTCTTCATTTCTCGTCGACCTTGAATACTTTCTTTCAATGTCTCCGTGTCCGAATTGCAGCAAAATAATTAAAACAGCTGATGCTGAAAAAACAATAAAATGTGATGGTTGTCAAAAATCTCTACATTTATCATGTGTTCATTTAACACTGGAAGATGTCAACCGCTTTACACGACACACTACAAAATCAATTAAAATATTTTGCATTAACTGCATTGATACAGTTGACTCAATTAATTCACTAACAATGCTAATATTAGACTTACAGTCTAAAATTAATAAATTAGAAGATAAACTTATAACATCGTCTTCCACTAATGAAGATGCTATGCTAGACAAAATTGTCAACGAAGTTGAAGAGAGAAACAAACGTAGAAATAATGTCATTATCTCTGGTTTACCTGATACTGAATCAAATTCCACTGAACTGACTCAAAATGTTGGAAATTTAATTAATAAAATTGCTCCTGGAATTACTCTGCAAGACACTTATATATCGCGTCTCGGCAAACATCGCAACAAATCATCACCACGTATGGTGAAAATAAAATATAATTCAGGAGAGTCTGAAAAAGCACAACTGATTCTACGCAATGCTAAAAAATTACGCAACTTCAATGATTGTGCGAACATTTATATAAATTACGATAAAACGCCATATCAGTTGTTAAGATTTAAACAATTAAAAGAAGAACTACGAACACGTACCGGAAATGGTGAACAAAATCTCTACATATATTATGCAAATGGTACACCATTGATCCGACAAAAAAACTAAATTCGACACTGTCCTCCTTACCTCAGTCTTCGAAACTTCGTATATATTATCAAAATATCCAAGGTCTAAATATGAAGTTACAGAAATTATATTCGCAACTCTTATCTCTGGATTATGACATTATAGCTTTGAGTGAGACTTGATTGAGTGAAAGTGTTTCAAACTCTAAAATAAGTGATGGCTCGTTTTCCGTGTTTCGATGTGATCGCAATTTTGAAAAATGTGGACTGTCTAAAGGTGGACATGTCCTTCTATTAGTAAATGATAATTTGTTACGTTCCTCTCATGTTGAGCTTAAGGACTATCGTAATCTTATTCCCATTAATGTTGATATTGTTTGTGTAAAAATCAGGGCTCGAAATGGACCGGAGCTGACCGGAACGCTGTTCCGGTTCGTGAAATGGTCAGTTATATCGTTCCGTCTCGTAAAATTATGGACAATACCGTTCCGGTTCGTGACTTTTCAAAAAACGTAAATGAAATATTATAAAATTATATTTATTTTTAATTCCTAATAGAATTAATTTTGAAAGACGTTCTGAATCACAATTTTTTCAAATTTTTGTGGTTCATATTTTCGTATTTAAATTAAGGCGCCTAGTTAAATAAGAAGTCTCCTGCGCAGCTTTCTGAAGCCTTAGAGGCTTTGTATGTTTCGTGCACTCTACGCCCTTGCATATTCTGTGCTGTTCTGCTGTATGATATGTGAGTAATACTAAATCAAAAATCATAATAAATACAAAAATTATATTTCATTCTTAATTACAATCATTTTAGGCTACAATAAAAGACGAAGCATGAATTTTATAAAAAATTGGTTAAATAATTAATGGACCAAGAAAGATGAACAAAATATTGATTTATCATCAAATAAACGTCCATTATCACCACCGAAAAATTAAGTCATCCTGTGACCAAACAACAAGTAAAGTACCTAGCTGTTACTAATTCTAGCGAGGAATTTGATAAATCTATTATAATTACTTAAACTGATTCTGATCTTCCATCTTGTTGAACTGTGGGACAATCCAAGTTGTACTGAAGTAATAATAATTAGCTTATTATTTAAAAAAAAAAGCTTTAGGGTGCGCCATCTGCAAAACTGTTCAAAATTTTGGTATAAACAGCGACAAAAACCAACGATTATCTAAAAATTGGCAAAATTGCTTAATCAAGTCTTGTTGAATATAAGTTGCGAGTGTTGCTTCAATCGGGGAGACGCTCCGGTGTCTCCCCGCTGACACTATGTTAGTAAATCCAGAGTTCGATTCCTTTCCGCCACCAAGCGTTTTTGGCTCGGTCAGGCTGCTGATGTCCTTTCTATACCTTCACCAAGCGTTTTTGGCCCGGCCAGGCTGCTGATGGACTTTCATACCCTCACCAAGCGTTTTTGACTCTGCCAGGCTGCTGGTAAAACTTACCATACCAAATACACATTACAATGAATTTCTGACTTGATAATATGAATCAGTTAAAGATTGCTATTGATACTGGTCACAGGAACAATGCAATTTTACTTAAAATACTTATAGAAGCTGCTGCTATATTGATGAAGTATGATTTAATTCTAAAAGTTAGTCACAATGATATACAAATAAATTATCAGAACTGGAGAGTGAAAAATCCAGTTTGCGAGAAAAAAAAAAATATATATATAAACATAAGAAAAGTGATGCTCATAAAATAGCAGCCCTAATGTTTATAACTATCGTAGTACCACCATTAATGTAGTTTCAACCAAAGAAATACGTTCGTTCTTGGTTACAAAAAGGTCATCAGTCGGTAGGTGACACAACTAGGCAATAAAGGGAAACTCAAGTTGATAATACGTATGAACATATGTGGAAATTATTGTAACAAACATTACATTGCTTAATTTTTTTCTTCGCATGTTTATGTTTTTGTTTCATATAATAAAATTATAATATTGTTCATATTGTATGTAATTTTTATTGTATATATAATATAATAAATATTTTAAATCGAGCGTTCCGTTTCGTAAAAATTTCCATTTCGAGCCCTGGTAAAAATTCAATTATATAATACCTATTATTTTATTTTTAATCTTTATATTCTCCCTGGTATGAACATTGCTTCTTATCATGACATAATAATTTTTTTTGAATCTCTGCCATTTTTATACGATAATAAAATCATTATTCTGGGCGACTTTAATATTCCTGATTTTATTACTAATTTTGATATATATGTTGTAAAATCTTTTACTGAGTTTATGTCGTTTTTTGATCTTCGTCAATACAACACATTTACAAATAGTGATAACAGATTGTTAGATCTAGTTCTAAGTAACGATAATTGTTCTGTATCACGTGAATTTGATACAATTTTTGTTAGAGAGTACAGACATCATCCAACTATTTTAATTTCAGTTCAAAAGCATTCATTTGAACATGTTCCTCACATAAAGCATTTATTTCAATAAAATATGATTTTAAAAACGCAGACTTTCATAAATTGTATCAACTGACCAGTGACTTTGATTGGCACGAATTTGAAAACTTTACAGATGGAATGTAACTGTTTATATAATATTCTTTATACTTATTGCAAATCTTCTTATCCCCCTTGGTTCACTACCAAAATTAAACGTAAATTAAGAATAAAAAATCACTATTTTAAATTATATAAAAAAAACTCCTCATTTAACTCACTATTATAGTCAATACAAAAATTATCGCTCAATAATTAAGAGTCATACAACAATTATTTATTAGAAAGTGCAGCATCTATTCATTCTGATTCAAGAAAATTTTGAAATTTTATAAATTTAAAAAAAAATGTATGTAACCTACCTTCTTTTATGACATTTGAAGATACTCAATTAAATACTATCAGTTACATCACTAATGCTTTCGCTTCCTATTTCTGTAGTGTTTATTCTGCTTCGTATAATAATTCTCTATCTAATTTACAACTACTATCTAATAAGCTTATATCTCTTAATGCAGTCTCAATTGATAAAATTAAACTATCTATAAAAAAATTAAAAAACAATTTTAGTTCCGGTTATGATCTTATTCCTAATTTCATTATTAAAGTTTGTAGTAATTTTTTTTCTGTTGCATTATTTTATATTTTTAACTTAGCAATTCGCACGGCGACTTTTCCAGATGCTTGGAAAATTGCACGGGTCGTTCCAATATATAAAAATGGTGACAAAAATAACATAAAAAATTATAGACCTGTTTCAGTAATTTCTAGCTTCAGTAAAATTTTTGAATCAATCATTTATAATAATATTTTTCCTTTAATTAAAAATTATATATCTATGAACCAACACGGTTTCATGCAAAAGAGATCTACGCTTACTAATTTATCGTCTTTTACTCATTTTGTGTCTTCGGTACTAGATTCTAATGGCCAGGTTGATATTATCTACACAGATTTTTCTAAGGCTTTCGATAGTATTGACCATAACATTATTCTTCACAAACTTCAAACTTTTTCCTTTTCTCCAAATCTTATATCTCTATTAACGTCTTATCTCTTTAATCGTTCTATCTTTGTAACCTGTCAAGGTCAAGCGTCCTCTCAGTATCCTTCTTTTTCCGGTGTACCCCAAGGTTCTAACCTAGGACCCTTGTTATCCTTAATTTTCATCAACGATGTCACTAATTAATTGAATTGTAATAAATTAATTTTCGCTGATGACTTAAAATTATTTCATACTATCTCTTCTATTGAGGACTGCTTGCATTTACAAGATGATATTAATAATCTCCAAGACTGGTGTTTAAGTAATAAACTTAAACAAAATTGATCTAAATGTAAGGTTTTGTCATATAGGAAGAAACTTACGCCGCTTGAATACAACTATACCCTTTTTAACACCAATTTATCTAGATGTGAAGAAACAGTCGACTTGGGAATAAAATTTGATAAAAAACTATTATTTCTGTCTCAGTTATCCTCTGTAACTTCTAGTGTAAACAGAATGCTTGGTTTCATAATTCGCAATACGAAATCTTTTACAGATATACCTATCTACTATTTTTACTCTATATTTTAGTTTTGTCAGATCTAAGCTTGATTACTGTGCGTTAGTTTGGTACCCTATTTATAATATTCACATTCAGTCTATTGTAAAAATTCAGAAAAAAATTTTTAAACATATATATTTTAAAATAATGAATTATTATCCTGACTCAAATTTGTCGTATGAAATGTTATTGCAGATTTTAAATTTTCAATCTCTTTTAGACAGACGTACACAAAGTTATTTAATGTTTCTTTTCAATTTAATTCATAATAATATAGATGATCCTTTATAGCTATCATACATTCGTTTTCAACACACGCTCCTCATATCCGTTTTATCTACCTCAGTCACGAACAAATTCGTTGCTAAAATCTCCAATATACGAGTATAATGCGTGTAAAATTTATAATACTTATCAAGATCAATTAGACGTCTTTGATAAAAACACATTTGTTAAAAATTTAAAAAGTAAATTATAAATTTGTTGTTGTTTATTAAAATTTTATTTAATATTGTTTACTCTAATTTAAGCATTTTTGATAAAAACTAATTTTATTAATAATTTAAATATAAGGTATAATTTGATATTATTTAGATTAAGTTTGGTTGTATTGTTGTTCCTGTCCTGTTATTGGGCTTGACCTGTAGGGCAGTGTATTAAATAAATAAATATAATAATAAGAACAAGAGAGAGGACTTATCTTATTGAAGTATCAATTCCAGCGAATGAGAACATTATTGCAAAGGATGCTAGCAAACAACTAATTATAGGAGCGACACGGTATGTAAACAAGGAATACAAGAAAAATGTAGAAAAGTTACCTGGAGAGCACAAGTCTTCTGAACTGCAAAGAACTACTTTATACGGGACAGCACACTTTCGAACCTGAGCAACACGGTGTGTTGCTGGAACGAGAGAACGGACTCCCAGAGGCCAGAAGCTGACGGAAGTACCTGAAGCCCGGAAAGAGAAAATTTTCTTCTCGGACAGTGAAAAGAAGAAATAATAATAATAATAATAATAATAATAATAACAGTAATAATAATAACAGTAATAATAATAAATAATATTCTAGTTTAAAATCATATACATTTATCACTATTGACTATCTTTATAACGTATGTGCTGTTCTACATAATATTCTAAATTTATGATAAAGTTAAATTCAATATTGCTACTGTCTATACTGCCAAAGTGAATAATAAACAAGATACATAATATTTAATAAATCAGCATCAGCAAAGGTAACTAATTTTTTTAATTTATCCTTTCTTTTTTCTTAATGTTCACTATCCAGCAAAGTAAATATTTCAGCTATAAAAAATACACAGTATATTTCACAAGTTCCAGTTATAATCAAAGACGACATTTTAAAAATAAAATACCCGATTAAGGATCGTTCGATATTAATTTTCATGTTGAATTATGAAAAATAGGAAAGCTTATTATATCGATGTCAAAATTAATTATATACTTATTTAATTTTAAAGTATAAAATGTAACTAGCTAGATTATGTAAAAAAGTTATTATGGAACATTGTTACAAAAGTTACAAAAGTTGCCAGAAAAATTTTCATCAAACTTACTAATGTGGCAACTTTTTATAGAATCAGAAGAAGAAAGTTAAATATTAAAGGCGAATTAATTCGTATGAAGTGTTTAATAACTTGCGACAAAATCAAAAAAGCTAACATCTCTACTAATAAGGTAGGTAGTCGTGTTTGCAGTTCGGTACCTTATTAAGTAGTTCCATTATCGTGTAATGTAGTTAGTGAACTTCTAAAATAACACCTCTCAACACAGTTTTGCGTCATTTTATTTCTTTATAGTGAACTTCCATTTTTTTTCAACGTCTAATTAAGTCAACAGTCTTTTAGAATCTTTTACAAATGTGAGATATTCTTTAGCTAGGTATTATTATTTTGCATATTTCTTTGTTTTTACACTTTTGAAAATATTTGCTTAACAAATATAATAAATATAAATAATTATATCATCACAGCTTCTACCCATTTCTAGGTTGGCATTCTGCCAAAGCAGATTTTGGTAAGTGATATAATTTTACGCATGAAGCGAGGTTACCGGCCGTCAAGTAACGGCCCTGAAAGGTGTTAATGGAGGGGGAGCCACAGGAGTAGTATTAATGTGGTGAAAATGTTTATTTCAGCACAGGCCGACATGATACCACTGAGCGACCTACAAATAATATACAAAAAATAAATGAATGTGGCACTCTGCCGTAGTAAACTTAGGTAAGTGGAGAGGTTCTGAAATGCGCATACCGATTCGATATCAATGAGTCACCTACACCCTTTAACAAATAATACTATAAGAAATTCGTTAACATAAGCAACTTTTGGTTCTACAAAAAATAAATATTACTTCTGAGTTATACGCAGAAAAAATGGTAATCCAAAAGCTCTAGTAATAATTTAAGAGTGCTACACCCAGTAATAGGTAAAAGGCGTGATGATATATTTATTTTTATTTATTATTTTTCTTTAATGTAGAAATATTAATATTGTCTGACAAGGTGCGCTATTAATATAATAAAATTTAGTGATTAATATATAATAATAAGACAATAAGTATGTATTAGAATTTTTTAAGAAATTATGATTGATGACATATTTAAGTGAGTGAACACTGGGAGCTAAGGCACACACATATCAGCTGACATAAGCTTAATATTAAGTAAATAAATTTTCGGTTTAGTATTTTACTAGCGGTCGGCCTTCACACTATGCGGATACTTCTGTAAGACAATTAATATAAACTAAATTATTGCCGATCTATAATTGTTCAATTCTGCACGTCTGTTCTTCTAAAGACCTTTTAATTGATACTGTTGGTACGAGAGTATCATGTGGTGCCCGTTACCAACTGTTTTAAAGCAGTGGGATAAGGTGTTTTCTGAATGATACAGCTGAAACAGTTTAAATGTTCTTTATTCACAAATTAAAAATAACATAAAGTTTGTTGAATGTTTGTAGCACAGATTCAATGTTCACAGCATGTCGCTAGCCGATGCGATGGTTGGAGATGTCTTGTAGTTAGGCTGGATAGCCCGCTGCGGCTACTTGGTGCACGGAATGTCAGGCGTTGACGGTGTGCTCCGGGACTTCTTCTTGGACGTTATCAGCAGTGGTGATACGGAGCGTGCTGCGTGTCAAGCGCGCCGCATGAACTCGTCGTGGTCAAGGTTGCGAGAAGTCGGCTGCTGGTGTCGTGACACGTGGTGGTCTTCAAGGCCGAATCCAGGTTGTCGTCGTCGACGTTCCCAACGGTCTATTGGTAACTCTGAAACATAACACTAGGCCTGCTCGGCTGTCATGCGTGCTCGTAGTCGGAATTCGAGAATGTCGAAACACTAGGCTTGTCCGGCTGTCGTGCGTGCTCGTAGTATGAATTCGTGAGTGTCGAAACACTAGGCCTGTTCGGCTGTCATGCGGATGAGATCAGTGTACTAGGCCTGTTCGGCTGTCGTAGACTGACTGATTCCTGCTGCTCGCGCGTCTTCTTTTATACTGATTGCTGTGCTTAATGGGGATTAATCTTCACGCTCATTGGCTAGTTTGCGCTATGCTAAGTGGGGATTAATCTCAGCGCTCATTGGTCGGCTCGCACTGCACCTGGAAGGGATTATGCTTCGCTCCTATTGGCTGACAAGTGAACCGCTACAATACCAAGCATGATAGGTTTTAAAGTTTTTGCACTAAAACAATTGACGATAAAAAAAGTCCAATTTTCCATGCGAACCCTTCAAAGGACCTTTCATTTTAAACACGATAGATCTTAATGCACTTTCACTCAAACAATTTCCGATCGAAAAACATCTAATTCTGTACGCGATCCCTTCAAAAGACCTTCCGTTTGTTACCAAACACGATAGGTTTTGAAGCACTTTCACTAAAATCGAAAATATTTCAATTTTGCACGCGGGTCTTTCGAAGACCTTTCATTTGTTACCATATACGATAAGTCTTCAAGCACTTTTGCTAAAACAATTACCGATCGAAAACACTTCAATTTTGCACGCGAGCCTTTCAAAATATTTTTCATTTCATACCAAACACGATAGGTCCTGAAGTGCTTACACTATATCAATTGCCGAAAGAAAACATTCTAATTGAAAATGAGCCCTTTAAAAGACCTTTCATTGGATGCCAAACACGATAGGTTTTGATGCACTCTCACTAAAACAATTGCCGATTGAAAAAATTTCAATTTTGGACATGAGCCCTTCAAATGACCAAGCACGATAGGCCTCAAAGCACTTTCACTAAATGATTTGCTGAACGACAATATTTTAATTTTGCACGTATGCCATTTAAAAGAAGAAAAGAAAAATAAAAAATATATCATCACGCCTTCTACCCATTACTGGGTGTGGCACTCTGCTGAAGCAGATCTCGGTAAGTGATATATTTTGCGCGTGAAGTGCGGTTACCAGTCGTCAAATCACGGCCCCCAAACATGTTAGTGGTGGAGGAGCCACAGGGATAGCTTTTTCAAATTATGAAAATTTATCGCCTGTGGGAATCGAACCAGGGACCTCAGGATCCACAGGCCGACTTCATACCACTGTGCTAGCCATCCCATTTAAAAGAACTTTCATATTATACCAAACACGATAAGGTTTGAAATTTAAACAATTATCGATAGAAAATTTAGGAGTGCCCAAGTGATACCAATTCGCGTTATCTGGTTTTCTTAATTATACTTTGCCGTAAATAAAATTTGCTTGTTATTGCTGTATATTATTTTCGAGAACGAATTTAGTTAGGTTTACCTATATACTTCATAAAACTTGTCAATTTGACGTTTTGTTTTAAAACCAATTTCATTGTGGTCTGTTAAAAATTTGCTTTTTAAATACACATATTTGAAATGTGTAATCATAATATTATTTCATCTGAATGCTCTTCTAAACCTCATCCATGTGGCACCAAACACGGTATAATTTGGAATACTTTATGTTTAGAACAAGTGATAATCGTAAAATATATATATTTTTTTCATTTGAAAGTTCTTTTGAAGCCCTCCCAACTGATACCAAATACGGTATGATTTTGAATACTCTAAGTTCGAAACAATTGCCTATCATAAAATTTCAACTTAAATAAAAAAATTCAACTGAAAGTTATTTTAAAGCCCTGCCATAAGACACAACTACGGCATGATTCGGAATATTTTAAGTTTAAAATAATTGCCCATCGTAAAATTTGTATTCTTTTATATTTCATTTGAAATTTATTGTCAAGCCCTTCAATATAACACTAAACACGGCATGATTCGGAATATTTTAAGTTTGAAACAATTGACAGTCGCAAAATTTCAATCAAATACGTGTTTTATTTCCAAATACATTTTGCTAAACTATTAAAAATCCATCGGGCGTCATTTCTGCTGACGTTCCACATTTATATTTTGTATGTACATGATATCAGTCGAAATTTTTCTCTAAACTTAAAAAAAAAAACTGTTGGAAATTGTTGGAATATTATCTCTAACATCGTTTATTTGAGTTACCCTTTTTTTGCATTGTAGAATGCTGCGGTAAATTTTTTATATATATTTTTTTTGTTTCTGTACATTATTTTCGCGGACAAATTTTGCTTTATTTCACTACATACTTTTTAAAACTATTTGTCAAATTGACGTCTTGTCTTAAAACTTTTATTTGAATTGAATACATTACAAAACATGTATTCACAATTATCTAATACCTAAATAAATTTTTAGCAAGAAACGAATAAAACTCAATATTATCTCTAATTATTGTAAAAACTAAATTTTTTAAGTAAAATCACAATTACCTCACATTTTTTTCAAAACCTGATTATTTAATGTCTTCTTGTAGGATCTTTAGTTAAGTATATATTTTCGAATGTATAATTTGATAATTTTGTACCCATTCTATATATGTATTTTCAGTGTCTTTGGTTTACCACTTTTTTTGCATGTAATTTGTGTCATCTGTTTACGTAATATAAAGATTGTACCGTTAATTAGAAGGGAATAATTAAGATTTAGTTATCTATGTGAAATAAATGTGTTGTCATTCTATTTATATGGATATGTATCCGATAGCAAATAAATTATTTAATTGAATTGAAATCAATTTTTAAAATTTCTCTAACTTGTCTAGAAATTTTAATAATTCTATCAGAAAATTTTATGCGTACCAAACAGGATTAGTTTTGATGCGCTTTCACTAAAACAATTACCGACCGAAAAGAATCAATTTTTCACGCGACCCTTTCAAAAGACTTTTATTTGATACCAACACGATATGTTTTGAAGCAATTTAACTAAAACAATTGACGATCGAAAATTATTAAATATTGTACGCAAGCTCTTCAAAGGACCTTTCATTCGATACCAAACACGATAGTTTTAGAAGCAATTTCATTCAAACAAAACGGTTCTAATATTTTTAATTCTATACGCGAGCTTTTTAAAAGATCTTTTATTAAATACCAAACACGATAGATTTTAAAGAAATTTCACTAAAACAATTGCCGATTAAAATATTTAATTTTGTACGCGAACCCTTCAAAAGATCTTTTATATGATACCAAACACGATAGGTTTTGAAGCACTTTCCCTAAATCTGTTTGAAAATATCTGATATATGCACGCGTGATCTTTCAATTAAACAAGTATTCCAAATCGAGTTACCTAGTTTTTCTATATTGTACTTTGCCGTGGACAAATTTTACTAGGTTTACCTGTATACTTTAGAAAACTTGTCAACGTTTGAATTAAAACTAACTTCATTGTGGACTGTCAAAATTTACTTTTTAAACACACATATTTGAAATGTGTAATTATAATAAAAACGTCGCCTCATTGTCCCAATATGATTAAAATATTAAAAAAAATTTAATATTCAAATAATTTATAATTAAAAATGCGATATTTCCAATTAAAATGCAGGTTTTCCAAGTTTTCTCGCAGGCTCATAATGGACCAGTATCAAATAAAAAAACTTTTATATATATATATACATATTTTTGCAGTCTTATAAAACATCGTGAACTTAATTTAGCTCATCATCTCATGTATATATATATAATATAAATATGACATTTGTGATGTACCATCTTTAACAAGAACGCACTAAAATTTTCAGACTGATATGTCATTCAGTTCTGGTTTGACACCCATCGAAAGCAAGCAACCTTGAAAATTTATGAAAACATGGAAACAAGTGAATTTCGCGTCTTGATTAAACATTATTTCTTGCGTGGAAAAAACATTACGCAAACCAAAGCATCGCTTGTTAAACATTATGGGGGTATGGAATATTTTGCATACATTTTTGGATATGAGAAAGCTATCTGCCGATGGGTGCCGCATTTGCTCTCTGTTGACAACAAGCGCGACCGTGTGACAAATTCAAAATTGCATGAATTGCGCTACGAATTGGATCGTCATCCACCATATTCTCCAGATTTGCCCTCCTGCGATTTTTATCTATTTCCAAACTTGAAAAAAATGGCTCGGCGGAAAGAGATTTGGCTCCAACGATGAGATCATCGCTGAGACAAACGCCTATTTTGAAGATTTTCCAAAACCGTATTATTTGGAAGGGATCGAAAAATTAGAAAAACGTTGGACGAAGTGTATCGAGCTACAAGGAGATTATGTTGAGAAATAAAATATGTTTTGGCCAAATAAATCATTTCTAGTTTCATTTATCAGGGACTTTTCACCCTGCCCTCGTATATTATGATCAGTGCGATCAAATGCTTTAGAGAAGTCCGTATAGATACAGTCAACTTGACCTTTTTCATCTAAGATAGACGAAACGACATGGGTAAAATAGGCTAAGTTACTAGAAGTAGATCTTTTTTGCATGAATCCATGTTGGGAGAGTGATAATAAATTCTTTACTTTAGGATATATAAAAAAATATACAAATTTTTCGAAAATTTTACTAAAATTAGGTAACACTGCGATAAGGCATTAATTCAAAATATTATGTCCATTTGCACCACTACCGTTTAACATTTAAACCAAGGTTTAAATTTTAAGCGGTTTGCACGGTTACTAAAGTTAGGTTTAAAACAGTCCATCTGCAGTTTAACTTAAACCCTACTGCATCTCCGGCTTAACAGTACAATTAAGTGACAGTTGTCGAATACCTACTTGAAGGAAAATATGCGAATGCGTTTTTCTTTTAAATTACTTTGAAAATAAATGACATTGTTTATATTGATGATATGGACAACGTAAGAGCTATAGAAAATATAATTATAAGAAAAATATATGAAAGAAGTAAATAATTTTATAGGTTGGATGATGAAATATTTTTTAAACGATTTTGTTTGAAGAGAGAAAATGTATATAGTTTATTAACTTCAGTAGAACATCAATTAGAATTTCCGTATAATTTGTAAGTAATAATTTACTAGAAATGACATATGCATATTTTCTCCGTTATCAACAAAAAAACTTTATTTTAATATTAATAATGTGTTTTATAATGTAAAATTTATTATGTACACCAAAATACAACCAAAACATCAATAATTAATATGAAAACACAACTGCTCACGTATTGTGCTTGAAATGTCAACAAGAATTGTAAACAAAAATGTATAACTTTAAAGTATCAAAAGTTACTAGAATGTTAGGGGAAAATACAAAAATTCCTAAATTCATACGAGGTATAATACTCCTAAAACATATTGTCATAAAATCTAAGGCTTAAGTAAGCCGCAGTTAGATGTTACCCGTGCAAATCACAAAAAATTTAAACCATGGCTTAGCTTAAACTCAGCTTAGTTAAACCGAGAATTTAAACGGTGATGGTGCAAACGGCCATTAGAGATATCATCAGACTTGTGTATTAGTGCTATACGAGTTTTTTTCCATCTATCCGGAAAGTTTTTTGTTTTAATAATTAAAATTGGAGATATGAAAGAGAGCAGTTGACAAGTGATAAACACAGTCCTTAATAAAAAAACTGACAATAAGATCAGAACCACATGAAAAGCTTTATTTAAATTTGCTGATAATATCAGTTATTTAATCTCTGGAAACATGATTTACATAAATAAGATTATCAGAGGCGAGTTTAATATTTGGAGGGTTGGTATTGGAAGGACAAGAATTAACCGATTTAAAATAAGAGGCAAAGCCATTACCTATTTCATCAGGGATATTTAATTCCGAATTGTGAATAGTCATAACATGAAAATGCTGATTTTTCTCTTTTGGAATTAACGAATGTTCAAAACTTATTCGGATAAACATTAATGGACGACTCACAATCAAAAATGTAATTCCTGTGGTATTTCTGATATCAGATTTAAATTTTGCACGAAGCTCGTTGAATAAAGTAAAATATTGAGAGTTGTTAAATTTATTACTCAGCTTGCGAAAATGTTCTTTACGCTTTATATCCGTTTTAATTTCGGAGGTAAACTAAGGTGGATAACGAATTTGAAAAGATTTTTTTAATGGTACACATTTATCGAAAAAAGAATAAATAATACTATATATAAGTCACAAGCTAAGTTTACATTGTTAAAATTAACTAACTCATTCCAGGTAAACTCACTAATTAAACTGTAAAGTTTTGTAAAGTAGGCCTTTTTGAAGTCATAAGAAAAACCATTAACTCTATTTATGTTTTTGGGTTGACTATGAAAATTAAAGTCACCTTTAAATTTCAAAGCCGGGTGATGATCATATTCGATATTTAATCAAGACAGACGTTAGTTGTCAACGCCAAGATCAAGCAGTCTACGGCGACACACTGACTGTCTATATTACAGTAACGAGGACTTTGAGCCAATATTCGAAAATTTCAATTCCATTTATCTTTTTATTAACCGATAAATTAGTCATGTTAAACATATGATAATTTACTACATAACACCCTTGTTTGTATTAGATACAATTTTTGCATTAATTATTACTTTACAAGCTATATTTTAATATATAAGATTTTTTTCAATCAATTTTTCGTTCCTCTAGATTTTGGTTTTTCGCGACTTGTCCGACTGGCGGCAGCACCTTACGCTCAGTTCGACAACTTCGTCTCTCGAGCTCGCTTCGTTGTCGATCGGAAACTGATGCAAAACCAGAAGTACAAAACTAAAATAGATTGACTTTTGACATTGAGAGTTATTTGTGTAAAATATATGTTTAAAGTTCATATGCAAAATTGTAATTTTTTCGATCGGCAATTGTTTTAGCGAAAGTATTAATAATAATAATAATAATAAGTTTATTTCCAGGAACCAAACTACATGGTAATAGAAATTGTCAAAATACAAAATAATACATATTCTTAGAAACCCATAATTTCAATTTGTACAGTCATGAAAGAATTCTTCAATAAAATATATATATATATATATATGCTTTTTTAATCAGATATAGTTTAAGTTCTACTTTTAAATGTTTTGCATTTTGAATATTTTTCAAATATTGTGGTAAATTATTATATATCCTCAAACCGTTAAATTTTGGATTATTTTTTGATTTGTTTAACTTGATTTTTGGTACAACTAAGTTTTGTTTGCCTCTGGTATTATATTGATGTACATCACTATGTGTTTGTACATTATTCATATTAGCTTTAATCATAAGAACCACATTATAAATATATAAGCATGGTGGATTTAAAAGATTTTCTTTTTTGAATACCTCCCTGCACGAGGACCTTGGGTTAAGAAGGAATATATTTCTTATTGCTCTTTTTTGAAGTTTGAAAACTCGCAATGCTATTGAGGAACAGCCTCAAAATATTATTCCATAGCACAAGATTGAATAGAATTTAGCAAAATAGAATGTTTTTGCTGTATGTTCATCAGAGAGTAGTCTTAAACGCTTAATTAAGTAGCATAATGAAGCCAAATTATTACACATATTATCAATATGTGTGTTCCAGGTTAAATTTTTATGAACATGAAGACCTAAAATTTTGGTGCTACTTGCTGCAGCTAACAACTGATTATTACAAGATATATTTAGGTTTTCATGCTGCACATTTTTGGAGAAACAAATTATTGAGGACTTATCTAAATTTATTGTCAAATTCAACGATGCAAACCAATTAGTAATATTTATAATTGTATTGGTTATTTCCGTGATTGTACTGTTGGTTTCATTTTGTGGTATTAGAAGCGAGATATCATCAGCATAGGCTACAAATTTAATGTTATTTAGTATGTTTTTAACATGATTTATATATATAGTAAATAAAACGGGGCCCAGGATTGAACCTTGAGGCACGCCGAAGGATAATGAAAGAGGATCAGACCTCTTATCGTTAAAGAATATTATTTGCTTACGATTGTTAAGATATGACTCAAGCCACTTGGCACAAACCCCACGTAGCCCGTATTGCTCTGCTAAATTTATAAGTACTGAGTGGTTAACACAGTCGAAAGCTTTAGACAAGTCTAAAAAAATTCCAAATATATCTTCCAAAATCTATTGTATTTGGTATCAAATGAAAGGTCTTTTTAAGGGCTTGCATGCAGAAATGAATTTTTTTTCGAACGGCAATTGTTTTAGCGAAATTCTTCCAAAACCTATCGTGTTTAGTATCAAATGAAAGAACTTTTTAAGGGCTTACATGCGGAATTGATTTTTTTCGATCGGTAATTGTTTTAGCGAAAGTGTTCCAAAACCTATCGTGTTTGGCATCAAATGAAAGGTCTTTTTAAGGGTTTGCATGCAGAATTGGAATTTTTTCGATCGGCTATTGTTTTAGCGAAAGTGTTCCAAAACCTATCGTGTTTGGTATCAAATAAAAGATCTTTGGAAGGGCTCGCGTAAGAAAATTAATACTTTTCGATCGTCAATTGTTTTAATGAAAGTGCATCAAAATCCATCGTGTTTGGTATCAATTGAAAGGTCTTTTGAAGGGCTTGCGTGCAAAATTAGAATTTTTCGATCGGCAATTGTTTAAGCGAAAGTGTTCCGAAACCTATCGTGTTTGGTATCAAATGAAAGATCTTTTGAAGGGCTCGCGTACAAAATTTAATACTTTTCGATTATCAATTGTTTTAGTGAAAGTATTCCAAAACCTATCGTATATGGTATCAAATAAAAGATCTTTGGAAGGGCTCGCGTATAAAATTAATACTTTTCGATCGTCAATTGTTTTAATGAAAGGACATCAAAATCCATCGTTTTTGGTATCAATTGAAAGGTCTTTTGAAGGGCTTTCTTGCAGAATTGGATTTTTATTGATCGGAAATTGTTTTAGTGATAGTGAATCAAAACCTATCATATTTAGTATATATTAAAAGATTTTTAAATGGACAGACGTGTAGAATTTAAAAGTCTTAGGTTCGTAATAATTCAATTTATATTGTGTCTATTGTCTTACTGAAGTTAATTCTATTTCAGTGTCCGCGGAGTTTAGCGTGAGACCTGACAAAGCCAGGCCGACCGCTAGTATTTATTATTATTCCAATACGTGATTGTAGTAATAAGTGTATTACTATGCAAGAGCTTATTAATAAACAATTGGTTGTGAAAGAAAATGTAGAAGCTCAATGTTCAGAATGCTTACACTCACATAAATTACATAAAACCGAATTAGTTTCTGTTGGCACAGTAATAATTTTCCAAATTCTGTTATTTGAAAATGAAAATGGATGTATTCGCAAACTAACTGATACACGTAATATTTAAAACGTTTCAATGGTAATTTATTTGATTCAATAATATAAGTACAAAGTGATCAGTGCTATATTTCACCATGGTACTTCAATGGCTGAGGGACACTACACAATATGATTAAAAAAGGAAAATCATGGATGCTTGCAAATGATTCTCACGTTGGAAAACAAACTTGGCCAAGAAACTCTAAACATGCTTATATATTTATTTTAGAACGAATTTAGATTTTTATAGAAAGATGTAATAACAATATACCAATACCAAATATCATTTATAATATAGGGTCAAACTATTGTATCAAAAAAAGTGATATCTCCCAAAAAAACAATTACATTGTTAAAGGTACGCCAAGATTGCGCAGATTCCTTCCCCAAAAATTGTAATATCTATATATAACAGATTTTAAAAAAAGTGATATCTAATTGAGCCAAGAAAAATATTCGAATTTAAAAAACCTTATCGACCAGTTTTAAAAATATCGGGTCAAATAAAAAAAAATTAATTAAAAAAACCTTGGCGACCCTAGTGTTTAAAATGTTACCAGTTTAAGTAACATTTAAAACTGGTCGATAAGGTTTTTTAAATTCGAATATTTTTCTTGGCTTAATTAGATATCACTTTTTTTAAATCTGTTATATATAGATATTACAATTTTTGGGGAAGGAATCTGCGCAATCTTGGCGTACCTTTAACAATGTAATTGTTTTTTTGGGAGATATGAAATCAGTAGACTGGGAAACAGTGCAATCTATATTCGAAACAATTAAATCAAGAATACGGCTAGTTTTCTTCAAGACAAAGTTATGCTGTTTGGCACTAATGAATTCTAAAACTGAATTAAACAAATTAACTTTAGGACATTCATGATCCAATAATAATATATCAATGGTTATAAAATTATTTTGAATAAAAAACGGTAGACTTAAAAAAAGATACATTTAAAGCACAAGGAATATACGTTACAAACATAAAGAAAAGTCTGTTTTATACTACAATTTTTGAACATACACTATCCACATTGACAGAAAGAATGCTGGAATATTCGGGAAGATTAACTATAAACGATGTGATATTTTTGTTAATAAGCAAAAGAACACTACTGCCACGTATGACTTGGCACCTATCGAATTCACGATTTGATGTATACTAACAGTTGGCCTGGCTGTGCCAGGCCTTCACACTACGCTTCGCGGATACTGAAATAGGATTCACTTCTGTAGGACAATTAAATGTAAAACTTTTTAATTCTGCACGTGTGACCTTTAAAATACCTTTAATAGATATCAAGCACAATAGGTTTCAAAGCACTAGCACAAAAAAAAAATTACAATAAAAAAAATCCAACTCCGCACACGAACTCTTTAAACGACCTTTCATTTGATACTAAACATTTGGACACACTTTTACAAAAACCATTGCCGATTGAATAATATTCAATTATGTACGCAAGCCCTTCAAACGACCTTTCATTAGATACCAAACACGATAGATTTTAAACCACTTTTACTGAAACAATTGCCGATCGAATAATATTCATTATCTACTCATTTACCTAATATGCGTAAAATATATAAAAATTGCTTTGAAGCACTTTCATTAAAACAATTGCCGAATTAAAAAATTCGAATTCTGCACGCGAGCCCTTTAAAGGGCCTTTCTTTTGATATCAAACACGATATGTTTTGATGCTGAAACAATTGCTGATCGAATAATACTAAATTTTTTACGCGAGCCGTTCAAAAGACCTTTCATTTGATACCAAACACGAAAGGTTTTTATGCACTTTTACTAAAACAATTTCCGATCGAATAATATTCAATTTTGTATGCGAGGTCTTCAACAGACCTTTCATTTGATACTGAACACGATAGGTTTTGAAGAACATTCACTAAAACAATTGCTGATCGAACAAATTAGAATTCTGCACGAATTATGTACGGCTGTATCTCCTATTTCATCATTCTTACTCTGAGATTTTGAGATGTCAGCAGAAACTACTGTAACTTTCCGCTGTAATATGAATACCTAAGATAGTTTATATAAGATAGTAAAAACATGTATCAGTACTCTGTATCATCATATCATTCGTGCTTGTCACTTGTAACAATCTGTAATATTTGTAAAGCAGAAAAATAAAATATTTATTTATTAAATTCAAGTAAAGACAGAATTTAATTGGCGCAGTCGGTAGGATTTGCATCGAAACACAAAAATAATTGTGTGGTGAATTTTAATTCTTCACTTTGCAATCCTACAAACCTACGATAAAGGCTAAACAGTGCCCATCTGGTCGCAAAGACACAACACGTAGTCCATACCGTTCGTCTACACAGAAGATTTGCTGTTCGTCAAAGCCGATCACATCTTCTCCACGAAGGACACCTGTTGCTTCTGTCAAGAAAGAACCTAGAGAGGACATCAGCCATCAAGCAACTGGACAAGACGAATATACAGAATCCGAAGACGATGACCCATAATCACCTCTTCGTAATATTAATAATTACGTTGTAAGTAATACAAAATTGTTATTTCTTTGTTACACAAAAGGGATCAATCTAGTTTTGACTAGTAATAAATTGATCGTGGGAGCGACACAATCCCAAACACACTCACAAATTATATATTAAGTACACAAAAGGGATCACTCTAGCTGTGACTAGTAATAAATTGATCGTGGGACCGACACAATCCCAAACACACTTACAAATTATATGAGTAGTGACCAAGAGTCAGATAATACTGAATCTTCAGATTCAGAAATATACGAAGGTATAATTTCACAAAATAATATTAGAATTACTTTACGCCCTAGTCGATTAAACATGACTACACCCACTACAAATCTGTCTGAGTTGAAAACTCTATCAGAAATGATTCCCCAATATGACGGTAACATAAAAGTTTTAAATAGATTTATAAAAGCAGTCGATCAAGTTTATCTTAGTCTAATCGGAATAACTGTTACTCAACTCCAGCAAAACTTTCTTTTCGAAATTATTCAAAATAAAATGATAGGAAAAGCAATGGAACTCCTATCAGAAAACAATTTTACTTCTTGGGAAGATTTAAAGTTACACTTAACCACAAATTTCACTGACCAATCTACTGCAGAAACAATATTATTTGATATCGCAAACTTAAAGTTTAAAAATAATTCATTAGATACATTAAAAGTATTTTTAGAAAAATTTTCACATTATAAATCAAAAATATTTTTAAAGGCTTATTCTATGGATACAAAAAATGGAATTATTGCAGAAAATCAAAAGTTTGCAATAACAACATTTATAAATCTATTACCTATGTCAATAAGAGCTGCCTTTGTAGTAAAAAACCCGATAACATTAGAACAGTGTGAACAGCTATTAAATAATGAATTTAACTTTAGACATCAGTCACCCTTACTAAAACCAGAAAATAAAAATTTTGCTATAAACTTACCCCCACGAAAATTTCCTGGTCAGATATTCCCCTCTAAACCAATACAATTCCAACAAAATTATACCTCACAAAAACCACAACAATTCGCACCCAGGAGAAATTTACAAAATTTTTACGAAACCAAGAGAACTTTTCAACCAAGACCTATGACTCAACAAACACGACAAACACAACCCATGTCTACCCAAACTATTACACAAAATTACAACATTGAGGAACATGAAGATGACAAATTTAACGAATTAGACGAATCAGTTGAGGAAATAGGGCCAGAAGAACCTTTTTTAGAAATAGAGTCAGAGGAGAATACGAATACGTAATGTCCTCAATAACCCAAAAATTACCTGTTCTCAGACAAGACCCATTCATTATTTTATTTGACACCGGTTCATCTATTAATTTTATACATCCAAATTTAGTAGAAAAATTAAATTTAAAAACATTCTCACAAAATCTGACATTCAAAACTGTTAACGGAAAGTCTAATTGTTCAAAATACGTTAATTTAATAATAAACAAACAAAAGACAAAATGTCACTTGTTTAAATTTCATAAAGAATATAACATATTATTAGGAATAGAAGCATTCAAAGATTTAGAAATAAATCTAGATTTGTTAAAAGACACAGTAAAAATAAAAAATAAAACTTTTAAATTACACAGAGAAAATAAAAATGTTATAGAAAATTTACATATTGAAGTCAGAGATTCACATCTTAACCTTGAAGAGAAAAGTTGCTTACATAAAATTATTAAACAATACGATTGTCTTTTTCCAAAAGAAGGAGAAAAATTGTCTCACACAAGCGTCCTTAAACATAAAATTATACTTTCCGATAATACACCAACTTATACAAAAAATTACCGGCTCCCACAAATATATGAAACAGATATTGAAGAACATGTGAATAAATTACTCGAAGAAAAAGTCATTCAAAAATCATTCTCACCTTGGTCTAGTCCAATTTGGATAGTTCCAAAAAAATGGACGCTTCAGGCAAACGAAAAACGCGCATGGTTATAGACTTCCGAAAACTAAACTCATTAACGAAAAATGATAAGTTCCCAATCCCAAATATCGACACAATTTTAGACCATATAGGATACTCTAAGTATTTTACCACGTTAGATCTACACTCAGGTTTCCACCAGATAGAAATGCACCCTGATGACATAGAAAAAACTGCATTCTCAACCCCCTCAGGACATTACGAGTATATACGTATGCCATTCGGTTTGAAAAACGCACCAGCCACATTTCAGCGTATGATAAATATTGCCTTAGGAGAACTAGTCAATAAAATATGCCTAGTTTATTTAGATGATATTATTATTTTTGGGAAAACTTTAAAAGAACATGAAGAAAATATTAAATTAGTTTTTGAAAAATTAAAAAAAGCAAATCTTAAAATTCAAAAAGATAAATCTGAATTCCTGCAAAAACAAACAAAAGATTTGGGATATATCATAACACAAGAAGGCGTAAAAACAGATCCTTCAAAAGTAGAAAATATCAGAAATTTAAACATACCGAAAACGAAGAAAGAAATAAAATCATTTTTAGGTACCGTAGGTTGGTATAGGAAATTCATACCCAATTTTGCCAAAATAACAAAACCTTTTACAGCAAGTTTAAAAAATGGAGCAAAAATAGATATTTACGATGAAAACTATCGAAAATGTTTTGAAAAATGCAAAACAATTCTTAGCGAAACTCCCATTCTTCAGTATCCAAATTTTGATAAAGAATTTATTCTTACCACTGACGCTTCTGATTTTGCCATCGGAGCCGTACTACTTCAAAAAAATGATTCATTAAAATAAATGCCCATTGCCTACTTTTCAAAAACATTAAATAGTGCAGAATTAAATTATAGTACAATTGAAAAAGAATTATTAGCAATCGTTCAAGCTATAAAAAATTTTAGACCCTATCTGTACGGCAGAAAATTCTTAATAAAAACAGACCACCGACCCCTAGTCTGGTTATTCAATATGAAAAACCCGAACCAAAAATTAATGCGGTGGAAGATAGAACTTAACGAATATAACTTCGAAATTAATTACCTTCAAGGAAAAATGAACGTTATAGCCGATAATTTATCAAGACAAAAACCAAAAACTTCAATTACATTTAAAGAGGGAGATGTAACAGATACTAACATTTTTGCGCATTGTATTTCAAAAGATTTAGCTTTTGGTAGAGGCCTGGCAGAACAAATAAATGAAAAATTTAATAGTAGAAATTTCTGTAAAACTCAAACTATTCATAACAAAGACATAATTATTCAAAAAAAGCGGCAATAAAACAATAATTCATTTAATAACTATAGAACAACATAATGAACTACCGAAATTAAAAAATTTTGACAAACCCTTAAAAGAGATGCGAGATTACTTAATTCTGAACGAAATAGATGAAATAAATTTACCCCTTTTAGGCTGCGGATTAGATCGAATGGAGTGGGCAAAAATAAAAGAAAAATTAGAAAAAATATTTATAGATACAAACATACAACTAATAATTTATAAATTAAAAGAAAACAATCACGTCTCAGAATCAATAAGTGATCATGACACAATTCACTCTGACCAGTCTAGTCCGGTAAATGGAATTCGCTATACTAATGACAGACTAAATGTAGGAAATAATCAGATTATATTTAAACTACATGAACTTGAAACAACAATTGAAGTAATAAAATTATTTAGAAATCAAAAACAAAGATTCATTTGCAATTTCAATAACCAAACTTATCAAGAGGACATATTTAAATTCTTAAAAGATTATGTAGCTCCAAAAATTAGATATTTAATTATATTCGAAACAAAGAATTTAGATTTAGAAACTTCAAAAATTATTAAAGAAAAATTTAATATAGACACTATTAAATTAATTGCCTGTAATTCATTAGTAAAAGACATTGAAAATTAAAAAGAACAGTTAGAAATAATAAGTGAATATCATAATGGTATTACTAATCATCGGGGAATAGTGGCTACAATCAACGCATTAAAGGAATCATATTTCTGGCCTAAGATGATTAAAGATATAACAGAATTTATATATAGATGCGAGTTGTGCAAGCTAAATAAATATAATAGAAAACCAATTCCAGCTATCGACAACTGAACCCCAACGCCAGAAAAACCATTCCAGACTATAAATTTAGATGTACTAACATTAGACCAAAAACAATTTTTAACAATTTATGACCAATTCTCAAAAATGTTACAAATATTCTATCTACCCGAAAAAACTGCAAAGAACATTTTAAATCATTTAATAAATTACTTTCAGACTTATCATATACCTGATAAAATAATCACAGACGCAGGTTCTGAATTTAAAAATAATCTATTAAGAGAATTATTCAAAATACATAAAATTAAGAGCCATATAATATGCATAAATAACCCCAAAAGTAATAGTATTGAAAGAGTACACTCCACTATTATTGAACATCTAAGACTAATAAACCAAAAAGAAATATTTAAGACAAAGAACTTATTCCAAAAAATTTAAATAGCCGTTCTAGCATATAACAACACGAAACACAGTATAACTAAATTATCCCCAAACGAAATATTATATGGAAAAAACAATGACAAACCTTTTAAAATCATACCTTGGGCTAAAGAAGAAATAATTCAAAAATATATTTCAGAACAAAATTAATTGCAACAAATTATTAAAGATAGAATTTAAAAGGAAAAATTAAAAAGAAATAAAGAAAACGATAATCCCTTAGAAATCAAAAAGGAAGTTTTTATTAAAGAAGATACCCGTAGAATTGGTAAATTTAAGAAACAACTCTTTAAAAAGGTTACTGTCGAAAACTATAACCCTCTGTTAGGAAAAATAAAATATCAAGACATGCAAGGTTTTAAAAATGTAAGAATAGATAAAATAAAACAATAAAATAAACTATTGTTCCAGGTCCGTTCATGGACAACTGCAGAATATTACCGAGAATAATGGATACACTTAGTAGAACTAATTTAATAAATTAGAAATTGCAAAAACAACAATTATAGAAAACACCATACAATATAAAGAAGTATTTAAAACCCAAATAAATATTTTAAAATTTAACTTTGACGATCTAGAAGATCAAATACGAAAGATATTCCCTAATAAACGCAATAAAAGAGGACTAATTAACGCCTTAGGAGGCGTAATAAAAGCAATATCCGGCAATCTTGACGAAAGCGATAATGAAAGATATATGGAACTTTTTGAAAAAATTAAGAATAATAAAAGAATATTAAATGAGAATAATAATAAAAATTATTACTATTTAAAGAATGTAACTAGCCATTTTAATAGACAATTAGATAAAATAGACTATAATGAAAATATACTAAATAAAGAAATCTCTTTAATAAAAGAAACTTTATATAAAAATTCGGATTGGCAACAGCTGATACACATTAATCAAAAATTTAATCAACTAACATTATTAATCTCAAATTTAAATAATTTGGTGAAACAATTGGAAAATACGCTAACTTTCTGTTCATTACATAAACTCGATACTACAATAATATCAAAAATTAATCTACAACAAACAGAAGAAGACGTTTTCAAATATAATGAGTTGATAGAAACACACTGTCAGTTAAACGAACAAACATTACACATAATAATTACAATCCCAATTTCAGTAAAGAAACATATCCCTTATTTCAAATAACACCTATACCCACAAAACTAAATAATAACCTAATAATAATAAATGAAGCCCAAACCCTCTACTTTACTCAAAATAATGACTATTTCCTTATTGATAGCTGTATTAGTAGTAATATGTACTTATGTACGTCACAATATTTTACTTTAAATAAATGTCTGACTGAATTAGTTTCAAACCAAAGGATTGATGAATGTAAATATCACGTATTAAAAACACCAAATAGCTTTGAAAGGATCTCTAATACTAATAGTTTAATTATTATTAGTCCAGAGAAACAAAAATTAAAAATTTATTGTAAGAATAAGAATATTCAAGAAAATATTATTGGAATATTTAAAATAGAATTAAGTGAAGATTGTAAAATTAATCAAAATATATTTAAAATAATTAACCAAGAATATAAAGAAATAGAGTTTAAAGATTTGGTTATTAAAGATAATAAATTAAATTTAACTAGTGAACTAAATTTATTAAAGATACAAAAATATAATAATACTTTTAAAAAACCAAAAGTCTTCAAAACTTTGGATTTTATGGATAATAACCACCACCTGTTTATAATTTATGCTGTAATAATATTAATAATAAGTATATTTATAGTTAAGTTAATTATTAAGTACCAATGTTGTATGAAAATATGTAAAAATAGTAATAAAATTAATAAAGAAGTTGAAAGAAACCCATTGTAGTAATCATGATGAAATCTTGATGGGGAGGAATTATGTACGGCTGTATCTCCTATTTCATCATTCTTACTCTGAGATTTTGAGATGTCAGCAGAAACTACTGTAACTTTCCGCTATAATATGAATACCTAAGATAGTTTATATAAGATAGTAAAAACATGTATCAGTACTCTGTATCATCATATCATTCGTGCTTGTCACTTGTAACAATCTGTAATATTTGTAAAACAGAAAAATAAAATCTTTTTTTATTAAATTCAAGTAAAGACTGAATTTAATTCACGCGAGCCCTTCAAAAAATCTTTCATTTTATACCAAACACGATAGGTATTGATGCACTGTTGCTAATACAATTTCCGATCGAATAACATTCAATTTTGTACGCGAGCCTTTTAAAAGACCTTTTATTAGATACCAAACACGATAAGATTTGAAGCTCTTTCACGAAACAATTGCTGATTAAAAAAATTTCACTTCTACATGCGTGACATTCAAAACTCTCATCACTTTTGACGTTTCGCATGAACCGTTTTTACATAAATATTTCAATTTCTAGACAAGTTGGAGAAATTTTCTAATTTGATTTAGATATTAGAGGAATGAGGATATATGTTTCGAATGGTTTTCAATTGATATCATGTTTATATAAAAGTTTTTAAGGACAAAACGTCCATTTGACAAATCTATGGTTAAGAAACAATTTTATCTCTTATATACACAATCCAGGTTTTGAAAACCATAGACCTAAGCTGTCATTTTTGACGTTACGCATGGAATTTTTCGATAGAATTATTTCAATTTCTAGACAAATTGTGAAAATTTTGTAATTTGATTTAGGTATTAGATGATTGAGGATACATGTTTCGAACTGTTTTGAATTGATTTCATGTTCAAATAAAGTTTTAAGACAAAACGTCAATTTGACAAATAGTTTGTTAAAGTATATAGTAAAACCAAGCAAAAATTTACCTCGGTGATAATATACAGTAAAACCAAAAAAAAATCTACATTGTAAGAAAAAATTAATCGAATATAAAAATTTCTGAATTAATATTCCAGTGATTTTAAAAAGTTTCGAAAAAAAATATAGAAAAATTACATTTTTTTACAGTAACTATAAATTTTGCTGAATAGATGTCATGTTCAAATAAAGATTAAAGACAAAATATGAGGCGCCGTTTGCGACAAAACGTTTTGAATATTTCATGTAAATTAAAACAATATATTCTATGATTAAACGTATATACAAGATTTATGTAGTAAAATATTACACATTTTGAGGAAATATACTAAATAAATTGAAAAATAGCAACTGTGTAAAATATTACCTCTTGCATTTTGTCGTACTTCAAATGCGTATATCAGACATAATTCTAGAATACAGACTAGGATTAGAACATTTGCCGCAAGATGGCTCTGCTTATTACAGTGTTCTGTAGCAATTTAAATTAATTTCCTACTTTACCAATAGTGTAAAAATCAAGGATGACCAAAGTTTTAGTGAGTAAATGGTTGCCTATTTCATTGACGCCAACAAATATTTTTAATTAAACAATAAATAGGTATAGTTTTCTATTTTGTTGTCCCAAGACAAGAGAAAACAAATATTTAACTAATAAATGACAAAACTTTTACAAATAAATTATTACTTTTTATTTCACAACTTAGCCAAATAAGTTTTATGTACTATATCTTGAATACTCAAGGTATTAAGCAGCTCCACCGGCTATAAATTTAAAAATAATTTTTTGCGCAGCCGTTGTGTCCCAATAAAATTTAAAGAGAAAATATTCAAATAAAAATTGTAGATATTTCAATATTGCATATGTTTAGTTAACATTTCTTGTTTTACTTGATTAGTTACTGTAAAAACTAGATTAAAATTAACTAAGTATGTGGAAGATGATCGAAATGCGAACAAATAAAATTTTTAAATGTAGAAGATGTCAATTAATAACACCGATTAATAAACAACGTAGATAAACAATAGATTTGCATAAGTTATCTCATCTGCACCCCGGTACTCCTTTTTATGAGTACTTATGTGATTTATTTGCCTCGATTGATTACAAACACAAAGTTTAACTTCTGTCTATGTACACAAATAATAATTATTATTAATGCAAATTATCTTTGGTCTCAACTAAAATTATTGTTTTTTTTTTTTGGTAATGGCGTCATTTTTGAAACATGTATTATAAATTTATGTTTACTTTTTGGTTTTTTTTATTTTCGGAATATTTTGTTGTTTTTCACAAGACTACTACTTTATTTTAATATTTGGAACAATTGCTTTGCAATAATTATTTGTTACCTTAGAGATCAACATTTTTTTTTTACTCTTTATTCCCTAGTTAAATAAATAATCATCACACCTTTTACCCATTTCCATGTGTGGCAGTCTGCCGGGACAGATCTCGATAAGTGATTTATTTATACGCGTGAAGTGCGGTTACCAGCCATCAAATTACAGTCTTCCAGAGATGTAAGTGGTGAGGGGAGCCACAGGAATAATTTTAAATGTGGTGAAAATCAGTTGCCGGCTATGGGAATTGAACTCGGGTTCTAATTTCCACAACCCGGCTAGCTACCATTGTGCCATAAGTTGATAAGTAGCCCTTAATAAATAATAGTCAAATGTTCAGAAAAAACAGAATAAAAAATCGGAGAAATTATAAATTTACTATAAATGGCTCAAATATTAAATAAAACATAAATAATAAATATATGTGGGGATGTAACTATGACTATAACTAACAACGAAAGCAAAAAATATTTGTAAAAGAAATGAAGAGAACATTTTTTTCATTACATTAAAAAATATATATATAGGAAATATCTATCTACATTAGACAACCAAATACACATCCCGAAATAAGACACATTGCAGAAGGTACTAATGACAAACTGTTACCCGATAAATCCAAGAACAGATATTGCACTAACTGTAATGTCAATATAAACTATTTTGATTCCAATAAATAAAATATTACCCTCATTCTACTAGTCATGTCAATATAAAAATTTTTGATTCAAATAAACAAAATATTACCCTTTCAATCACCGATTAATGTTAACCATCATTAAATAATAATGGAAACTATGGTTTCCATTATTATTTAATCATGGTTAACATTAATCGAGCGTAAACCAGCGATTGAAAAACTGGCCCTTATTCTACTAATCTTTTCTTAAAATGTATTGAAGGTTCGAGACAATCGTTTTTAGAAACATGTCGTGAAAAAATGTGGTGTCTAACACGAGAAGAAAGAGTTTTTTCCACTCTCGCTCGAATTGCCTCATGAGCGAGTGGAAAAAAGAGACACTTTCTTCTCTAGTTTAACAAATAACTATTTATAATGTCTCTATGTAATATGAATTTATCATAACAATGATATAATTTTCCATAACATTCAAATTTAGAAGTATTTATTTTTAGGTTACTTAAAAATTGTAATCTCATTTCTGTTAGCTATAAAGAAATTCCAGTTTTGTTAATGTTACTTAAACTAAACCTAAGATAGTTATTTTAAATCTGGAGAAAAAGATAAAAATAATATTTTGTACACCCCTCGGGTGTACATTTCATAGCGCCATTTCGTTCGAATGTTGCACTATCTCTCCAAAATGCAGCGTGAACTACCTGAAATTCAGCGCCATCTCTGAATAAGTGGCACAATCCTATTCTGTATATATTTTTAACGCGACAAAAATATCACAATATACAGGTTTATAATATACCCGATTTTCTTAATACAGTACACAAAATTTGTATATATACAATATTTTTTGTGATATTGTAATAAATTTAATATATATACAATATTTTATGTGATATTGTCAAAAATTTAGTATATATTGTGAAAAGAATTGTATATTTACGAGTCTGTATATTGTCGCAAACGGCGCCTCATAACAAAACGTCAATTTGACAAATAGACTGTTAAAGTATATAGTAAAACCAAGCAAAAATTGACCTCGGTGATAATATACAGTAAAACCAAAAAGAATCTATATTGTAAAAAAAAGTTAATAGAATAAAAAAAATTCAGAATTAATATTCCAGCGATTTTAAACAGTTTAGAAAAAAAATGTAGAAAAATTAGATTTTTTTACAGTAACTATAAACTTTGCTGAATTGATATCATGTTCAAATAAAGTTTAAAGACAAAACGTCAGTTTAACAAATAGTTTGTTAAAGTATATAGTAAAACCAAGCAAAAATTTACCTCAGTGATAATATACAGTAAAACCTAAAAGAATCTACATTGTAAAAAAAAGTCAATCGAATAAAAAAATTTCAGAATTAATATTCCAGCGATTTTCAACAGTTTAAAAAAAATAGAGAACAATTACATTTTTTTACAGTAACTCTAGACTTTGTTGAATTGATTTCATGTTCAAATAAAGTTTTAAGACAAAGACTTCAATTTGACATATAGTCTGTTAAAGTATATAGTAAAACCAAGCAAAAATTAAACTCGGTGATAATATACAGTAAAACCAAAAAGAATCTACATTGTAAAAAAAAATTCATCGAATAAAAAAATTCCAGAATTAATATTCCTGCGATTTTCAACAGTTTAAAAAAAATTCAACTATTTCGAATCACGTCATGTTTGGTATCATATGAAAGGGCATTAAAAGAACTTTTAAATGCAATTATAAAAAATTGAAAATTCAAGATAGGCAACTGTTTTAAAATTTAACTATTCCGAATCACGTCGTGTTTGGTATCATGTGAAAGGGCGTTAAAAGACCTTTTAAATGCAATTGGAAACAATTGAAAATTTGCGATAGGCAATTGTTTGAAAATTCAACTATTCAGAATCATGTCGTGTTTGGTATTATATGAAAGGGCATTAAAAGACCTTTTAAATGCAATTGGAAAAAAATGAAAATTTACGATAGGCAACTGTTTGAAAATTCAACTATTCAGAATCATGTCGTGTTTGGTATCATATGAAAGGGCATTAAAAGGCCTTTTAAATGCAATTGGAAATAATTGAAAATTTACGATAGGCAACTGTTTAAAAATTCAACTATTCCGAATCATGTCGTGTTTGGTATCATATGAAAGGGCATTAAACGACCTTTTAAATGCAATTGGAAATAATTGAAAATTTACGATAGGCAACTGTTTGAAAATTCAACTATTCCGAATCATGTCGTGTTTGGTATCATATGAAAGGGCATTAAAAAACCTTTTAAATGCAATTGGAAAAAAATTGAAAATTTACAATAGGCAACTATTTGAAAATTCAACTATTCCGAATCATGTCGTGTTTGGTATCATATGAAAGGGCATTAAAAGAACTTTTAAATGCAGTTCAAAAAATTTAAAATATACGATAGGCAATTGTTTTCAAATACAACTATTCCGAATCATGTCGTGTTTGGTATATGAAAGGGCATTAAAAGACCTTTCAAATGCAATTGGAAAAAATTTAAAATTTACGATAGGCAACTGTTAGTAAATTCAATTATTCAGAATCATGTCGTGTTTGGTATCATATGAAAGGGCATTTAAAGAGCTTTCATATGCAATTGGAAAAAATTTTAAATTTTCGATTGGCAATTGTTTTTAAATACAACTATTCCGAATCATGTCGTGTTTGGTATCATATGAAAGGGCATTAAAAGACCTTTCAAATGCAATTGGAAAAAATAAAAAATTTACGATAGGCAACTGTTTAAAAATTCAACTATTCCGAATCATGTCGTGTTTGGTATCATATGAAAGGGCATTAAAAGACCTTTTAAATGTAATTGGAAAAAAATTAAAATTTGCGATAGGCAATTGTTTGAAAATTCAACTATTCAGAATCATGCCGTGTTTGGTATCATTTGAAAGGGCATTAAAAGACCTTTTAAATGTAATTGAAAAAAAATTAAAATTTGCGTAGGCAATTGTTTGAAAATTCAACTATTCAGAATCATGCCGTGTTTGGTATCATATGAAAAAGCATTAAAAGTACTTTCGAATGCAGTATGAAAAAATTGAAAATTTTCGATAGGTAACTGTTTGAAAATTCAACTATTCCGAATCATGTCGTGTTTGGTGATATGAAAGGGTATTAAAAGACCTTTTAAATGCAATTGGAAAAAATTAAAAATTTACGATAGGCAATTGATTGAAAATAAAACTATTCCGAATCATATCGTGTTTGGTATCATAGGAAAGGGCATTAAAAGACCTTTCAAATGCAATTGGAAAAAATTTAAAATTTACGATAGGCAGTTGTTTGAAAATACAACTATTCCGAATCATGTCGTGTTTGGTATCATATGAAAGGGCATTAAAAGGCCATTCAAATGCAATTGGAAAATATTTAAAATTCATGATAGGCAACTGTTTGAAAATTCAACTATTCCGAATCATGTCGTGTTTGTTATCATATGAAAGGGCATTAAAAGACCTTCCAAATGCAATTGGAAAAAATTTAAAATTTACGATAGGCAGTTGTTTGAGAATTCAACTATTCCGAATCATGTCGTGTTTGATATCATATGAAAAGACATTAAAAGACCTTTTAAATGCAATTGGAAAAAATTAAAAATTTACGATAGGCAATTGTTTGAAAATACAACTATTCCGAATCATGTCGTGTTTGGTATCATATGAAAGGGCATTAAAAGACCTTTCAAATGCAATTGGAAAAAATTTAAAATTTACGATAGGCAGTTGTTTGAGAATTCAACTATTCAGAATTATGTCGTGTTTGGTATCATATGAAAAGGCATTAAAAGACCTTTCAAATGCAATTGGAAAAAATTTAAAATTTACGATAGGCAGTTGTTTGAAAATACAACTATTCCGAATCATGTCGTGTTTGGTATTATATGAAAGGGCATTAAAAGACCTTTTAAATGCAATTGGAAAAAATTGAAAATCACGATAGGCAACTGTTTGAAAATTCAACTATTCCGAATTATGTCGTGTTTGGTATCATATGAAAGGGCATTAAAAGACCTTTTATATGCAATTGGAAAAAATTGAAAATTTACGATAAGCAACTGTTTGAAAATTTAACAAATCCGAATCATGTCGTGTTTGGTATCATATGAAAGGGCATTAAAAGACATTTTAAATGCAATTTGAAAAAAATTAAAATTTACGATAGGCAACTGTTTGAAAATTCAACTATTCAGAATCATGTCGTGTTTGGTATCATATGAAAGGGCATTAAAAGACCTTTCAAATGCAATTGGAAAAAATTTAAAATTTTCGATAGGCAATTGTTTTAAAATACAACTATTCCGAATCATGTCGTGTTTGGTATCATATGAAAGGGCATTAAAAGGCCTTTTAAATGCAATTGGAAATAATTGAAAATTTACGATAGGCAACTGTTTAAAAATTCAACTATTCCGAATCATGTCGTGTTTGGTATCATATGAAAGGGCATTAAAAGACCTTTTAAATGCAATTGGAAATAATTGAAAATTTACGATAGGCAACTGTTTGAAAATTCAACTATTCCGAATCATGTCGTGTTTGGTATCATATGAAAGGGCATTAAAAGACCTTTTAAATGCAATTGGAAAAAATTTAAAATTTACGATAGGCAACTGTTTGAAAATTCAACTATTCAGAATCATGTCGTGTTTGGTATCATATGAAAGAGCATTAAAAGGCCTTTTAAACGCAATTGGAAATAATTGAAAATTTACGATAGGCAATTGTTTGAAAATACAACTATTCCGAATCATGTCGTGTTTGGTATCATATGAAAGGGCATTAAAAGACCTTTCAAATACAATTGGAAAAAATTTAAAATTCACGATAGGCAACTGTTTGACAATTCAACTATTCCGAATCATGTCGTGTTTAGTATCATATGAAAGGGCATTAAAAGACCTTTTAAATAAAATTGGAAAAAATGAAAAATTTACGATAGGCAACTGTTTGAAAATTCAATTATTCCGAATCATGTTGTGTTTGGTATCATATGAAAGGGCATAAAAGACCTTTTATATGCAATTGGAAAAAATTGAAAATTTACGATAAGCAACTGTTTGAAAATTTAACAAATCCGAATCATGTCGTGTTTGGTATCATATGAAAGGGCATTAAAAGACATTTTAAATGCAATTTGAAAAAAATTAAAATTTACGATAGGCAACTGTTTGAAAATTCAACTATTCAGAATCATGTCGTGTTTGGTATCATATGAAAGGGCATTAAAAGACCTTTCAAATGCAATTGGAAAAAATTTAAAATTTTCGATAGGCAATTGTTTTAAAATACAACTATTCCGAATCATGTCGTGTTTGGTATTATATGAAAGGGCATTAAAAGACCTTTTAAAGGCAATTGGAAAAAATTGAAAATCACGATAGGCAACTGTTTGAAAATTCAACTATTCCGAATTATGTCGTGTTTGGTATCATATGAAAGGGCATTAAAAGACCTTTTATATGCAATTGGAAAAAATTGAAAATTTACGATAAGCAACTGTTTGAAAATTTAACAAATCCGAATCATGTCGTGTTTGGTATCATATGAAAGGGCATTAAAAGACATTTTAAATGCAATTTGAAAAAAATTAAAATTTACGATAGGCAACTGTTTGAAAATTCAACTATTCAGAATCATGTCGTGTTTGGTATCATATGAAAGGGCATTAAAAGACCTTTCAAATGCAATTGGAAAAAATTTAAAATTTTCGATAGGCAATTGTTTTAAAATACAACTATTCCGAATCATGTCGTGTTTGGTATCATATGAAAGGGCATTAAAAGGCCTTTTAAATGCAATTGGAAATAATTGAAAATTTACGATAGGCAACTGTTTAAAAATTCAACTATTCCGAATCATGTCGTGTTTGGTATCATATGAAAGGGCATTAAAAGACCTTTTAAATGCAATTGGAAATAATTGAAAATTTACGATAGGCAACTGTTTGAAAATTCAACTATTCCGAATCATGTCGTGTTTGGTATCATATGAAAGGGCATTAAAAGACCTTTTAAATGCAATTGGAAAAAATTTAAAATTTACGATAGGCAACTGTTTGAAAATTCAACTATTCAGAATCATGTCGTGTTTGGTATCATATGAAAGAGCATTAAAAGGCCTTTTAAACGCAATTGGAAATAATTGAAAATTTACGATAGGCAATTGTTTGAAAATACAACTATTCCGAATCATGTCGTGTTTGGTATCATATGAAAGGGCATTAAAAGACCTTTCAAATACAATTGGAAAAAATTTAAAATTCACGATAGGCAACTGTTTGACAATTCAACTATTCCGAATCATGTCGTGTTTAGTATCATATGAAAGGGCATTAAAAGACCTTTTAAATAAAATTGGAAAAAATGAAAAATTTACGATAGGCAACTGTTTGAAAATTCAATTATTCCATATCATGTTGTGTTTGGTATCATATGAAAGGGCATTAAAAGACCTTTTAAATGCAATTGGAAAAAATTTAAAATTTACGATAGGCAGTTGTTTGAGAATTCAAATATTCCGAATCATGTTGTGTTTGGTATCATATGAAAGGGCATTAAAAGACCTTTTAAATACAATTGGATAAAATTGAAAATTTACAATAGGCAACTGTTTGAAAATTCAACTATTCAGAATCATGTCGTGTTTGGTATCATATGAAAGGGCATTAAAAGCCCTTTTAAATACAATTGGAAAAAATGAAAAATTTATGATAGGCAACTGTTTGAAAATTCATCTCTTCCGAATCATGTCGTGTTTGGTATCATGTGAAAGGGCATTAAAAGAGCTTTCAAATGCAATTGGAAAAAATTTAAAATTTACGATAGGCAATTGTTTGAAAATACAACTATTCCGAATCATGTCGTGTTTGGTATCATATGAAAGGGCATTAAAAAACCTTTTAAATCCAATTGGAAAAAATTTAAAATTTACGATAGGTAACTGTTTGAAAATTCAACTATTCAGAAATATGTCGTGTTTGGTATCATATGAAAAAGCATTAAAAGACCTTTCAAATGCAATTGCAAAAAAAATAAAATTTACGATAGGCAGTTGTTTGAAAATACAACTATTCCGAATCATGTCGTGTTTGGTGATATGAAAGGGTATTAAAAGACCTTTTAAATGCAATTGGAAAAAATTAAAAATTTACGATAGGCAATTGATTGAAAATAAAACTATTCCGAATCATATCGTGTTTGGTATCATAGGAAAGGGCATTAAAAGACCTTTCAAATGCAATTGGAAAAAATTTAAAATTTACGATAGGCAGTTGTTTGAAAATACAACTATTCCGAATCATGTCGTGTTTGGTATCATATGAAAGGGCATTAAAAGGCCATTCAAATGCAATTGGAAAATATTTAAAATTCATGATAGGCAACTGTTTGAAAATTCAACTATTCCGAATCATGTCGTGTTTGTTATCATATGAAAGGGCATTAAAAGACCTTCCAAATGCAATTGGAAAAAATTTAAAATTTACGATAGGCAGTTGTTTGAGAATTCAACTATTCCGAATCATGTCGTGTTTGATATCATATGAAAGGACATTAAAAGACCTTTTAAATGCAATTGGAAAAAATTAAAAATTTACGATAGGCAATTGTTTGAAAATACAACTATTCCGAATCATGTCGTGTTTGGTATCATATGAAAGGGCATTAAAAGACCTTTCAAATGCAATTGGAAAAAATTTAAAATTTACGATAGGCAGTTGTTTGAGAATTCAACTATTCAGAATTATGTCGTGTTTGGTATCATATGAAAAGGCATTAAAAGACCTTTCAAATGCAATTGGAAAAAATTTAAAATTTACGATAGGCAGTTGTTTGAAAATACAACTATTCCGAATCATGTCGTGTTTGGTATCATATGAAAGGGCATTAAAAGGCCATTCAAATGCAATTGGAAAATATTTAAAATTCATGATAGGCAACTGTTTGAAAATTCAACTATTCCGAATCATGTCGTGTTTGTTATCATATGAAAGGGCATTAAAAGACCTTTCAAATGCAATTGGAAAAAATTTAAAATTTACGATAGGCAGTTGTTTGAGAATTCAACTATTCCGAATCATGTCGTGTTTGATATCATATGAAAGGACATTAAAAAACCTTTTAAATGCAATTGGAAGAAATTAAAAATTTACGATAGGCAATTGTTTGAAAATACAACTATTCCGAATCATGTCGTGTTTGGTATCATATGAAAGGGCATTAAAAGACCTTTCAAATGCAATTGGAAAAAATTTAAAATTTACGATAGGCAGTTGTTTGAGAATTCAACTATTCAGAATTATGTCGTGTTTGGTATCATATGAAAAGGCATTAAAAGACCTTTCAAATGCAATTGGAAAAAAATTAAAATTTACGATAGGCAATTGCTTGAAAATACTACTATTCCGAATCATGTCGTGTTTGATATCATATGAAAGGGCATTAAAAGACCTTTTAAATGTAATTGAAAAAAATTAAAAATTTACGATAGGCAGTTGTTTGAAAATTCAACTATTCAGAATCATGTCGTTTTTGGTATCATATGAAAGGGCATGAAAAGTACTTTCAAATGCAATAGAAAAAAAAACAAGTTTTTAATCCTTAAAAATAATTCACCATAAAACATTACGCGAGGAGCGAAGCGACGAGCAACAAACTAAATGTAGTGCATTTTTATACGGAGAAATTAAAGATGTTTTTCTGAGTATTCCGGAAGGAGTGTCACAAGAACCTGCGAAAGTATGTAAATTAAATAGAGCTTTATATGGTTTGAAAAAGTCACCAAAATATTGGAATATAATATTCAATTCGTTTATGAAGAAAGAAGCATTTAACTGTTCAAAATATGATTATTGTCACTACACAAAATTTAACAAATCTGTCAAGTTATTCGTTTTAATTTAAGTGCATGATCTGTTGATTTTTGGAACAAATAATCAACAAATTGAAGAACTGAAAAAGGAATTGTTCAAAACATTGAAAATTAAAGATTTGGGAAAAGTTTCACATTACATAGGTATAAATATTAGTCAAGATATGGAAGACGGGGGGTTACAAAAATGAATCAAACAACTTATCTAAAGAATGTGTTGTCGAAATTTTGGATGGAAGGTTGTAAACCGACATCGATACCTTTAGATCCAAGTTTTAAGTCAGATTGGTTAGTAGGGCCAGAAAATGAAACAACACTTAATGAAGAACTCGAAGCTCCGCTTCAAGAAACTAATTGGCTGTTTGATGTATGCAATAGTTGATACAAGACCAGATTTATGTACAGCATTGAGTCGTTGCCAAACTCGTGCAAATATCAAATTATGGAAATGTTTAAAACATGTACTAAGATAAGGTACTATTGATTTTAATTTAGTTTATGTCAGAGATGAAAATGCTAAAATACTGACAGGATTTGTTGATGCTGATTGGGCACGCAACTTGAATGACAGAAAATCAACCTCTGATTTTATATACAAAATTTTTAAATCTTCGGTATCCTGGACTTCACGCAAGCAAAGTACTGTAGCTTTATCGTCCTGTGAAGCACAGTATGTAGCATTGAGCATAGCAGTTAACGAAGCATGTTGGTTACATCAAATTTTAATTGATCTTCAATTTTATGAGGAAACCAAAAAAATAGAGAGATATAATTTTTCAATGTGCGTCATATAATTAAAATAAAAGGATTCAAATAACACTGTGTATATCATTAAAAACTTGTACTTGACTGAAATTTTAAGACTGTCAATTATTTCAAACTTAAAGTATTCCGAATTAAGCCACGTTTGGTGTCATATGAAAGAGCTTTAGGCGAACTTTTAGATAAAATAAAGAAAAAGTTAGTTTAGCAAAATGTTTTCGGAAATAACATACGTATTTGATTGACATTTTACGACCTTCAATTATTAAAGTGTTCCGTATCATATCGTGTTTGATATCATATAAAAGGGCTTCAGAAGAACTTTCAGACAAAATTAAAAAATATATATATTTCGACCGACAATTGTTTTAAATTAAAAGCATTCGGAATCATGCCGTGTTTAATATCATATGAAAAAGTTTTGAAAGAACTTTTAGATGGACTAAAGAAAAAAATTAAATTTTACTATTGTCAATTGTTTCAAACTTAAAGTATTTCGAGTTATGCCGAGTTTGGTGTCATATAAGAGAGTTTTAAAACTTAAAAAAAAAACATTGCAATTTTAAGCTCGCCAATAGATTCGACCAAAACAGTATTCCGAATCATATCGTGTTAGATATCATATGAAAGGGTTTTAGACTTAAAACTTATCGTGTGTAGTATCAAATAAAAAGTTTTTTGAAGGGCTCACGTGCAGAATTGTACTTTTTTTGGTCGTCAATTGTTTTAGTGATAGAGCTTGAAACTTATTGTGTTTGGTGTCAATTAAAAGTTCTTTATATAAACAGACGTACAGAAATGAAAAGTTTTAGATCGTAATTCACTTAAACATTACTTCAGTGTCCGCGGAGCCTAGCGAAAAGGCCTGGCGAAGCCAGGCCGAACGCTAGTCCTATATACTATTTGGACAAGGTATATTTATATATATATATATATATATATATATATATATATATATATATATATATATATATATATATATATATATATATATATATATATTTATATATATGGATTCATCACGCCCATTTGTAAATCGCTACAGCCTAGACGGTTTATCCGATTTATTTAAAACTTTTTTTATTTGATAGAGGTCAATCACGGGGAGTGCCTTTTGATAGTCTCAGATTTTTCGGGCACATGATGTGCGAGAAAACTTGAAAAAACATGCGTTTTTGGAGCAAAATCAACTAAGTGTGTGGAGGCTTTGAAATTTTTAAGAAGAAGATCTACTGTCACTTTGACGTTTGTCAGTGGACATGTCGCATTTTTAATTATAAATTATTTAAATATGAAATTTTTTAGAGTACATTTGAAATATATTTCATATATTGGGGGAATGAGTGGACGTTTTTATTATAATTACGCATTTTAAATATGTGTGTTTAAAAAGAAAATTTTTGACACTTCACTATGAAGTTGGTTTTAAAGCAAGACGTCAAATTGACAAGTTTTATAAAGTATAAAGAATATGGAGGCTTTGAATTTTTTAAGAAGAACATCTAACGTCATTTTAACATTAACATCGGGGGACATGTCGCATTTTTAATTATAAATTACTTAAAAATTAAATTTTTGTGAGTAGTTTTGAAATACTTTAGGCATATTTTGGAAATGAGGCGACGTTTTTATTATAATTACACAATTCAAATACGTGTATTTAAAAAGTATTTTTTACAGTCCACAATCAAGTTGGTTTCGAAACAAAACGTCTAATTGACTAGCTTTATAATTTATACAGGTGAACTCAACCAAATTTGATCTCGATAATAATATACAGTAAAACCAAGCAAATTTTGTCTACAGCAAAGTACAATTTAGAAAAACCAGATAACTCGAATTGGAATCATTTGGGCACTCCTAAATTTTCTATCGATAATTATGTAATTGAAAGTGTTTCAGAACCAGTCGTATTTCGTATATTATGAAAATTCTTTTAAAGGGTACGTGTGCAAAATTAAAATATTTTCGATCGGTAAACGTTTTAGTGAAAGTACTTTAAGGCCTATCGTGTTTGGTATCAACTGAAAAGTTATTTAAAGGGCTCGACTACAAAATTGATTTTTTTTCAATCAATAACTGTTTTAGTGAGAGTGCATGAAAACCCATCCTGTTTGGTATTATATAAAAGGTCTTTTGAAGGGCTCACGTGCAGAATTGGAATTTTTTCGTTCGGAAATTGTTTTAGTGAAAGTACTTCAAAACCGATCGTGTTTGGTATCAAATGAAAGGTCTTTTGAAGGGCTCGCGTATAAAATTTATCACTTTTAGATCGTCAATTGTTTTAGTGAAAGTGCTTCAAAGATGACATAAAAAAATATATATTTTATGACCGTCATAAATTTTTCCGAATCATACCGTCTTTGGTGTCATATTGAAGGGCGTTAAAAGAACTTTCAGATGGAATAAAAAAAGGTAAAATTTTACGATAGGCATTTGTTTTAAACTTAAAGTATTCCGAAAATTAACATATTTGGTGTCATATGAAATGGCTTTAGAAGAACTTTCAGATGAAATAAAAAGAGTTGAAATTTTATAATAGTTAATTGTTTCTAACATAAAGTATTCGGAATCATACTGTGTAGGTTGTCATATGAAAGGGCTTTAGAAGAACTTTCCGATGAAATAAAAAAGTTAAATTTTACGATCCTCAATTGTTTCAATAATAAATTATTCCGAATCATGCCTTCTTTGCTGTCATATGAAAGGGCTTTAGAAGAACTTTCAGATGAAATAAAAAAAAGTTAGTTTAGCAAAATGTTTTCGGAAGTAAAACACATATTATATTGAAATTTTACGACAGTCAATTGTTTAAAACTTAATGTGTTCCGAATCATATCGTGTTTGATATCATATGAAAGGGCCTTAAAAGAATTTTCAGACGAAATAATAAAATTTAAACATTGCGACCATCAATTGTTTTCAATTTCAAGTATTCAGAACAATGCCGTTTTTAATGTCATATGAAACAGTTTTGAAAGATCTTACGATGTTAATTGTTTCAAATTTAAAGTTTTGCGAATCATATCGCGTTTGGTATCAAATAGAAGGTCTTCTAAAGGGCTCGCATGTAAAATTGACTTTTTCGATCCGCAATTGTTTTAGTGAAAGTGTTTCAAAACATATTGTGTTTGGTATGAAATGGAAGGTCTCTTAACGAGCTTGCATGAAAAATTGAAATATTTTCGTTTGTCAATTGTTTTAGTGAAATGGAAGGTCTTTTGAAGGACTCGCGTGCAGCATTAAATTTTATTCGATCGACAATTGTTTTACTGAAAGTACTTCAAAACTTATCGTGTTTGCTATCAAATGAAAGATCTTTTGAAGGGCTTGCGTACAAAACTTAATACATTTCAATTGTCAATTGTTTTACTATTTCAAATCCCATCGTGTTTGGTTTCAAATGAAAGGTATTTTATAGGGCACTCGTGTTAAATAAATTATTATTTTTTGATCGTCTATTGTTTTAGTAATGGTGTTCAAAAGCTATCATATTTGATATTAAATAACATGCATTTTGAAGGGTTAAAATATAAAATTGGTATGTTTTTCGACCGAGAATTGTTTTAGTGAAAATGCTTCAAAACCAATCATGTTTGATATAAAGTGAAAGGTCTTTTGAAGAGCTCGCGTACAAAATTAAATACTTTTAGATCGGCAATTGTTTTAGTGAAAGTGTTTCAAAGCCTATCGTGTTTGTTTTCAATTGAAAGGTCTTTTAAAGAGCACGCGTGTTAAATGAATTTTTTTTTTATCGTCCATTGTTTTAGTAAAGGTGTTTCAAAACCTATCATATTTGATATTAAATTACAGGCCTTTGAAGAGCTCGAATATAAAATTGGGATTTTTTTCGACCGAGAATTGTTTTAGTGAAAGTGCTTTAAAATCAATCATGTTTAATATAAAATGAAAGGTTTTTTGAAGAGCACGCGTACAAAATTAAATACTTTTAGATCTTCAATTGTTTTCTTGATAGTGTTTTAAAACTTATCGTGTTTGGTATCAAATGATATGTCTTTTAAAGGGCACGCGAATTAAATTGATTTTTTTGAGCACTAATTGTTTTCGTGATACAGATTTAAAACCTATTGTCTTTGGCATCAATTAATAGGTCTTTGCATGAATAAACGTACAGAATTGAAAAGTTTTATATTGGAATTAATTCAGTTTATTTTTTGTCAATTGTCATACAGAAGTGAACCTAACTTCAGTGTCCGCGGAGCCTAGCGTGAGGCCTGGCAAAGCCAGGCCGACCGCTAATCACTATATACTATTTTGAGAAGGTATATTTGTATATTTATATGGATTCATCACGCCCATTTGTAAATCGCTACAGCCTAGACGGTTTATCCGATTTATTTCAAACTTTTTTTATTTGATAGAGGTCAATCACGGGGAGTGCCTTTTGATAGTCTCAGATTTTTCGTGCACATGATGTGCCAGAAAACTTGAAAAAACATGCGTTTTTGGGGCAAAATCAACTAAGAGTGTGGAGGCTTTGAAATTTTTAAGAAGAACATCAAACGTCATTTTGACATTTGTCAGTGGACATGTCGTATTTTTAATTATAAATTACTTAAATATTAAATGTTTGTGAGTAGTTTTGAAATACTTTACGCATATTGTGGAAATGAGGGGACGTTTTTATTATAATTATACATTTCAAACATGTGTATTTAAAAAGTAAATTTTTGACGGTGCACAATGAATTGACAAGTTTTATAATTTATACAGGTGAACTCAACCAAATTTAATCTCGATATTAATATACAGTAACACCAAGCAAATTTTGTCTACAGCAAAGTTCAATTTAGAAAAACAAGATAACTCGAATTAGAATCAATTTGGCACTCCTAAATTTTCTATCGATAATTATTTAATTAAAAGTGCTTCAAAACCAGTTGTATTTGGTATATTATAAAAGTTATTTTAAAGGGTACGTGTGCAAAACTAAAATATTTACGATGGACAATAGTTTTAGTGAAAGTACTTTAAGGCCTATTGTGTTTGGTATCAAATGAAAGGTTATGTAAAGGGCTCGAGTACAAAATTTATTTTTTTTTCATCGGTAACTGTTTTAGTGAGAGTGCATCAAAACCCATCGTGTTTGGTATCATATAAAAGGTCTTTTAAAGGACTCACGTGCAGAATTGGAATCTTTTCGTTCGGCAATTGTTTTAGCGAAAATGATGAAAGGGCTCGCGTATAAAATTTATTACATTTAGATCGTCAATTGTTTTAGTGAAAGAGTTTAAAAAATATCGTGTTTGGTATTAAATGAGAGGTTTTCTGAAAGGCTCGCGTGAAAAATTGTTTTTTTTTTGACAGATAATTGTTTTAGTGAAAGTGCAGCAAAACTAATTCTGTTTGGTGCGCAAGGAATTTTCTGATAGAATTATTTCAATTCAACAAGTGAGAAAAATTTTGAAAATTTATTTATGCATTAAATGATTGAGAATACATGTTTTAAACTGTTTTCAACTGATTTCATGCTCATATAAAAATTTGAAGACAATATGTCAGTTATTTTTTAAAAGTATATAGTGAAACAAAACCTAATTTGTTCGCAGTAATAATATACAGTAAAAAAAATAAAAAATTGACCACAACATTCTACAATGCAAACAAAGGTAACTCGAAAAAACGATGTCAGAAATAATATTCCAGCGATTTCCAACAGTTTTTCAAAAAAGTTTAAAGAAAATTTCCAATTGATTTTATGTATATATATATATATATATATAATATAAATGTGGAATGTCATCAGAAATGACGTCCGAAGGATTTTTAATATATAGCAAAATGTATTCGGAAATAAAACATAAAGTATTCCGAATCATACCGTGTTTAGTGCTAAATGAATGGGATTCAGAAGAACTTTCAGATAAAATAAAAAAAGTTGAAATTTTACGATCCTCAATTGTTTCAAACATAAATTATTCAGAATCTACCGTCTTTGGTGTCCTATTGAAAGGCGTTAAAAGAACTTTCAGATGGAATAAAAAAAGTTAAAATTTTACGATAGGCATTTGTTTCAAACTTAAAGTATTCCGAAAATTAACATATTTGGTGTCATATGGCTTTAGAAGAACTTTCAGATAAAATAAAAAGAGTTGAAATTTTATAATAGTTAATTGTTTCTAACATACAGTATTCTGAATCATACTGTGTAGGGTGTCATATGAAAGGGCTTTAGAAGAACTTTCAGATGAAATAAAATAAAGTTAGTTTAGCAAAATGTTTTCGGAAATAAAACACATATTTTATTGAAATTTTACGACAGTCAATTGTTTTAAACTTAAAGTATTCCGAATCATATCGTATTTAATGTCATATGAAACGGCTTAAAAAGGCGAAATAAAAAAAATTAAACATTGCGGCCGTCAATTGTTTTCAATTTGAAGTATTCGCAATAATGCCGTGTTTAATGTCATATGAAAGAGTTTTGAAAGAACTTGCGATGTCAATTGTTTCAAATTTAAAGTTTCGCGAATCATACCGCGTTTGGTATAAAATAGAAGGTCTTTTAAAGGACTCGCATGCAAAATTGACTTTTTCGATCCGCAATTGTTTTAGTGAAAGTGCTTCAAAACATATTGTCTTTCGTATGAAATGAAAGGTGTCTTAACGGGCTTGCATGAAAAATTTAAATATTTTCGATCGACAATTGTTTTAATGAAAGTGCTTCAAAACCTATCGTGTTTGCTATCAAATGAAAGGTCTTTTGAAGGGTTCGCGTACAAAACTTAATACATTTCAATCGTCAATTGTTTTACTAATAGTATTTCAAATCACATCATGTCTGGTTTCAAATGAAAGTTATTTTATAGGGCACGCGTGTGAAATGAATTATTAATTTTTGCTATCATATTTGATATTAAATGAAATGCCTTTTGAAGGGTTCAAATATAAAATTGGTATTTTTTTCGACCGCGAATTGTTTCAGTGAAAGTACTTTAAAACCAATCATGTTTGATATAAAATGAAAGGTCTTTTGAAGAGCTCGCGTACAAAATTAAATACTTTTAGATCGGCAATTGTTTTAGTGAAAGTGCTTCAAAACCTATTATGTTTGGTATCAAATGAAAGATCTTTTGAAGGACTCACTTACAAAATTTAATACTTTTCGAAAGTCAATTGTTTTAGTGAAAGTATTTCAAAACCTATCGTGTTTGTTTTCAAATGAAATGAAAGAATTATTTTTTTTATCGTTCATTGTTTTAGTAAACGTATCATATTTGGTATTAAATTACAGGCCTTTGAAGACCTCGAATATAAAATTGGTATTTTTTTTAACCGAGAATTGTTTCAGTGAAAGTACTTTAAAATAATTTTTTAATTTTGATATAAAATCAAAGGTCTTTTGAAGAGCTCGCGTACAAAATTTAATACTTTCAGATCTTCAACTGTTTTCGTGAAAGTGTTTTAAAACTTATAGTATTTGGTATGTCTTTTAAAAGGCACGCGAATTAAATTGATTTTTTTGAGCAGCAATTGTTTTAGTGATACAGATTTAAAACCTATTGTGTTTGGAATCAATTAATAGGTCTTTGCATGAATAAACGTACAGAATTGAAATGTTTTAGATTGGAATTAATTCAGTTTATATTTTGTCAATAGTCATACAGAAGTGAACCTTACTTCAGTGTCCGCGAAGCCTAGCGTGAGGCCTGGCAAAGCCAGGCCGACCGCTAGTATTATACCTAATACGATAATTTTTGAAGCACTTTCAATAGAAAAGAAATCGATAATAAATTTAAATAAATAATAATAAATTTGTTTTTGCCGTGAACAATATTTGCTTAATTTTACTATATATTATTACCGAGGCCAATTTTGGTTGGGTTTACATGTATACTTTGTAAAACTTGCCAATTTGCCGTTTAAAACCAACATCATAGTGAACTGTCAAAAATTTACTTTTTAATTACAAATATTTGAAATGTGTAATTATAATAAAAACATCCCCTCATTTCCTCAATATGCGTAAAATATTTGAAAACTGCTCACAGAAATTTCATATTTAAATAATTCATATACTAATTATTTATATATATATATATATATGTAAGCTCCTTTTGTATTATTAGGGTAAATAACATCAGCAATTAGTAACACATCTGAGTTTCTCAACTGTAATTAAAGTTTTATTATTTACATGTTCTAATTTATATTATTTACACCAACTTTACCTGTAATTAAAGAAACGACATTTAATGTCACTAATCACAAATAATAATTCAATTGTTTCATAAACAATTATAAACATGTTCCGACCTACTATACCGGCGCTCGTGAGAGCACGGAAATATATGAATTATGAAATTATAATTTCATTACATATATATATATATATATATATATATATATATATATATATATATATATATATATATATATATACATATATATGAGCCCGGTCCCACTTCAATTGACCCAATTTTATTTTTTCGTTTGATGTTATATTTTACGCTTTTATTTCTCGTGTAGAATACAATAAATTAATTGAAATTTTAATGAGACATATACTAGTATGTTGTTAATACACAGGTAAAATTTTAAGTCAATCGATAAGTACATCTAGAAATGACAGCCATTGAAAGAGGATGTAAACATTTGTGTTTTCACTAAAAAAAAAAGTTTTATTAAAATAATACAGTTTGTTTAAAATAATAATAATAAAAAGAAATATATCATCACGCCTTCTACCCATTGCTGGGTGTGGCACTCTGCTAAAGCAGATCTCGGTAAGTGATATATTTTGCGCGTGAAGTGCGGTTACCAGTCGTCAAATCACGGCCCCCAAACATGTTAGTGGTGGAGGAGCCACAGGGATAGCTTTTTCAAATTATGAAAATTTGTCGCCTGTGGGAATCGAACCAGGGACCTCAGGATCCACAGGCCGACTTCATACCACTGTGCTAGTCATCCCATATTTAAAATAATAATAAACTTCAATTTCATCCAGCAAACTACCCACAAGATAATAATCATGATAGGTCATTTCTGTGTTGATTTAGTTTATGCGAAGAAAAAAAAGTTAGTGTTATACTGCCACACATTTTGTGTTTGGGAACGGGCTCGTATATACATATATATATATATATATATATATATATATATATATATATATATATTTAATAGATTCATCACGGTCAATTGCTCACCTCTACATCCTAGTCGGTTTGTCCGATTAATTTGAAACTTTTTTTGATTGATAGAGTTCAACTTGGGCGAGGTGTTTTTTATAAATTTATAATTTTATTACGCATGATGTGCGAGAAATTTTGAAAAAACACGCATTTTTTAAGCAAAATCAACTAGGAGTGTGGTGGCTTCGGATTTTTTAAGAAGAACGTGTACGATCGATTTGACATTTGTCAGAGGACATGTCGCATTTTTAATTATAAATTACTTAAACATGAAATTTCTGTGAGCAATTTTGATATATTTTACGCATATTAGGTAAATGAGTAGATAATGAATATTATTCGATCGGCAATTGTTTCAGTAAAAGTGCATCAAAAGCTATCGTGTTTGGTATCAAATGAAAGATCTTTTGAAGGGCTGGCGTACAAAATTGAATATTATTCGATCAGCAATTTTTTTAGTAAGAGTGCATCAGAATCTCTTGTGTTTGGTATCAAATGAAAGGTCTGTTGAAGGGTTCGTGTACTAAATTGAATATTATTCGATCGGCAATTGTTTTAGTGCATCAGAACCTAACGTGTTTGGTATCAAATGAAAAGTCTGTTGAAGGGCTCACGTACTAAATTGAATATTATTCGATCGGCAATGGTTTTAGTAAAAGTGAATAAAAACCTATCGTGTTTGGTATCAAATGAAAGGTCAGTTGAGGGCTCGCGTGCGGAATTCGATTTTTTTTAATAAACAATTGTTTTAGTGAAAGTGCTTTGAAATATATCTTGTTTGGTATGAAATGAAAGGTCTTTTGAAGGGCTCGGGTACAAAATTAAATATTATTCGATCGGTAATTGTTTTAGTAAAAGTGCATCAAAACTTATCGTGTTTGATATCAAATGAAAGGTCTTTTAAAGGGCGCGCGTGCAGAATTCGAATTTATTCGATCGGCAATTGTTTTAGTGAAAGTACTACAAAGTACTACAAAAAATATCTTGTTTGGTATCAAATGAAAGGTCTTTTGAAGGGCTCGCGTAAAAAATTGAATATTATTCAATCGTCAATTGTTTTAGTAAAAGTGCATCAAAACTTATCGTGTTTAATATCAAATGAAAGGTCTGTTGAAGGCTCGCGTGCAGAATTCGATTTTTTTCGATCAGCAATTGTTTTAGTGCAAGTAAATGAAAGGTCGTTTAAAGAGTTCATGTGCTAAATTTAATTTTTTATAGTCAATTTTTTCAGTGCCAGAGCTTTGAAACCTATTACGCTGGGAATCAATTAAAGGTATTTTAAAGGACAGCCATGCAGAATTGAAAAGTTTCACATAGGAAATAATTTAATTTATAATGTGTCAGTTGCCTTACAGAAGTGAATCCTATGTCAGTGTCCGTGGAGCTTAGCGTGAAGACTTGGCGCTAGTTTATAACTAAAAATGCGACATATCCACTGACAAATGTCAAATCGATCTTAGACGTTTTTCTTAAAAAATCCAAAACCAGCATACTCTTAGTTGAAAAATGCATGTTTTTTCAAAATTTCTCGCAGATCATGCGTAATAAAATTATGAATTTATAAAAAGGACCTCGCCCAAGTTAAACTCTATGAAATAAAAAAGTTTCAAATTAATCGGACAAATTATAGGCTGTAGAGGTGAGCAATTGACCGTGGTGAATCTATGTAGTGCCTATTAATTATTCTTAATTTATTTTGGATGGAGAAAAACAAAAGAAAGTGAAGGCTTGGATAAAAATAGGTTTTGTTGTTAAGTTACGATTTTTGAGTTAAAAATAAAAAGTAACATTTTGTCTAGATCGAATTTTGTTTTCAGTTTCTGATGAATCTTCCGTATCTGCTATATCTGGATCTTTTAAGTTACCAAAATTTTGGTCAGCAGATCCAGAATTATGGTTTGCTCAGATTGAAGCTCTATTTACCTCATATAGAGTTACATCAGAATTGTCAAAAATTTGAAGAATTGTTGGGGCATTGAATCCTCAATATGCAGCAGAAGTGAGATATATCATCTCGTAATTGCACCGTCTGATGATGTTCCTTATCCTGCATTAAAACATGCTTTAATACGTCGAACGGGATGGTCAGATAAAGAGAGGCTTCAAAAATTATTATGCTTCACAGATTTGGACGACAGAAAACCATTATAATTATTGAGGTATTTGCGACAGCTTATTGGATCAAAAATTTTAGACGAAACAATATTAGAAGAAATTTTTATACAAAAATGTTCAGTTACTTCTTGCGTCACTTGTTAACTGCTTATTAGAAGAAAAAGCTGATATAGCAGATAAAGTTTTAAGTGTTGTCCAACCAACATTAGCAGCTATTACAAAAGAAAATGATGTTATACAGAAACTTACTTGTGAAATTGAAGAATTAAGGAAGCAACTGTCGTCATCAGCAAACACGTTGAATAAGAAAAATCAATGTATTGATCTTTGTTGGTATCACCACAACTTTGGTGTTAACGCTAGACGATGTATTGCACCTTGTTCTGGTCCACCTTTAAGAAATATGCAAAAGGTGATATCTTCTTCATGTTTTTCAAAAAGTTATATTAACAAGATTTTACCTTCTATTTCCAGTAATAATTATCCTACAACAACTTCGCAGTTGCTATTTCTTAAAGACAAATTCACTGGTACTCGTTTTTTAGTTGATAGTGGTGCACAGGTGAGTGTTATTAAAGTATCACCAAATTCCAAACGTCATTACACTTCAAGCTGCAAATAATTCATCTATTGTTACATTTGGTTAAAAAACATTTATTTAGATTTTGACTTATCAAAAATTTTTACATGGAAATTTATTATTGCTGACGTGCAAAATTCTATTTTAGGAGCCGATTTTTTAACATTCTATAATCTTGTTATCGATTTATCATCAAAACGTATTTTAGAATTATTACCCTCAAAAAGTAAAATTCAAAATTCAAATCAAATTTCTAATAATTCAAACAAAGTTTTAAATAATAATTTAATGATTCAAAATCCTTTTAGTGATTTATTATTAAAATATACAAATTTAACTAGACCATTAAATTTAAAGCATACGTCAAAGCATAATGTTAAACATTATATTGTTACAAATGATAAACCTTGCTTTACAAAACCAAGACGTATAGCACCAGATAAATTATTAATGGGCCTTTCAAGACTTTTTTGAATTTTTTATATATTAATCTACGTAATAAAATAATTATACCCAATTTTTTTATTTTTTAAAAAAACTTGTATTAAGCATGATAAAAATATTTAAACTTTCGAAACAAATGAATATGACGTAGTTGCATCTTAGCTTAAAGAGAGACAGATAAGACAGAGATAAATAACACGTAACTTGTCGTTGTCAGTAGAATCCTCAGACAAAACATAACTAGACGGATAACATCGGCGTTTGTTGTGAGTCAGAAAGGGCTAGAATAACTGGTTGGTGAGGCGGGTGCGCGGCAAGGAGCAACTTGCATAACATCAAAGTGTACTCGCTCCTTGCCGCGCATCCGGCGGACCCAAAAGTTATTCTATTCCTCTCTGCTTCACAACACTGCATTGACTTGAATTCGTCTAGTATTATACGTCATTGGTAGAATCATAGAATGCTGAATGCTTATTTCTTCTTCGTCTTCTTGAGCACCGACAAACGTTTCAGACAAAGCTCTGTGATTGGCTTAATGCAACTACGTCATTATGCAATATGGCAGTGCGAACGTTTTAAATTATTCAACTTTAACTTTCATATTTCAGCAATAAAGATATCATTTATGGTATGATTTTATATTGTATTAAATATGATGTACGGTCAAGAATTTATTTTAATAAATATATATATATATAAATATAATTGCTAAAAAAGAATTCGATTCAATGCTTAAAATGGGAATTATCCGTCCTTCTTCTAGTCCTTGGGCCTCACCACTTCATTTAGTTAAAAAATCAAATGGGTAATGGGGTCCATGCGGATAATACAGGATGCTTAATTCTCAAACTGTTCCTGATAGATATTTAATTCCCCATATACAAGACTTTTCTGCAAATTTATAAAATACTGACATTTATTCAAAATTCCAATGGATGATGATTCGATTTCAAAACTGCTATTACAACACCTTTCGGTCTATTTGAGTATATAGTTATGCCCTTTGGATTAAGAAACAGTGCTCAAACGTTTCAACGTTTTATAGATAATGTGACAAGAGGTTTAGATTTTTGTTTCGCCTACATTGATGATTTATTGATTGCTAGTAATTCAATAAAACAACATTTAGAATATTTGAAAATTATTTTTGACTGATAGCAACAATTTGGCATTTTAATAAATAAGAATAAATGTCAAATTAGTTTAAATCAAATTGAATTTCTTGGACATACAATTTCATCTCGTGGAATCAAACCCATTGAAAAAAAATATATACTATACAAAAATTTCCACTTCCTACAACACAAAAACAATTACGTCAATTTTTAGGATTGGTAAATTTCTATCACCGATTTATTAAACATTGTGCAATAATCTTACAACCACTTAATAAATTATTAACTAATACTAAAAATAGCTCCAAATCTATTATTTGATCTTCTAACACAATTCAATCATTTAATTGTATTAAAACTGCTGATTTAACTTTTCCTCGACATAATGCTAAAATTAGTATTATGGTTGATGCTTCCGATATAGGAATAGGAGCAGTTCTACAACAATACATTGACGATGATTGGAAGCCGATTTCTTTTTACACAGTAGCTTTAAATTCTACGCAAAAACGTTATAGTACATTCAGCAAAGAGTTATTGGCTATATTTTTATCAATAAAAAAATTTCGATATTACATTGAGGGAAAAGATTTTTTTATTTTTACATTTAACCTTTAACCTCTAACATTAAAAAAAAAAACCTAATCTAAATTAGTCACCACGTGAAATTAGACTATTTGAATACATTTTCCAATTTACAAATGATATTCGTCACATTTCAGGTAAAAATAATCCTGTATCTGATGCTCTTTCTCGAGTAACAATTAATACTTTATATAAACATAAACACATTAATTATGAAAATATTGCTTTAGCTCAATTAAAAGATATTGAATTAAAAAATCTTAGAAATAAAACTGATATTAGTTTAAAATTTATAGATTTTCCACTGTCAAATTGTGCGATACTTCGACAGGAAATTGTAGGCCATACATTCCTAAATAATTTCGTGACCAAATTTTTAAACACTTTCATTCGTTCTCTCATCCAGGAATTAAAGCTACACAAAAATTAATTACAACGAAATTTATTTGGGAAAATATAAATAAAGATATAATATACAAAACTAAATGTTGTCAGTATTGTTAGCAATCAAAGATTACTAGGTACACAAAATCACCTATTGCCGACTTTATATACCGATATATCGTTTTAGTATGATTCATGTTGATTTAGTTGCCTGTATCCGAAGGATATTCTTATGTACTTACTTATATAGACCGATATACTAGGTGGCCTGAAGTTATTCCATTAAAAGATAGTTCTACTAAATCTGTAGCTAGGGCTTTTGTTGCGGATTGGATTTCGCGTTTTGCTGCTCCTGATACTATTACTTCAGATAGAGGTCAGCAGTTTAATTCATCGTTATTCAAAAATCTATTATTATTATTGGGATCACATCATATTCGAACGACAGCGTATCATACACAATTAAATGGAATAATTGACATATTTCATAAACAATTAAAAAATTCGTTAAAAACTTGTAGAACCTCAAATCAGTGGGTAGATGTTCTTCCATTGATGTTAGTAGGTATTCGATCTTCAATTCAAAGAATTCGCAATTGTAGCTCTGCAGAACTTGTATGTGGATGCAAAATTTCCGGGTGAATTTTTACCATCATCTGCTTTTAATTCTACAATTAATATTGATTATTCCAACTATTTAACTGTTATTAAATCGGCAATTAATAAATTTACTCCAATTACATCTAATAATCACACATGTAAACGAATATTTTTACATCCAGAATTGTTTAAAACTTCACATGTTTTTGTACAAAATACTGACATTGGTCCTTATGATGGTCCATATAAAGTTAATAAAAGTTATAACAAATTTTTCAAAATTTTGGTTGGTGATAAATTAGAAACAATTTCAATTGATAGGTTAAAACCTGCCTTTATTGATAACTCTAATGAATAATTGGAATTTGGTATCTTTATTAACACCATTTGTGGAAAAAAAATAAGATAATAATAATAATCTTTTTTTTTCTTCTACATGTTTATTGTTTCAATTGTTATTATGTTTGTGCATATGTGACTTCTACGTTTTCCTTTGTTTTTATTTTGTTGGGGGAGAAGTATTGTAGTGCTTACTAATTATTGTTAATTTATTTTGGATGGAGAAAAACAAAAGAAAAAGTAGCCTTGAATAAAAATAAGTTTTGTTGTTTAGTTACGATTTTTGAGTTGAAAAATTTATCTAGATCGAATTTTGTAGTTATTATTAAACTAAAAGCCAAGTTATTTGTATATAACATCTATACAAATATATATATATATATATATATATATATATATATATATATATATATATATATATATATATATATATAGATATGCCCCTTACGTTTTTAGTATATAGACTAGCGGTCAGCCTGGCTTCGGACACTGAAGTAAGATTTAATTGAATTACTATCTAAAACTTTTCATTTCTGTTATTCAAAAATCTATTATTATTATTGGGATCACATCATATTCGAACGACAGCGTATCATACACAATCAAATGGAATAATTGACATATTTCATAAACAATTAAAAAATTCGTTAAAAACTTGTAGAACCTCAAATCAGTGGGTAGATGTTCTTCCATTGATGTTAGTAGGTATTCGATCTTCAATTCAAAGAATTCGCAATTGTAGCTCTGCAGAACTTGTATGTGGATGCAAAATTTCCGGGTGAATTTTTACCATCATCTGCATTTAATTCTACAATTAATATTGATTATTCCAACTATTTAACTGTTATTAAATCGGCAATTAATAAATTTACTCCAATTACATCTAATAATCACACATGTAAACGAATATTTTTACATCCAGAATTGTTTAAAACTTCACATGTTTTTGTACAAAATACTGACATTGGTCCTTATGATGGTCCATATAAAGTTATTAAAAGTTATAACAAATTTTTCAAAATTTTGGTTGGTGATAAATTAGAAACAATTTCAATTGATAGGTTAAAACCTGCCTTTATTGATAACTCTAATGAATAATTGGAATTTGGTATCTTTATTAACACCATTTGTGGAAAAAAAATAAGATAATAATAATAATCTTTTTTTTTCTTCTACATGTTTATTGTTTCAATTGTTATTATGTTTGTGCATATGTGACTTCTACGTTTTCCTTTGTTTTTATTTTGTTGGGGGAGAAGTATTGTAGTGCTTACTAATTATTGTTAATTTATTTTGGATGGAGAAAAACAAAAGAAAAAGTAGCCTTGAATAAAAATAAGTTTTGTTGTTTAGTTACGATTTTTGAGTTGAAAAATTTATCTAGATCGAATTTTGTATTATTAAATTAAAAGCCAAGTTATTTGTATATAACATCTATACAAATATATATATATATATATATATATATATATATATATATATATATATATATATATATAGATATGCCCCTTACGTTTTTAGTATATAGACTAGCGGTCAGCCTGGCTTCGGACACTGAAGTAAGATTTAATTGAATTACTATCTAAAACTTTTCATTTCTGTACGTCTGTTCATCTAAAGACCTTTTTATTGACACCAAACGCAATAAGTTTCTAAGCTCTATCACGAAAACAATTGTCGACAAAAAAATTACAATTCTGCACGTGAGCCCTTCAAAAAAATCTTTTATTTTATATTATACACGATAAGTTTTGATGCACTTTCACTAATAACAATTGTCGATCGGAAAAATAAATATTCTGCACGACACCTCTTCTAAATCCTTTTCATATTATATCTAACACGAAATGATTCGGAATACTTTTTTGGTCGAAACTATTGGCAAGCGTAAAATTTCAATTTTTTTTAATTCCATCTTAAATTTCTTCTAAAGCCCTTTCAAATAGCATGAAACACGGTATGATTCGGAATACTTTAAGTTTGAAACAACTGAGGATCGCAAAATTTCTCTTTTTCATTATTTTATCTGAAAGTTCTTCTAAAGCCCTTTTATATGACACCAAACACGGCATCATTCTGAGCACAATTACCTATCGTAAAATATCAACTTTTTTTATTTTGTTTCTAAAGCCTTTTTATATGACACCAAATACGGCATGAGCCGGAATACTTTAAGTTTGAAACAGGTGACGGTTGTAAAATTTAATTTATATCTTTATTCCATCTAAAAGTTCTTTCAAAACTTTTTTACATGACATTAAACACGGCAAGATGCCAAATACATCAAATTTAAAACAATTGACAGTCAAAAAAAAAAAATATATTATTTCGTCTGATAGTTCCTCTAAAGGCCTTTCATATGATATCAAACACGATATGATACGGAACACTTTAGGTTTAAAACAATTGAAAGACGTAACATTTCAATCAAATACGTGTGTTACATCCGAAAACATATTGCTAAACTAACTTTTTTTAATTTTATCTATAAGTTCGTCTAAAGCCCTTTCATATGACACTAAACATGGGATAATTAGGAATACTTTAAGTTTGAAATAATTGACAGTCTTAAAATTTCAATCAAATACGTGTTTTATTTTCTAAAAGATTTTGCTAATCTATTAAAAATTTTGGAACGTCTTTTTTCACAATTCCACATTTTGTTTTTATATGTGCATGAAACAATTGAAATTTTTCTCTAAACTTTTTGAAAAACTGTTGGAAATTGCTAAAGTATTATTTCTTCCGGTCATGTTCATCATTCCCCCAGTCAGCATCGGCAAATCCTTGCCGTACTAATGCCTGGTGATTTTCAAATACAAGTTCATAGTAGATGGTCTTTTTCAAATATCTTAATACTCTTGTAAGATGTTTCCAATGGGTATCTGTTACATTCAGAAAACGGCTGAAGTAATTTATACATAAACTCAAATCTGGTCTAGAACCTAGCATTAAACAACCAACTAATTTACGATATGGCTTTTTCGTAAAACCTTCACCTTCTTTTTGACTTAGTTTTAAATTTACTTCAATTGGAGTACTAATTCCATAACAATTTTCCATTTAAAAAAGTTTTTACAAATTTTCAATGTACAATTTTTGATTTATTCTGAGTTTCTTTGTAGTTTCGTCGTAGATTATATTTAGTCCAAAATCTAGCATTTCAAATTGTGGAATCAACTCACTTTTCACTTCTAGCAATTCTGGTAAATCTGTGCTTGCAAAAGTTACATCATCTACATAAAGAATTACGTACATTCTGGATGTTGAAGAAATTCTTAAATACAGGCAGTAGTCATTCTTGGATCTTTTAAATCTTATACTTGTAATACAATCGTTGAATCTTTCATTCCAACAGCGCGGTGACTGTTTGAGTCCATAAATTGGTCGATTTAATTTAAAAACTAGCTTTTGATCCTTTATAAATCCTTCTGGTTGTGACATAAAAACTTCTTCTTGTAATATTCCGTTCAAGAAAGCTGTTTTAGCATCGATTTGATATAAATACATACCATGATAACTTGCAACAGACAATAGTAGTTAATTTTGCAACGGGTGCAAATGTTTCTTCGTTAAATATGCCATGTTTCTGGAGGAAACCTCTAACTACAAGTCTAGCTTTATTTTTCATTTTATTTCTATTTTATTTAATTCTAAATATCCATTTACAATCAACAATGGATTTACTTGGTGGTAGATTTACAAGTGTTCAAGTATTATTTTGCTTGAGTGATTCCATTTCGATATTTATTGCTTCTTTCCATTTAACTTTATTTGAATTATTTTCAATTTCTTCAAAATTCTTTGGTATAGATTCTTCTTGTTGCAACGACTGTGTTAACAATGCCATTGCAGAGAAATCATAATATTCATGCCAAGTAGGTTTTGTTCTCTTTCGTGAATTATTTTCTTTTCTAACTCCTTGATTTTCTACTTCTTCTTGAAACGAATTATTTTCTTCTCTAACTTCATGATTCCTACTTCTTCTTGAAACGAATTATTTTCTTCTCTAGCTTCATGATTTTCTACTTCTTCTGAAAATGAATTATTTTGATTTTTAACTTCTTGATTTTCTACTTCTTCTGAAGACTTCTTAAAAATCAAGATCTTGTTGAACAAAAGGACGAGATACACACGTGTTTTTCTGTATTCCAAAGACGATATCCATTAGTTGTAGAACCAACCATGAATCCTTTGATTGGTTTTTAATCAAATTTAGGTTTTAACTCAACAGGTATATGTTACTGCCGAAAACACGAAGTTTATTCAAATTAGGTTTTTTAGTTTTCTTTAATTTTAAACTTCTACATGGAGATCGATTTACTAAGTATGCAGAAATTGCTTCTCTCCAAAGTTTCTTTGGTGGCTGTGATGCCAAAACTTGTGTTCTTGCTTTATCTAACAGTGTTTTATTCATACGTTCTGCAACGCCATTTTGAGTTGGTGAATACGGTACTGTATATTCTATTTGTATTCCTTTTTTCATGTAAAACTGTTTAAATTCATTCGATGAGTATTCTACCCCATTATCGCATCTTAATTTGGAAATTTTACAGTTAAATTGAGAAGTGACTGTAGATTCATATTTCTTAAAACAATCGAATACTTCATTCTTCGATTTTAATAAATAAATCAAGGTAAAATGTGAATAATCATCTATAAATGAGACGAAATATTTATTTCCATCCCACGTACTTGGTGTAAACGGTCCACATACATCACTATGGATCAGATCTAAAATTCTTGATGATCTAGGAAGCTGAATTTCAGGATATGGATTCCTACACATCTTTCCTTGAACGCAAGGCTCACAAAAAAAAATATTTTCAACAGATGACATATTCATTATTCCTTCAACCATATTTTCTTTACACAGTTTTAAAATATTTGAATAGGAGAGGTGACCTAATCGTCTGTGCCATAATACAATGTTGTTTGTTTCAATTGATGATAAGTTTGCTATGCCACAGTGTGACAGTTTAAAATTTAATTTATAGAGTTTATCTCTTCTTTGGCCAGTGACTAAAATATCATTGCCTTTCTTGATTAGTACAATTCCGTCTCGAAAAATTACTTCCATTCTAGCAGTTTTTACTTTTCTTACTGAAAACAAATTATATGTGAACTCTGGAACGTGCAAAACATGTTTTATAATACAGGACCTTTTAGTTCCTTTATCCGTGGATGTACATCCTATATTTCCCATATGTGTAGCCAACATTTTCTATCCGTTCTTGGCTACTTTAATTTCTGAGTTTATCGGACGTAGATTTATAAAATATTTTGGGTCATTAAACATATGTTCGGATGCGCCTGAATCTGCATACCAACATATATTTTTCTTTGACTTTTCAGAATAAGTAGTAAATTCAACTACATCTTCACTTCTAGATTCAGATTCTTCAGCAAAGTTTGCCCTTGTTAATTTAAATGTATTTGATTTTTTATAATTTAAACTTGATTTTTCTTTATACTTCTTTTGTCTGCATTCAGACTTTTTGTGTCCAACTTTTGCGCAGCCATAACATTTAAATTTGAATATTCTTTTCCCTGCACATGCTGTAGTCACATTTGACATAGGACGTTTGTCTGTTGTGCTATTTTTAATTTTCATTTCATTGTCGAACAGACGATCTTTTACAAAAGCCATGCTTCTATTGTTTTTAAAGCAGTTATTATAGGATCGTATGTTTTAGTCAAAGTCAATAAAAGATGACAAACTGCATCTTGTTCTTCAATTTTAGCACCTGCAGCTTTTAATTCACGCAGAACCTTATCGAAAATTGAAAAATGCGATTCCAATGGTTGATCTTTATTGTACTTCATCAATAATAATTTTTTTCTTAAATGCAATTGACTAATAATTCCCTTTCTTTCGAATGCATTGCACAAGGTATTCCAAATTTCTTTTGGAGTATTTTTTGTCTATAATATGAGAATCAGCTATACGATTTATTAACATTGATTTACATTTCAACTGACATTTTTTCGCATTTTCTAACGTCAATTTTTGGGTAGTTAAATCTGGTTCTGTTTTAGCAGTAACAGATAATGACGCGTCCTCATATGTTGACATCTTTGTATATTTCAATAAATTGTGTTCCTCTAAAAGTACTTCCATTATAAATTTCCAGTGACTAAAATTATTTCCATCAAACATCCACATGCCCGTGTCTGGGCCCATAACTTGACGTAAGTACCATCAAACATAAGTAAGAAATGTTTGACATATAAAGTTGTCACTACTATTAGAAAAAACATTATACAGTTTTAAAGAAAGACTTAAAGAAGAACTGTATTTATTTGTCAATATTTTCACAACATTAAAACAACACACTACTATATATAAAATATAACTGACTTGATATATTATTTTATAATAAACTGCCATGACAACAAGTACATGTTTTAAACATTTTCATAATTTGATATTTGCACGAGTTTGGTAACGCTGTACATAAATCTGGTCTTGTAGCAAAAGCCAATTAGTTTTCTGCAGCGGGCTTCGAGTTCATCATTATGTGTTGTTTCATTTTCTGGTTCTACTAACCAATCTGACTTAAAACTTGGATCTAAAGGTGGCAATGTCGGTTTACAATCTTCCATCCCAAATTTTTTACAACACATTTTTTAAATAAGTTGTTTGATTCATTTTTGTTACTCCATTTTCTATATCTTGACTAATATTTATGCCAATGTAATGTGAAACTTTTCTTTCATTTTATATGTTTTATACAATTCCTTTTTCAGTTCTTCAATTTGTTGATTATTTGTTCCAAAAATCAACAGATCATCCACATAAATTAAAACGTATAACTTTTTAGATTTGTTAAATTTTGTACGGGGGAATTCTTCTTTCTGCATAAACGAATTGAATTTTATATTCCAATATTTTGGTGATTTTTTCAAACCATATAAAGCTCTATTTAATTTACATACTTTCCCAGGTTCTTGTAAAACTCCTTCTGCAATACTCAGAAAAACATCTTTAATTTCTAAAATAAATAGATATATCATCACGCCTTCTACCCATTACTGGGTGTGGCACTCTGCTGAAGCAGATCTCGGTAAGTGATATATTTTGCGCGTGAAGTGCGGTTACCAGTCGTCAAATCACGGCCTCCAAATATGTTAATGGTGGAGGAGCTACAGGGACAGCTTTTGAAATTATGAAAATTGTTTGTCGTCTGTGGGGATTGAACCAGGGTTCTCAGGATCCACAAGCCGACTTCATACCACTGAGCTAGCCACCCCATTTCTTTAATTTATGCCAATGTAATGTGAAACTTTTCTTTCATTTTATATGTTTTATACAATTCCTTTTTCAGTTCTTCAATTTGTTGATTATTTGTTCCAAAAATCAACAGATCATCCACATAAATTAAAACGTATAACTTTTTAGATTTGTTAAATTTTGTACGGGGGAATTCTTCTTTCTGCATAAACGAATTGAATTTTATATTCCAATATTTTGGTGATTTTTTCAAACCATATAAAGCTCTATTTAATTTACATACTTTCCCAGGTTCTTGTAAAACTCCTTCTGCAATACTCAGAAAAACATCTTTAATTTCTAAAATAAATAGATATATCATCACGCCTTCTACCCATTACTGGGTGTGGCACTCTGCTGAAGCAGATCTCGGTAAGTGATATATTTTGCGCGTGAAGTGCGGTTACCAGTCGTCAAATCACGGCCTCCAAATATGTTAATGGTGGAGGAGCTACAGGGGCAGCTTTTGAAATTATGAAAATTGTTTGTCGTCTGTGGGGATTGAACCAGGGTTCTCAGGATCCACAAGCCGACTTCATACCACTGAGCTAGCCACCCCATTTCTTTAATTTCTCCGTCTAAAAATGCACTACATACGTCAAGTTGACACGTAAACATTTTCAATTGATTTACCACGGTTAACATGATTCTGAGGGTTGTCAATTTTGCAGCCGGAGAGTAAACTTCCAATAAATCAACATTATCCTTCTGTTTAAACCCTCTAGCTATCAAACGAGCTTTATAACTTGATGGTTTACCTTCTTTATCGTTCTTAATTTTGAACACCCATTTGTTGTCAATAACATCACATTTTTCAAGTCTGTACAATTTTCCAAGTGTCATTTTCCTCCAAGGCATCTAACTCTGCTTGTATTGCCTTCTTTCATATTTCGCTTTCATCACTTTTTATTGCTTCTTTATACGTAATTGGTTCTTTTGCTTCTATATCTCTGGTATGAGTAAAACAACTTGATCCAAACCAAATCTATCGGGCTTTATTAAAATTTCTTTTGTTTTCAATATCGGCTGTTTCTGTCTCTTTATATTTGATTCTTTTTCTTTTTCTTCGATATTTGGTACTTTTTCTTTCTCTTCGATATCTGATTCTTTTTCTTTCTCTTAGATATTTGATTCTTTTTCTTCGTTTTCAGTTTCATGCAGTTGTATTTCTGTTCTTTTAGGGATAAATACAACATTTCGTGCGTAACGTTCTTAATTTTCGTTTTTCGAATACCACATTTGCACACTATGAGTGTAATTTTGCTTGGTTTCACTGTATAATATTATTTCCGAAGAAAAATGTTATTAGGTTTTACATTATATTTCACAAACCTTTTGTCAATTTGACATTTTGAAGTAAGTAACACTTTTAAATTGTCTTGAAATCATTTTTGTTGTATGAATTGAATAAAACACTGAATCCTTTTGTGATCTGTATTTATTCAGTGGATAATACTTATTATTTATATAGAACAGTTTAACTTGTGCGTATTTCAACAATACAGAATATAGAATATTTTGAACATGTGTACATAACAACGACGTAAAACAACTGATATGTATACCGAGTGAAGTTAACTACAGGTGCTGCTGCTACCAACATGCAGAATGTATATTATTTATATCAAAAACTTCAACAATTTTTAATAGTTCAAAATACATTTCTTCAGTCCTCTGTTACTGAAATCTATCTAACTTGTCCTGAAAATTAAATATTTGTCTAAAACATTTCGTTTGTAACGTCAAACGTGACAGCTTCGAACGTAATTTTTGCATTTTTTGTTCTACGGTACATTATTACCAAGGACGTTGATTATTACCGTGTACAAATTTTGCTTGGTTTTACTATATACCTTAACAAACTATTTGTCAAATTGACGTTTTGTCTTAAAAATTTTATATGAGCATGAAATCAATTGAAAACAGTTCTAAACATGTATGCTCAATACTCTAATATCTAAATCAATTTATTCGTGGATGTACATCCTATATTTCCCATATGTGTAGCCAACATTTTCTATCCGTTCTTGGCTACTTTAATTTCTGAGTTTATCGGACGTAGATTTATAAAATATTTTGGGTCATTAAACATATGTTCGGATGCGCCTGAATCTGCATACCAACATATATTTTTCTTTGACTTTTCAGAATAAGTAGTAAATTCAACTACATCTTCACTTCTAGATTCAGATTCTTCAGCAAAGTTTGCCCTTGTTAATTTAAATGTATTTGATTTTTTATAATTTAAACTTGATTTTTCTTTATACTTCTTTTGTCTGCATTCAGACTTTTTGTGTCCAACTTTTGCGCAGCCATAACATTTAAATTTGAATATTCTTTTCCCTGCACATGCTGTAGTCACATTTGACATAGGACGTTTGTCTGTTGTGCTATTTTTAATTTTCATTTCATTGTCGAACAGACGATCTTTTACAAAAGCCATGCTTCTATTGTTTTTAAAGCAGTTATTATAGGATCGTATGTTTTAGTCAAAGTCAATAAAAGATGACAAACTGCATCTTGTTCTTCAATTTTAGCACCTGCAGCTTTTAATTCACGCAGAACCTTATCGAAAATTGAAAAATGCGATTCCAATGGTTGATCTTTATTGTACTTCATCAATAATAATTTTTTTCTTAAATGCAATTGACTAATAATTCCCTTTCTTTCGAATGCATTGCACAAGGTATTCCAAATTTCTTTTGGAGTATTTTTTGTCTATAATATGAGAATCAGCTATACGATTTATTAACATTGATTTACATTTCAACTGACATTTTTTCGCATTTTCTAACGTCAATTTTTGGGTAGTTAAATCTGGTTCTGTTTTAGCAGTAACAGATAATGACGCGTCCTCATATGTTGACATCTTTGTATATTTCAATAAATTGTGTTCCTCTAAAAGTACTTCCATTATAAATTTCCAGTGACTAAAATTATTTCCATCAAACATCCACATGCCCGTGTCTGGGCCCATAACTTGACGTAAGTACCATCAAACATAAGTAAGAAATGTTTGACATATAAAGTTGTCACTACTATTAGAAAAAACATTATACAGTTTTAAAGAAAGACTTAAAGAAGAACTGTATTTATTTGTCAATATTTTCACAACATTAAAACAACACACTACTATATATAAAATATAACTGACTTGATATATTATTTTATAATAAACTGCCATGACAACAAGTACATGTTTTAAACATTTTCATAATTTGATATTTGCACGAGTTTGGTAACGCTGTACATAAATCTGGTCTTGTAGCAAAAGCCAATTAGTTTTCTGCAGCGGGCTTCGAGTTCATCATTATGTGTTGTTTCATTTTCTGGTTCTACTAACCAATCTGACTTAAAACTTGGATCTAAAGGTGGCAATGTCGGTTTACAATCTTCCATCCCAAATTTTTTACAACACATTTTTTAAATAAGTTGTTTGATTCATTTTTGTTACTCCATTTTCTATATCTTGACTAATATTTATGCCAATGTAATGTGAAACTTTTCTTTCATTTTATATGTTTTATACAATTCCTTTTTCAGTTCTTCAATTTGTTGATTATTTGTTCCAAAAATCAACAGATCATCCACATAAATTAAAACGTATAACTTTTTAGATTTGTTAAATTTTGTACGGGGGAATTCTTCTTTCTGCATAAACGAATTGAATTTTATATTCCAATATTTTGGTGATTTTTTCAAACCATATAAAGCTCTATTTAATTTACATACTTTCCCAGGTTCTTGTAAAACTCCTTCTGCAATACTCAGAAAAACATCTTTAATTTCTAAAATAAATAGATATATCATCACGCCTTCTACCCATTACTGGGTGTGGCACTCTGCTGAAGCAGATCTCGGTAAGTGATATATTTTGCGCGTGAAGTGCGGTTACCAGTCGTCAAATCACGGCCTCCAAATATGTTAATGGTGGAGGAGCTACAGGGACAGCTTTTGAAATTATGAAAATTGTTTGTCGTCTGTGGGGATTGAACCAGGGTTCTCAGGATCCACAAGCCGACTTCATACCACTGAGCTAGCCACCCCATTTCTTTAATTTATGCCAATGTAATGTGAAACTTTTCTTTCATTTTATATGTTTTATACAATTCCTTTTTCAGTTCTTCAATTTGTTGATTATTTGTTCCAAAAATCAACAGATCATCCACATAAATTAAAACGTATAACTTTTTAGATTTGTTAAATTTTGTACGGGGGAATTCTTCTTTCTGCATAAACGAATTGAATTTTATATTCCAATATTTTGGTGATTTTTTCAAACCATATAAAGCTCTATTTAATTTACATACTTTCCCAGGTTCTTGTAAAACTCCTTCTGCAATACTCAGAAAAACATCTTTAATTTCTAAAATAAATAGATATATCATCACGCCTTCTACCCATTACTGGGTGTGGCACTCTGCTGAAGCAGATCTCGGTAAGTGATATATTTTGCGCGTGAAGTGCGGTTACCAGTCGTCAAATCACGGCCTCCAAATATGTTAATGGTGGAGGAGCTACAGGGGCAGCTTTTGAAATTATGAAAATTGTTTGTCGTCTGTGGGGATTGAACCAGGGTTCTCAGGATCCACAAGCCGACTTCATACCACTGAGCTAGCCACCCCATTTCTTTAATTTCTCCGTCTAAAAATGCACTACATACGTCAAGTTGACACGTAAACATTTTCAATTGATTTACCACGGTTAACATGATTCTGAGGGTTGTCAATTTTGCAGCCGGAGAGTAAACTTCCAATAAATCAACATTATCCTTCTGTTTAAACCCTCTAGCTATCAAACGAGCTTTATAACTTGATGGTTTACCTTCTTTATCGTTCTTAATTTTGAACACCCATTTGTTGTCAATAACATCACATTTTTCAAGTCTGTACAATTTTCCAAGTGTCATTTTCCTCCAAGGCATCTAACTCTGCTTGTATTGCCTTCTTTCATATTTCGCTTTCATCACTTTTTATTGCTTCTTTATACGTAATTGGTTCTTTTGCTTCTATATCTCTGGTATGAGTAAAACAACTTGATCCAAACCAAATCTATCGGGCTTTATTAAAATTTCTTTTGTTTTCAATATCGGCTGTTTCTGTCTCTTTATATTTGATTCTTTTTCTTTTTCTTCGATATTTGGTACTTTTTCTTTCTCTTCGATATCTGATTCTTTTTCTTTCTCTTAGATATTTGATTCTTTTTCTTCGTTTTCAGTTTCATGCAGTTGTATTTCTGTTCTTTTAGGGATAAATACAACATTTCGTGCGTAACGTTCTTAATTTTCGTTTTTCGAATACCACATTTGCACACTATGAGTGTAATTTTGCTTGGTTTCACTGTATAATATTATTTCCGAAGAAAAATGTTATTAGGTTTTACATTATATTTCACAAACCTTTTGTCAATTTGACATTTTGAAGTAAGTAACACTTTTAAATTGTCTTGAAATCATTTTTGTTGTATGAATTGAATAAAACACTGAATCCTTTTGTGATCTGTATTTATTCAGTGGATAATACTTATTATTTATATAGAACAGTTTAACTTGTGCGTATTTCAACAATACAGAATATAGAATATTTTGAACATGTGTACATAACAACGACGTAAAACAACTGATATGTATACCGAGTGAAGTTAACTACAGGTGCTGCTGCTACCAACATGCAGAATGTATATTATTTATATCAAAAACTTCAACAATTTTTAATAGTTCAAAATACATTTCTTCAGTCCTCTGTTACTGAAATCTATCTAACTTGTCCTGAAAATTAAATATTTGTCTAAAACATTTCGTTTGTAACGTCAAACGTGACAGCTTCGAACGTAATTTTTGCATTTTTTGTTCTACGGTACATTATTACCAAGGACGTTGATTATTACCGTGTACAAATTTTGCTTGGTTTTACTATATACCTTAACAAACTATTTGTCAAATTGACGTTTTGTCTTAAAAATTTTATATGAGCATGAAATCAATTGAAAACAGTTCTAAACATGTATGCTCAATACTCTAATATCTAAATCAATTTATAAAATTTCTCCAACTTGTCTAGAAATTTAAATAATTCTATAGAAAAATTCCATATGTAACGTCAAAAGTCACAACTTAGGTCTATGGTTTTCAAAACCTGGATTGTGTATATAAGAAGTAATAATGTTTCTTATCCATAGATTTATCAAATAGACGTTCTGTTTTTAAAAACTATTATATAAACATGAAATCAATTGAAAACCGTTCAAAACATATATCCGTAATCCCCTAATACCTAAATCAAATTATAAAATTTCTTCAATTTGTCTAGAAATTGCAATAATTCTATAAAAAGTTTCATGCAAAATGTCAAAAGTGTTTCACAGATTTGAAAAATTTCAGGTTACGGTCACGCATTGCAACGTGTACAGTCTTCGATCATAAAAATTTGCAAAGTTTTTCATTAATTACACGCGGACTATACTTTCGAAAAATCTGAAATACCCAAAAGGCACTAGTCCCAAAGATTCTTTAAATCCTACAATAAAAATCACACCAATCGCGCAAACCGTTTACGCTATAGGCGATCATAATGTTTGGTTGCTAGACTGAGGAATCTATTGTGAATTAGTCTCATTAGTATATGTAGATATCGAAAAAGTACCGTCGCATATTTCAAAATCACAATTTAACAAAGTTTCTGAAAAAGCAATCACATCATAAACCAACGAAGAACAAATATAGCACAAGAAGTCTATTTTATTGCTAATGCTTTGAACATTTTGAGAAAAACAATTCTAATGATTTGATAGGGAAAAACGACTATTATTCTGTAATTATTATTGGCCTAAGAAATTAGCTTTAAATTTTTTTAGAGCTTCATTATAACTATTTGGGGTAGATGTCGATTTTTGCTTTATTAATGTCATTGAACCTGGAACAGTTGACACATTTTTGTTCAGATGACTTGCGATCTTGAACTTCTTGATTGCCGGAGCATTTATGACAAGTGAGCTTTTTGGTACATTTGTTGGAAAAGTGATGGAAACCACAATAATTATAGCATCGAGGTAGCTCAATAGCATCATATACAGGACAATAATCATGCACTATGAATAATTTACTGCATTAAATAATTTTATGATAACTACATTGATCAACTTGAACGAGAGCCTCAAGGGTGTCTTTTTCTTTTATAGAGGACATATATAAAGAATATCATATTTAAAATTAGCAATAAAACAGGCCTTATTTTGTTTAAGTAAATAATTTTTGAACTTTCTTTAGTCATATTTACCGTCATTCCGAAAATTCTTATTCATGGATTTAAGACAAGCAATTGTTTTCCATTATATTCTTCACCAAGGTTAGAATTAATTAAATTTCCAAATTTATGAGAGTTATTGCTTGTTACAATGACGCCACCATCGGAGTGAGACCTGGTGATCTCGCGAAAGTACCCAAAAATGATGGTGGCACGAGACAGACGCAGGTAGCTCGGAAGAAAACGCTAACGTTACGACCGCAGATGCTTTGGATTGCTCGCTCGGACGTGGTTGTATAATCTTTGCTGTCTTCGCACAAGTGTGGCAGGGGACGGACGGTGATAACCCGGAGAAAAACACAAACGTCACGACTGCAGACGCTTTGGATTGCTCGCTCGAGCATAGCAGAAGTAATATTTTGTGCCTTTACACAAGTACCAGAAAAGGAAGGTGGCACGAGATGGACGGTGGTAGCTCGGAGGAAAACACAAACATTGCGATTGCAGACCTCTTGGTGCCTCCACACAGGTATCAGAAAAGGAAGGTAACACAGGACGGTTTAGGTTTAACTTGGGGGAATACGCAACGATCACCTCGGCGGGCATTTGGATTGCTCTCTCGGATATCGTCGAAGTGAGACCTGGTGATCTCGCACAAGTTTCCCAAAAACGGAAGTAACAAACAAAACCTCTAGGAAGCGCACGGCATGGAACAGGGTAAAATAACAGGAGTGCCATTGCTTACCTAGCGGACGGATTTTCGGAGAAGACGACTTCTTCTAAACTGGATGCAAAAAACGTTCAGGTGGCTCGCTATTTCTTGTGTTTGCACAACAAGAAGCGGATGACTGACTGTTTCGATGATGGCTGAAGGTCCCGTTTATATACTCTTTCCCTAATTAATCATGTCCCGGGATGTTGTCGGTGCCTCGCACAATGCTAAAAGATAGGATAGTTTAGTAGGATTTGGAAACTGGATCACGAGAATTTGGATTAGGTTCAAAAGTAGGAACTCGGGTGAGATGGTGTGCATCGGGTGCGCGAGTAAGAGCTGGCGTTCGCAAGTTATTCGCGATTTTGTAACTCGCACTTTAATTCCGCGGATTCGGAGCAGAAAAATACATTATGTTTAAAAGTTCATTAAATTTACACTGAAGAGTGTAAGTTTAGTATTCATGAGCGAAATAGTATCACATGTAAGATGATTGAATTAACTTTTTAAATTGTCAAAGAATTACATTGGACTGATAAATTTGATACATTGGCATTTATTTGATCAAAGTTCGAATTGTCTTGATTGATTAAGGATTAAATTTTTAACACTTTTGTTTGATCTGTAACTACACAGTTGGTTTTACACGCTTGAAACCAAAAGAACAAATTTTTATTCTTGTCGAGGAGTTTAATGTCATCTTTAGCAAAGTTCACACATAATGTGTGAATCCAATTACGGCAGGAACCTTCACAAACTACAAGATTAGCCGGCTATTTGCGCGTACATTTACCGCAATCTTCAGATATCGTTAAAATTTAAATCAAGCGTAAATAACAAATATGAAATTAAAATATAATTAAATTAGATAAAATGTTTTAGAAACATTGAAATTATAATTTCAAAGATCAGCTGTGAGCTAAAATAACAAAAGTAGACAAATGTTTGTTCAGAGACATAGAGACACACATTTGCTTTTATGGAGGAATAGAGCTGGCTCAACATATATGAATTGATCTGAATCTGACGCTCTTTTAAGAATCATTCATAGAATAAGAAATGAACATACGCACGCCAACATATTAAAAACCAACAATGTAACACAGATCAGATCCACATGCTACTTTTTATTAAAGTCACGTCTGGCCTGTTACTCCTGTCTCGGCGTCTCTGTCAGTAGATTGTGCAAATCGTGATGTTATTTATGTCGCCTTAACACTTTTATTTCTTCTGCAACTATCACCTTAAAGAACTTACAAAGTATCTTTTCTAAATCAAATATTTGTTTTTACGTAGCTTCTTACAGTTTTGATATATGAAGAAGAAAATGTGCGAAATAATCGTAATCTAAAAGAGAAGTACGAGCGTAGAGAGAAAAATTTCCGTGTTGAACATTATTTGATCCTATTATAAAACTTGCACTGTACAAGAATTTAATAATGTAAGGCAATTAGATAATGTATTTTTTAGATATATTTTTTTGTGTTATTTTATACGGAGAACTGATTTATCGATTTATTTCTTTATATATAATTTTCAATAGGCGATATCTCATTACCAATTTTTTTAGAACAGAATTAAAATGGAAAGAAAAAAATGTTTAGAATAAAAAACTGCATCCAACGAGTATTAAATTTGTTGTTCAATTGTTACTTATGTACGAGTTATAATCAAAAGAAAATACACGATTTAAGATAATTAACAGTGTCTTGAGAAATAAAACAATAATTATTTCTTTGTTATATGTGACAAATTTGACATTTCATACGATTTACCAATTCAAATACTGATTTTTACAACTGTTTCCTTATTTCTAATCACAGATTCTAATAATAAAAATTCAAAATAAATCTCAAGTTTCTCTGATATGTCAGAAAGAATAATCAAATAGTTTACAATTTACGCTAGTTTGTACATCAGGAACATTACAGTACTGGGTCCGGATTCAGTGAGCTATAATGTGGAAGCTCATTTATTGTACAATTAGCTTGAGTCGGATTCTAACTCGGAATCTCCGAATTCAAATGTCATAATGCTATTCACACTAGTGTATTGCCGGACACTATAAAATAGAAATGTTCAAATTTAGTCCGCTATTTATTTTAACATACTAATTTAATGTCTCATTTGTAACAAAATACAAGAAAACAAGAGTAGTAGACATTTTTAATTTCATTCAAATTACAAATTTAAAAGCCAATGAATCGGTGACATACTGAGCAAATTTTTAATAAAATGATTTGTCGAGAATGAATTTGAAATTTATTGTAATACAATCAATATTAATCCCGACGTATTCACTTAACCTAGATGTACTACTGAATTACGGTAACTGTTCGATTCACTTGCATGTAATTATCTATGAGTTGCCACACTGCGGCTAGGTGAGTCCGGATGCTGTACTGTAATTAGGATTAAGTTTCTGTTGTACAGTGAGTATAAATAAATATAGTGGTTTTCAAATATCGGCGTTGTAGATGTACAGTAATATTGAAAGGATGGCATGTTGAAGATATTCTCGCTGGGTAAAGATATGCCAGGTTCTTAAAAAGCTTCGTTGGTTGATATCAGCAAATCGTAAATTTTGAGCTTAGGCCACTATTGCAAGTGATCTATGTTCAAGAATACGGCAACTTCAAACTCATCGTGTTGACAACGAACTTGGAGAAAGGAACTATTACAGTAAATAGTCATATATCTCGCGCTCCGAAAATAATGTTGTGGGTGAATAATATGTAGCCACTAAATAAGACATAAAATTATCTATGTTTAAATGAAAACAGACATTAAATATACCTTCTCAATGAATTCCTCCAATGTATTGTTCTTAAAAATAATTGTTAGATGGACAACCAGGTACTTTGTAGTACATGTAGTGTTTAATATATTTTTTTTTAAATTATCTGAAATTTGTAAAAACGTAAATGAAAACTTTAAATTTATATCAACTCACTGAAATTTTTTTTAAAATTTATGTATGGAAAGGAATATATAAATTTTAATAGTATTTTAAATATTTTAAAGAAATGGAAAATTAATTGGAACGTGGAATATAATGATATGATAGGTTGGATAAAATATTGTAACTTGGTGTATAAGCAATGGAAACTTAATTATTAACTTACGTTATTTTCGGTCAAAGAACTGTAAATAATATATGTCTATATAAATGCGCAGCTGGACAGTGTAGACGTGTTTATTGTGCTCCGGCTAATCACCTGTTGTCATCTCCAAGTTAAAATGCCGACTACACGGAATAATACTAAATCGACAACTGATCCAGTTACTGTCATCGATGGGGATGATACTATCCAATCAATTATCACCTCTGAGGATTTTATGCAACGAATGGTAAGTACATTATCTGTTATGATGAAGGCCGAATTTCATGACATCTTAAGTAAGCTGACTGAACGCATTGTAATACTTGAAGCTGAAAATGGGAATTTGCGCCAGCAATTTGATGACGCAAGTTTTAAAATTGATGCTCTCGAACAATATTCGCGGCGAAATAATATACGCGTGTATGGTGTGCCCGAAGTTGTCAATGAGAACACCGATGAAGTTGTCTTAAACATCTGTAAAGACAAACTAAGCATTCAGCTCAGCTCCTCCGACATCGATTGCTCTCACCGTGTAGGAAAGCCCACCCCCGGTAAGCATCGTCCCATTATTGTGAAATTTGTGCGCCATAACGTTAAATCGGTAGTGTTTAATAAGAAATCTAAACTAGCCAAATCCAAAGTAGTGATAAAAGAAGATTTGACTACAACCCGGCAAGAAATTTACAGATGTGTGGCAACCAAGTTTACATTTAAGCGAGTGTGGACTCGCGATGGTCAAATTTATGTTAGGGTCAATGACACTTCTCATAAAATCAGCTGTTTGAAGGACGTCGATAAACTTGCAATAAAATAACTGATTGATTTAGTCTACACACACACACACACAATTATTGTACACTGTAAAATTACCTTGTTTATTTAATTTATTTAATTTACTTTTTTTATTTGCTTTAATTTATATTTTATTCATATTCATTACATTATATTTCAAATATCTCGCTATTTATGAATCTGTTCTCGTTTGCTCATATTAATTCTAGTTCACTGTTTACTGGATTTGATGCTTTGAAGCAACATATTATTAATAATAATTTCGATTTGGTAGGTATCAGTGAAACGTGGCTCAATAAATATATTAATTCTGATATTGTCAACATAAACAATTATTCCTTGATTCGATGTGACAGAGATACACGAGGTGGAGGTGTGGCCATCTATATTAAATCGACAATTAAATTTAACTTGTTAACTGAATACAATTTCACAAATGACATAGAGCATATTTGGATTAGTTTCAAAGTTAAAAGTTTTTGTTTTGCGTTGGGTGTAGTATATAGACCACCTAAAGCTAATTGCCTCTCTTTTCTTGATGAATTGGAAACTATGTACTCTACTTTGATAGTTAATCATGACTATATTGTAAATGTTGGTGATGTCAATATTAATATGTTGAATTTAGAGAACAATATTGTATCTAAATTTATTGATTTATTAAATAGTTTTTCTCTAATTCAAGTAATCAAAGAACCTACTAGAATCACTGGTAGTAGTGCTACATTGCTTGATATTATTGTGACAAATTGCGACTTAGTTGTTTCTCATGGTACGATTAACGTGGATATCTCGGATCACCTTTTAATTTACATGAACATAAATGTTGAGAAACACCTATGGTACCTAAATTCATTACAATTAGAGACTTTAATATATGCTTCCTTTGTTCCATCCATAACATGTTTTCAGATTGTCCACGCGTTTTCATTTCCAACTAATTGCGCTTGTTGATATCTGCACGTAACATAACTATTAGTTTACTAGTAGTTTGTTTCTCACGGATCGTTTAAACGAAATCATGTTTAAAGTTTTTAATTCTTGTGCTAATTTATTATAGACTTTGGGAGCATAATAGGTGAAAGAGGATTTGAATCTAGCAGTAGAAAATTTGGGAATTTGTAGTTGAAATTTAAAACGGGTGTTGAGGGAATGTATGGAATCTCTGGGTTTGAGTTGACGAAAAAGTGTATTTTCATTTAATTTTCATTAAAATATTGTATCAGTTCCTTATGATTTTATTGAGTTTTATCAGGATGGATTACGTCAGTCGATCTTTATAACGTTTTCGGTATACATATTTAAATAATCTTTTTTTGATTAAACAACCGCAATAAAGCTATAAATGTTTTGTAATTCATACAAGATTATCCAGTCATTTGCCTAATGTATTCATAAAAAAATTAAGACCTATAAAATATTTTTAAATGCGACAAATATGTTTTTAAAAAGAATATTGCCCCACGGTTTTAAACAACAAATAGCCTCTCATTATTTGACTACGTTGTCATGAAAATGAGTAAATTAATAAGTGATAATTTGCACTAGTGCAATTACAGCGGTAATTTGTACTAGTGCAATTATCTCGATAATTTTCTGTATAAAAAATTGAGATTTTTTTTTTTTTTTTTTTAGTTACTTAGTAATTAGGTTATGTGACACATAATGAACAAATAAGTATATTAATATAAGCATGTCAAGAATATAAATTTTGTCAAATTTTTTATTATATTTATTTGCATAATTGAATTATAGTCATAGAATTTTACAAATCAACTGTTCGTAATATCCTTTTATAATATTATTATATTATTTTTTACAAGTCCCAGCAATCCCGTATGTTCTTAAAATCGTAATAAGAATTGCAAGTATTCTTAATAAAAGTTTTGAATTTAAGCTAGCAATTCTCCAAATTAAGGTTAATTAATAATACTTATTGGTTGAATGATATATACTTGTAGTATATATTTTCTCTTTTCTTTACACTTCTGGTCGTAATAGCATCATATTTACAGCTGTCTGTTTTAATTTCTTTCTTTTATTACATGAGAATTATGTTAATGCAGTAATGCATAATAGCTGTATAGTTAAAAATTAAATGAGCGGTGCTCTCACAAAGACATTTTCTCTACCGTTCGCATGCTGTCTGCACTGCCCGTGGTTATATGAAAATCTTGATCCTCGCAGAATAAGTACTAATTAATGCCATAATTAATTAAATTATGTAATACGAAGTGAAAGCACGATGGAAACTGGTCATTAATTTTATGCGCTGTGTAGACGAAGTTTCATCATCTATCTCAGGTTGAGATTTGTCGCCATCACGATGACATAAAGATATGCGTCTTTATATTGCTTTTGCTCCTCGTGATTATAACTCGTAATCACATTTTCCTATTTTATTTCAGTCTGTTTTACTGGCTGGACTATGAAGCTACCTTGTCAGTTTCATATGTACAATATACGATGCTATTTACATGTTCTTAAAACCAAATAGAATTGATCTTAATAAAGGTTTTAATTTCAATTAACAATTTTCCAAATTAAGGTGTCGTTATATGACTATTAATTGTACTAAATATTTGAATAAATATTGAAATATTATGGGCTACTACTGCACCCACGACATCCACCGTGCACTCGAATATGTACCGTCTTTCTCAGTGAGTCAAATCATCTCATCTTCTGTTTTTGATGGCTAGTAAATTACTTTTCCGTTCACTTCCATCTTTATGTCTGATACTCCATCCGTGCTTTTGTTTTCAACTTCAACACATTTTCTACCGTTCGCATGCCTCATAACTTCGCTGAAATTTTATTACATTATAATGAATTTGTCAATGTAAGTGTATTCTTTGTTCATTGTTCGCTGGTTATGAATTACAATGAATGTCATTCTGAAGTGGATATCTCTTACTCCGGTGGATTCATAGAAAGTAATGAAAATATATTGTGAAGTTATGAGTTTGAGGAATTGATAATGATTAGCGTGTTCAGAAGATAATATTTTGAGACGGGACGGCGGTTTCATACGGTAAATATCATGTAATATATAATTAATTATATTTGGAAATTATAACTATAACGATACAACGCTGTTAAATCAACAAACTTTTCCGATTACTAGTCGGAGTATGTCTGTCAATAATTCTAATACTTTCACAGGCGCAAGGGAGGTCGTAAATTAAAGCACTTCAGACCGAGAATGACACAAGCCAAAACAGCCGCGTCTGGGCACGCTGGAAGCGCTAGACCGTACGGCAGGTAACGGCAGGGTTGGAACGTGAACATTTGCTAAGAGCTACGTTTTTTTTTATAATTATTTGATGTGTTGCTTCAGAATCAGGAGTTACCTTAAGATTTTTACGAATTCTTATATAAAGTAGGAAACAATTTTAGTGAATAAACGTTTAGAGAAAATAAAGCAAGTAGTAATTTAAAAAAAATCGATATTGCCGTACAAATTATTGTCAAAGCCGGCTCTGTGCCTTGAGACCCTTTCTTTGCCTTTATCTAATAAACGATACGAGACAATTCGCATTAAAATTACGCAATTAATACAGACAATTACAAGTCATACTTTGTCCGAGAGCTTGTACCAACAAATATGCACGGGCCAGCCCGGAGAGAAGGGGTAAAAACCACCGAATATATCGTTCGTTCTCACTCTGGATTATTAGCATGCCATATTATTTTCCTCTATTAAAAAATTCCAGCAAATCATAGACACCGTACCATCTCCACCACAGAGAAGAATCTGTACCAGAAACCAACGGACAAATAAACAAGCACGGATTCCACCCCGCCAAACCACTACGAATATCGGGGAATTTCACGCGACAAATGAGGAAGAGATAAACACGGCTGGAAAACGGTTAACTCTCTCTGTTACAGGGTCTTTCTATCTACCATCCTTCATCACACCGAGACGAGGCGAACGAAAAGAAGTAACATAAACAACTGCGATTTCTCCGAAATATGTTGTGCTTTCTGTCTAGCTTAGGAGAATGCTATCTCTGATCGCAGTTCAATCAAGGGCCCAGGGGCGGTGCTTACCTGTATAAAACAGGCCGATTTTCACTAGGAACGGGATCTTGGTTTCGGCCAGGATCAGCTTCAGTTCAGTTGCAATTTGACTATTCGTGGTTGTTGCACGTTCTGTTGGTCTCAAAGTTCAGTTGCGATTTGACTATATTGGTCGCCGCACGTCCTGCGAGATTGCTGCTGTAGGTCAGTTGCGATTTGACTACATTATTGGTTGTCGCACGTCCTGCAACAGCCCCCCTCAGTTCAGCTGCGATTTGACTACTCGTGGTTGTCGCACGTTCTGGGGACTATTGGGGACTATTTACCCATGTATTATTGAGTGAGACAATACATAATCACTGGCATATTTTTGTATTATTGAGTGAGAAATTATTCCATCACTGGCATATCCTGTATTATTGAGGGTGAAGTATTTAATCACTGAACTATTTTGTATTATTGAGTGAGAAATTATTCCATCACTGGCATATTCTGTATTATTGAGTGTGGAATATTTAATCACTGGCATATTTTGTATTATTAAGTGAGTAATATTTCCTCACTGGCATTTACTCCGATCAACGCCCGGTGAGAGGAGGTACGTGGAGGTCTGCACAACGTCTCCGGCGAGCCGGTGTCCTGCCGTCTCAACACCGCAACGCCCGTCGCCGCAGTTCCTGGGCCGCCCTCCAGCGCAGCTCCAGGGTCGTCTGACAAACAGACGAACAGCGTCACTCCCGCCTCGGCGGGACCCGCTGCTGTCACTACCCGTGCTGTCCACCCGTGCTGTCCACCCGCGCGGAGATCCGCGTCCGCTTCTGCGGGGCCCACTGCCGTCACCGCCCGTACTGTCCACCAGCGAGGCGATCCGCGCCCACTTCTGCGGAACGCTCTGCCGTTACCGTCCCGAAGGACACCCGCCGTGGCCAACCCTCGGTTGTCCAGCCACGGCCCAACATCAACAGATAATGATTTAGTATAATAATACTAGGCTTTTCAATATAAATCTTTATTAAAACGACGACGTTTCGACACTGATTAGTGTCATTATCAAGTCTGATAATTTTGTTACAAAAATTAGACTGAAAATTAAATTAATGGTATAAGTTGAAATTTAGATGATAATATAATATTTTTCAACCGTAGTGGTTGAAGTAAAAAAATTGGAATTAAAATAAAAACAAAAGCATTTGAAGGTGAAGCTTCACCTTCAAGAATCAAACGATGACTAAATTAGTAACAATAATTTAAGTTTGCATAAGGCACACAAAAAGAACGCACTAGGAACATCTAGTGTCAAAAGTTTGTAAATTAATTAATTTAATTTCCACACAAATTTTTGTAACAAAATTTTCAGACTTGACAATGACACTAATCAGTGTCGAAAAGTCGTCGTTTTAATAAAGATTTATGTTGAATAGTCTAGTAATTCATTATTACATTAATCATTATCTTTTCGGTTTATTAAAAATTTTTCAATTAACAGATAATGTTGAATAACGAAATAAATAATTTAAATAATAATGATATAAACAAATTTCCCAACTGACATTTTATTAGGTAAAATACAAGTCTTGATATTAAGTGAAATAACCATCACTTAATGTCAAGAATTGTATTTTTTATCTACTTGCATTTTAAATTTTATCCGTCTGGCGCCGCCTAAGCCGTGGCGGTCTGAATCGTTGCCTACTATGCATAAGCGTAAATAAAGATTCTTACAAAATTCTCTCCCAAGTTTAATCCGACAAACTTAAACCGTAAATTAGCACACCTAAAAATAAGAGATATTTCTAGTATTACAACTGCAGCAGCTATGCCATCCACTTATTATATTTTCGTGAGAAATGTCATTTGATACGAGTATTGAATCTAATTTCGTAGTTTTTCTTATTGGAATGTTATTTCACTTGACGAAAACTTAATTGAGATTGTGTGTAAAAGTTCAGGCCAGGCACTTCGTTAACTCATGATTCTTCGGAACTGGGGAATGTAATTTGATTAGGTCCCTATGATGACTGTGGAAGCGGCAGTGGTCGTTAATTTAACGTTCTGCCGTCAGAGAAAACAGTTTGTTAAATGGATAAATTTAATTTCGCTACTTTTGTTACTCGGTTCAGTAATGTATAGTTTGAAGTTCATGTCACTTTTACGGGTGGACGACGAATGTAATTTTTTACTGCTTATTAGTGCAACAGGACCGTTGTACTTGATACTAAGAGTTAACTAAAATACAGAAGAATATACTTGATTAACTGAACTATAAAATATTTACCTCAATTACGAAGAGTAATTAAAATGGGACCGATTGTAACAAGTCAGAGTCAGCACATTCCTAGTAAATACAATTTAGTATTTAATATATGTCAGTTTTTCATATTAATATTGTGAGGATAACGATACCTACTCGTTATAAAATAAATCAGAGAAATCAAAGTGGCACACATTACGCTAGTCAGTGTAAGCGTCAGTAACAGTATTAGCGTCAGTAGTTAAATGACTACGACTATAAAGAAGAAGATATTGCAAATGTTACATTCTATAACAGAAGTCAAGCTGAAACAACAGGCCAAAATAACAAGAATAATGAAGAAATAAACGCGGAAGAAATTATATGATTCAAATATTAAAAATTATCCGGTGACCAAGAATTAACACTTTAGATTTTTAAACACTTAGATGCCATTCCGACAGAAGAAGGAATATTAAAATGTTTTGGATGTACGTAAGATGTCTTTGTGAAAAAAAAATAAAGAAAGACTAAAAGAAAATGTTGCCGAATTAGATAGGAAGAAGGATGACTCCCAACAAGTACGTTTGAAAGTGAAAAGAGACCTAATGGCGCCCTCAAAAGTTTACAAGGTAAATAGGAGAAAAAACGAAGTATCAGGGCATAAAAATGACCTCTTAATAGAGGGTACGGGTATTAAGCAAATTTCAATAGCGGTTAATGAAGGAAACGACGAAGTTGAGCACATAAGCATTAGGTTTGAAAATAGTAAACAGTTCCAGATAAATAAAGAATAAAGACAACAATACAATAGGAAGAATCTACAACAAAAGAAAAGTAAAACGATACCGAGTGGCTAAAAGAAGAAATAAAGGAGGAGCTAGCAAGATTCGAAATCTTTATTACAAAAAGAAATTAAAATTAATTTTGTGATGCATGGTACAAATTTCAATTTAATTTCATTACAATGTGTTATAAAATAAAATCAGATGGTGGATATACATATATATATATATATATATATATATATATATATATATATATATATATATATATATATATATATATATATATATATATATATATATATATATATATATATTTATTTATTTATTAGGGTGTCCGTTAATTTGGCAAAGTCGGCAATTTGATGCTCTCACCCTCTAAATCTACTCATAATTTAAAAAAATTGAGCCGAAATCCCAGGTCTGTCAAATGACGTTAAAACGTGCCGCAAGAGGGCTCAATATTTGCACGTAGTTTAAATGGGAAAATAGCTTTTTCCGTTACTTTTGTACATAACTTTTTATGATTTAGTCCTAAAATGATTTCAAGATAACTGCCAGAAAGCTTATGAAATAAGCTTTCAGGGAGACTAAAATTCAAGTTAGTTGGATGAAAATCAACGCCGTAGCGTCAATTGAGTAATACGAAGTTTGAAGCATAAAAACGACAAAAACGTTAATATAAGAATTTCGATTAATATTTCAGTTCTCACCCGTAAAATTTATGCAAGAAGGTCAAAAAAATAAGATCTCCGAAAGTTAAAATACAAAAAATTTAAAAGTGCTCTGGAAACGGCCCCAGGAGACGTTGAATGGCCGCGTTGCTTTTCTTCGGCCAACTTCATCACTTATTGCGACCACATCAAACTTACCTACCTGCGTTACTCACATGACAAACAAGACCGCTATGTTGGACTATCTTTTGTCTCATTTGGGGAATGATAAACGACCTTACTGAGAATTTGCGATTTTTTTATATACATTTTTGGGTTTGTTAGATTCGGGAGCATCTCGCTCCATTATTGGCAGTAAGGGTTGGGAAATCATTCGAAAGTTAGGTATTACATTAAAAGATACTGATAATTCACAATGTAAAGTCGCGAACGGTAGTATTTACTCAAGCATAGGTTCAGTTCTTTTGCCTGTGAGCCTTATGTGTAAAGTTTAATTAATAAATTTCTTGGTAGTGCCCGAAAATACCGAGTGTCCTTATTCCCGGGATGGATTTCTAGTGTAGGTACTATGGATATTATACCTAATTTTAGACCAGAAATAAATATTAATTTAGCTTCAGTTTTATTATCACATAGCGAATTTACTTTATTCGAACAACAAATTTGAAATTCGTTCTTGAACAATAGTTTTCGCGCATGAAATCATCGTTGGGCTGTACTACCCAGTAAAATACAAGTTAATATTTTATTTGGATTATTCTGTTGTTCACGTAAGTGTACTTATTGTTTGAGAATTGTCTATGATTTCCTTTTAGATTTTCATATTTTTATACTATTATATTGTTAATCATATTTTTTGTTATTGAACTTGTTTTTGTTAAACTTTTTATGCTTTCTTCAGTCTATGTTGATTGTTATTGTCCAATCGAGTTAAAAAGCGTATTCGAATGACAAAGTCAAATGTGTGTAGATCAAGGCAAAAGAATTAAGTTTATCAAATTATTTGTCATATTAATGATTGGTACTGAAATATATAATATTCCAAGATGTTTATTTCCATTATTCAGGATTATTTTATTTAATTATAAATTCTACTAGTGTTGTGTTACATTTCACGCAAATCGCAAATATTTCTTGTACAGCACCCCTTGTTGATCTTTCTGAATCCAAATGCAGAGCCTCGATTTCGAGACAACGCTAACGTATACTTTTCGTTCTATTTTATTCTTGTACGTTAGTATTCAAACAGGCGAGGGGTGGCAAGAATGACAGGATTATCTTTCCTATAAGACGTCACGATGCTCGAGACTGGATAAGTGGCTACAATAGGATGGAAGGGAGCAAGCAAAACTGCAAAAATAACATACCATCTTGGAGAACATCAATAAGAAAACAAATTATTTTCAAAGTAGATGGAATATAAATATTTTAAATAAAAATGGAAGCTAAAGTCCTATCTAATAACGAAATTTTTTTTAGTAAAGAACTCTTTAACTCTATAAATTTCTTTACAAAATTAAATACTATCTGCAAAAATTAATTAGAGGAAACTGAAAACTAACAACTTATTATCCAATTAGAAACATTTTATTAAAATTTCTGTGTTTTATTAACATTAACACTGATTTGTTTACGCGGAAATATAGTATACGTTTTAAGAGTTTTCGGTAGAAAAACTTATAGGTACAAATATACACAGTATTACGAAAATGTTGCCCTAAAGTTAATTGACAATTGAAAATAATTTTAGTATTCTTTAATATTTTGTGGTTTTTTATACCTACAAACTTATTGAAAAATATAGAATAAATAGATATATTTTTCTTATAACTTCAAGAACCATTTCTATTTTAAATTGTAAAGTTGAGGTTGAAATTTGTATGTCAAAATTTCCTGACATGTACTTTCAGTTATTATTATTAATTAATTTAAAACATCATTTTGACTTTGACTGTGTTAAAATATTTAGAAAGAATAGAGTTGTTTGTCCATATGTATTGTATTCAAAATACATAATCTTTCTTTAAAGAAATTTAATTTTTAAGTTCATTTATGATCAAGGAACTAATGAGCCATATTCAAGTAGTGATAACATAATTTATTAATTTTTTTAATATAACGTAATTTTATAAACGATAGGATTTGCCACAAAATCCAAAATAACTAGAATAAATCAGTTTGATCCAAAAAATTTACTGCAAATTATTATGAATAAAGTATTTTGTTCCCATATTTTGAAAACGCAATATTTTTAATTATTATTAGTGAATATATAATGTTCTTATATAAAAACGATGATGTGTGTAGTATGAAATTAAAGCTCTCACATTATTGCGGTTAGGGCAGACCTGTGTTGTAAAATAATATATTAGATAATATATTACGGACTATCCATCTAGCTGTATATGAAACCACTGTAACTACGGAATCATTAGCAACGATATTTTATAAACTACAGTGAAGTGCGAAATTGTGTTCTAATAAAATTTACCCGGTCGTTACTGTAATAACCAAAACTTTTCGCTATATAATGATTTTAAAAGTTTACAAGCCAGGACAGTTCACGATTTTCCGTAAAGAAGTAATAGTAAATTGCTTTTAAAAGTTAAGTTAGAAGATACTGCAAACGTATAGCGAAGAGCTTCGACTCAAATTTTAGAAAATTAGGTTAAAACAATTATAACGATGTTGGAATTCTAAGCACCTACTGCAACATTTAGAAAGCATTGCGGAATCGGAAATTTTCTCCATTAACTTGTTACTTATCTGCAGATTATATTTTCTTAAGCAGTCTAGCGTTTTTATTTCGAAAACTTGAAAGAATTATTTACTGAGTATTTAACATAAAAGGTTATATTATATTTACCTAATCATTCGATTACCGTTTAAATCTAATATTTGTCGTGATAATATTGAAATAATTAATATTGCATTTGAGAATTAAAAAAAAAGAAAGCATGATAGTTTTTGTTATTTAAATAAATAGTTCATTTGTACTAAACAATTATTCTGTTTTGTTCAAATTAGAGTAAGTATGGGCAGTACGGTAAAAATTGTTAGCATTACGGCATTCGAATCAGAAGTTCGAATTCCACTCAAATTACAATTATATGAACTACAACACTGCGGCTCGGTGAGTCCTGTACATTAATTGCGATTAAGTAGAAAAATGGCCGCTCCCTCATTATAATAATAAAGTAATTATGATAATAAAAGGTAGATACCTAATGTGAATGTTTAAATACACAGGTTAATCAAATCTAAATGAAAGATTGTTATATTATATATATATATATATATATATATATATATATATATATATATATATATATATATATATATATATATATATATATATATATGTAATACCTGTACTATGTTACACATTAATGACAAAATTTAAACATAGCAAGTGAAACTTTTAAAGCACAATTGATTTTCATGGTTATACCAAGACTATAACATTTACTTACCATCCACCGTGGACAGTAAATAAATATTATAGATCAAGGTCCTGTTTTTTTTTTTCCTTCTATTTGTGTAGATATTGTAAAGAATAGCTAACTCACCTCGAACTGTAAGTGATCTTATGCACAATTGGGCCGAAATTCATGTGCTTTAGCCATAAAGAAACGGACTTAAACACTCATTTTTTGCCCTAGGGCTATAAAAATATTATATCCTATGGGTACGGATACAATATGACAATTTTTATTAATTGCGAATACTTGATTTAGAAATTATTTTGACATATAGATGTATCTTTTTAATCTTTAATTTAAATGTTATTTTGTTGTGCATAAAATATTGTATGTACTACGGGTGAAATCAGTGTTTCTGGCCCTGGGCATGTTATTAGCACGAGGCGCAAAGCCACGGGTCAGAAACGCCTGTTTTCACACGTGATACATAAATAACTATTTTAGGTAGCGAATATTTGGGAAAGCTCGACCCTAAGGATCTCGATTTCCCAAACTACATTCGTAACCTAAAAACTAGGGATGTCGATTTTGTAAAAAAATCATGTCCGAATAGTTCGTATATTCGTTGGTCTTCATACTCGTATTCGGTTATTCGAATATTCGGATAATCGAATATTCGAATTTTTGAATAATCGAATATTTTGATATTCGGATAGACGGATATTCGGATATTAGAAATATTTGCGTAATTATGGAGCACATTAATTTACTTAATGTTTAATAATAAAATTAGTACTCGTATGTACTTTTAATTTAATAGAAGCACTATTACCGTTGACAAAATATGAGTTGCCAAGCTCAAAAATATGAAATGATTGCTGGATCTGTATAAAGCGGCACTGCGATTAGAAATATTTTATTATTAGTGTTATACGTAATACATGAACCGCTCTACCGACCAATACTAACTGTAATAGATCAGTAGAATAAATACAATTTCACAGTGACGTGATTAAGTGAATTACTCTCACTTACCCCTTTGGCATTCTCACTTGGCAACGATAGTACTATATAACTTATGACAGATCTTTACAAAATTATCAGACCCTTCAAAATTCTTATTGAGAACAGAGTGTTCGATCACATTATCAATTTTCACTTATTTTGTTATTTGATTTGATTTATATTATTATTATTATTTATACATACATCCATAAACATTTTCATTTCCACTCACATCTTTCGGGCTGAGATTTGACGGCTGGTAACCGCACATAAATATATCACTTACTGAGATCAGCTGAGCAGAGTGCTACACCCAGCAATGGGTAAAAGGCGTGATGATGATATATTATATATTACATACATAACATCACACTATATCCTATCAAATCGGGTAGCACGAACCTAGAAACATTCATAAAATGTTAAATCATCAAATACATTAAAAAAATCAGTCCTCGTCAAACATTCTCATTCTTACACATCACCTTCATTTCAACCACACTCATAATTACCTATAATTATAATTATATTTCATTTATATATTAATTAATTTAATATTATTCATTATTTATTACAATTATAAATTTAATTTATAATTTAAATTTATTAATTTTTTAATTATATTCGGAGTATTTGAATATTCGAGATTAATACACGAATTCAAGAAATTTGACTTACGCCCACCTTTAGTTACCCATAATTTCATAGTATACTCGTATTACGTGAGTAAAATGAAAATACCTGGTCTATAATTATTTTATTTGGACAACTATTTGCATTTATTAATTGATGACGATATAAAATACGCATTATTTAAAAATCTGAGCAGTACACACTTTAAATATTATAATATTTAAAGTGTGTACTGCTCAGATTTTTAAATTTGTTTGTTTATTAGAATGTATATATATATATATATATATATATATATATATATATATATATATATATATATATACATTCGGGATATACACACCCGTTATCATGAAAATTCTGTGATTTCAATTCGATATTCATAAGGTGAGTGAGATTTTCAGTATAATACAGCTATGATTAGACGAAGCCGATGATGTGTAATCATCTTCTTGGCTAACTCAATGTAGCATTGAATAATCTAATATATATATATATATATATATATATATATATATATCTCTTTAGTTGAAGAAATGTAAAGTGACATGGGTCGCGTCAATTCGTTACAAGTCAACAACCTACTATGCTATTGGGTGATATTCCCTGGATGAAATTATTATAAGAATTTATTTATTGACACAATTGCCTGTTGGTAATTATTAGAAATAATTTTTGAAAAAGCAATTATTTCTAATAATTATTTTAGAAAATAACAGTTTGAAATTTTTTTATTATATTAAAAATGTAACTAGTCACTTTGGAACACAATTACAAGGAATAAATAGTAATGAAAAATATTTAAACGACCAAATAGAATATATTAAAAAGATTTTGATTAAAAATGCAGGATGGCGTGAATTAATAGATACTAAATAAAAATTTCAAGAAATAATTTTATTAATGTCAAATTTAATTCATATAGTTTAACAATTAGAAAATAGTCTAACATTTTGTTCATTATTTAAATTAAGTCCAACAATTATGTCAGCAGAAAATTTAAAATAATTTGGAAATATATGGAATATTAATGAGTTAATTGAAGCCCATTGTAAATTAGAAAATAAAGTATTACACATAATAGTGACCTTACCAATATTTAGTGACAAAGACTATCCACTTTTTCAAATAACACCAATCCCTACTATATAGGTAGTAGAATGATAATTTTAAGCGAAGTTCAAGAAATGTATTTCGTTCAGAATGATAATCATTTTGTGATTAATAAATGTATAATTAGTGAAAGAAAATATTTATGTACTACTAATATTTCTTTATAAGTTAGTGTTTTAGTAATATGATTATACATCAGAATACTGATGATTGCAAATATCATGAATTAAAAATTAAAAATCATTATGAAAAGATTGTAAATATAAATGATCTTATTGTAATTAGTCCAGAAAAAGAAAATATTCAAATAAATTGTAAAAATAAAAATACCATTTATAAAATAATTTTAAATAAAGATTGAAAAATTATTAAAAATATTCTTTAAATAATTACGTCAAATAATGGAATTATTCAAGGTATTTTTTTAAGAAAGAATTAGGTTAAAATTCAAGAGTACAGCGAATTTTCTAAAATAGGCTAAAAACAGCTAATTTTCAAAAATTAATGGGCCATATCTCGGTCCCAAGATGGGTTAGGGGACAAAAATTTTGGCTAGTGGGTTTTTTTTATATTGCCTAACAACATACTAAAATTTCAGCAAAATCGGAGGACCCCTTGCGCACCATTATTTAAACAAGTAAAAATCAAACTCTTCTTGTTTAACTTTGAACTATACTTGCTCATAAATAAAATGTATAACTGTTCTAATAAAACTTGTAAAAATTTAACCTCTGTAATAGAAAAATAATAAATATTTTTTTATTAAGAATACAGAACCCACGTATTTATTTCACGCGAGCCCTTCAAAAGATCAAACACGGCATGATTCGAAATACTTTAAGTTTGATACAATTGACTGTCGTAATTTTTTTGTCATTTAAAAGTTCTTTCAATGCCCTTTCATGTGACACCAAATCCGGAATGATTCCGAATACCTTAAGTTTGAAACAATTGACAGCCGTAATTTTTTTTTTCATATAAAAGTCCTTTTAAAACTCTTTCTTATGACATTAAACACGGCATGATTCCGAATACTTGAAATTTAAAACAACTGAGGGTCGTAAAGTTTCAATTTTTTAATTCGTCTGAAAGTCCTTCTAAAGCCCTTTCATATGATATCAAACACGACATGATTTAGAATACTACTAATACTAAGTTTGAAACAATTTAAGTCGTACAATTTCAATTTATTAAATACGTGTTTTACTTCCGAATTCATTTTGCTAAACATTTAAAAAAACCTTCGAATGTTATTTCTGATGATGTTCCACATTTATATTTTATATGTACAAGAAATCAATTGAATTTTTTATATTTTATATGTACATGAAATCAATAGAATTTTTTTTTCTAAACTTTTTTATAAAATGTTGGAAATCGCTGGAATATTATTTCTGACAGCGTTTATTCGAGTTACCTTTTTTACATTGTAGAATGCTGCTGTCAATTTTTTTTGGTATTATTGTATATTATTACCACAGACAAATTTAGCTTCATTATATTCATTTAAAAACTACTTGTTTTAAAAACTTTATATGAACATGAAATCAATTGAAAACATGTATCCTAAATCATCTAATACCTAAATCAATTTGAATAAATTAAGTAGGTCAATGTCATTGTTGTAAATTACCTATTATTATATTATTTAGTAAAAGTCAAAGGATAGTAAATCATTGAAGTAAAGTTAATTATAGTCTATCTAATGAGATAATATATTAAATAGGTCATATTGTTATAAGTCATTATTATATTAGTAAATCATGTAATTGTATTAAATCTAAAAAAAAATATATTAATTTCTATAGTCGGGGATCGAACTCACAATCTACCGTGTGAGTGACGTAATCAGTATGTACCAAAATAAGCGACGCGTTAGCTACATCAGCTGTCGATCAGATTTTGTTGATTTAATATTTTATACTGACGAACGTACATGTTAGTGTACTGAAACGTTGAATTTATGAAATTATTACAGAACTTTCACCAAAAATTGTTTTAATTACTTATAAATATTATTAAGTAACTACTATCTATGGCCAGCAGTATGGTGGTGTAGTTCCAAAGATCTCGAGTTCGAATTTCACTTAAGCTAAAAATATAAGAACTATTACACTGCGGCTCGGTGTACTTGCACCCTGTACTGTAATTGGAATTAAGTTTATATTATACAGAATAGCTTAAATACACAACAGGAGTAAAATATTAGCAAGAATAATCCAGTGTTTCCAGAAGTCTCAAGAAAAAAATGGCCGCCTTACATTGAATTGTACTCTTAAAATCAAAACTTCCATAAAATTGTATAAAAATCTTCAAATCGGAAACGATAAGAAAACAAGACATATTGTAAAATGTGGAACCAGATATACTCATAATGGGCAACGATTATAGCACAAATTTATTATTAAAAAAAATCACTAAAAATTGAAACACTAATCTTGAAATATATGATTCAAAATAAAATGTGAATAAAATGAACAACGCAACACTCAACAACTATCAAATGCCTAAACATTTTCTAAACCTCATTTTGCACGAAATATTACGACATGAAACCTTGTGCACGAATAATGAAACAAAAGAAAGACAAAATACATTGCGTGATGTTCATGAAACTACTTCCTTCATTTGTGCTCCCTCGTAAAATGCGACCAACACGAATATTATCTGACCATGGACCCTATCCGAGTGCTGGTGCTTCGGACACTACATAATTACATTCTCTCTGTAGTTCGCAGTTATAGCAAAGAGGGAGAAAAGACCCTCTTGCTTTTATGGGACAAAGGAAAAAATCGAGTGGATTCTCAACGGCAATAGCAGAAGAAGTGAATATTTTTGTGTTTTTTTTCTTCAAATTATTACTTAAAAATTTCGCGATTCAAAAATTTCGTTAAAAACAACATGAGTAAGCAAAATTTTTAATCATTTTCTTTACAACAGAAAAAAATATCTAAAAAACTATTGATCTAAAGTGGTATTTGGATAGAATAGAATAGAATAGAGTTTATTTCTCAATAGGATTACAAAAAGTAATATAAAGCACGTCACATAAAAAGTACAAAAATTAATTTTCTAAATATTCATTTACATTATAATAGCACTTATCAATAAGAAAGTTTTTCAATTTTTTTTTAAAAAGGTACATCGATTTACAATTTTTAATTTCTATTGGTAATTTGTTATAAACAATACTACCTATATAGTATGGATTGTTCTCAAACAATTTTGTTCTATGTTGTCTTAATGCAAAGTCACTATTGTTTCTAGTGTTATATTCATGTATTTGTTTATGCTGTCTGTAATTATTATCGTTCTTATTGTATGTAAAAGTGAATACAGCCAATTAATATATATACATACTTGGCACGGTAAGAAATTTGTTTTTTATGAAGAGATTTTTACATGAAGTATTCCATTTCAAATTGAACATATTGCGTACAGCACGCTTCTGTAGCTGGAGAACCCTGATCGCGTGAGTCGATTTACCCCAAAAAATTATACTATAGCTTATGAGAGAACAGAAACTTGCTTTATAAAAAGTTTTTACAACATTTGCACTAGTTATTTCACTAAGTCGTCGTATAGCAAAACAAAGTGGTGATAATTTGTTACATAAAACATTAACTTCCAAATCCCATTGTAGATTATCTTTGATATTTAAATAAATAAATAAATAAATATATCATCACGCCTTCTACCCATTGCTGGGTGTGGCACTCTGCTGAAGCAGATCTCGGTAAGTGATATATTTTTGCGCGTGAAGTGCGGTTACCAGTCGTCAAATCACGGCCCCCAAACATGTTAGTGGTGGAGGAGCCACAGGGATAGCTTTTTCAAATTATGAAAATTTGTCGCCTGTGGGAATCGAACCAGGGACCTCAGGATCCACAGGCCGACTTCATACCACTGTGCTAGCCATCCCATATTACACCTAATAATTTACAATACTCCACTTGTTGTACAGATTTGTTATTATATTTTACTAATAAACTTTTATTATGCATAGCTAACTTAAAATTCATACAAACTGTTTTTTGCTGGTTAACAGATAAATTTAGATTGTTAAATAGTATCAGTAACTTATACAAAATAAAATTAACATCATTTGTAACTGATTCTTCCGACTTGGAATGATGTACATAAGATAGATCGTCTGCATACGCAACAAATTTCCCTATATTTACAACGTTACATAATTCATTTAAATAAATTATAAATAGTAAGGGCCCTAACACTGATCCTTGCGGCACGCCCTTTGAAATTGATACATAGTCGGAATTAAAATTTTTGTATGACACAAATTGCTTTCTATTTTTCAAGTATGACTCAATCCATGAATAACTGTTACCACGAATACCAATTTGCTCTAGCTTATTTAATAATATGTCATGATCTACTAGATCAAAGGCTTTAGATAAATCAATCATGACAGTTAGTGTTATATTACCCTTGTCTAAATTAGTATATATTTCATTCAAAAATGCTACAAGTGCACTTTTTGTGCTTTTACCTTTTACGAACCCATGTTGTTGTTCAGCTATAATGTTAAATTTATGTAAGAAAGAAATTAATTTAGAAGCAAAGCACTTCTCAAATATTTTGTGAAAAACAGATACAAGTGAAATGGGTCTGTAATTACATAAATCATTTTTATCACCTTTCTTATAGATAGGTACAACTTTTGTTGTTTTCAAGTAATCAGGAAAACAACCATATTCAAATGAGGCATTTATAATATGTTTTAAAGGTTTGAAAATACTTTTATAACATTTTTTTAAAGTATTTGATGATATCTCATCCAGACCAACTGAATCTGAATTTTTTAATGATAATATTATAAGCTCTAATTCTGACTCACTTACTGGTTCTAAAAACATGGTATTATGGTTTGGAGTACAATTATTTACAATATGAGCATCAGAATCTTCATCTGATATTGGGTTACGTTGTGCATCAGCACCAAACAAATCACTAAACAGATTGACAATTTTCTGCGGACATGTAATACATTTGTTATTGTAAATAATTTGATTGACTTCTTTGTTTTTCGATTTTGAGTTTACAGATGTATTTATAACTTTCCAAACGGCTTTTGTTATGTTCGGAGCATTACATATTATTTTGTGATAATATTTCTTCTTAGCTAATTTCAATAGTTTTGATTATATTTTCTTATATGTATTGTAGTACTCCTTAGTTATAATACCGGAGCAGGATAAATGGAAAAGTTCTTTTAATTTTATTGACGAGATCTTTAGACCAGTGGTGATCCAGTTAACATTTTTACACTTTGTACTAATTTTATGTTTGTAGAATACAACATTAAAATGGTACAAAAATGAGTCTATAAAATTCTGAAACTTGATGTTTATGTTATTGTCGTTGAAAACGTTTGTCCATTGCTCTTTACTGAGTAAACCATTAAATATTAGGAAATTGCTGTCGGAAAATGAACGTACTTCTAATTTTGTATGAATTATTTCACTTGATTTTATTGCAATAGTTAATAGTTGTCCTAAGTGATCTGAAATGCCATTATCGCACACCTTAACTTTATAATGATAATCATCTATGTCAGTAAAAATATTATCCAAACAGGTTTCACTTTTTTTATTTATTTTTGTTGCTTCATGTACTGTTTCGATAAGTCGAAACGAATTAAAGATATCTATTAAGGTGTTACAGTTTACTGAGTCTTTTAGCATATTAATATTAAAATCTCCACAAACAATAATATTATTAGTACCACTAATGTTTTGTAGTTGCGATAAGCACATATTTAACTTTTTAAAGACATGTTTTACATCACTTGAAGGAGAACGGTATATAGTTAATATACATACAATTGAGCCTTGTGCTGTTAAGCGAACTGCAGCACATTCAAATACCACTTCTTCATTAAATTGTTTAACTGACGATATTTCTTCAGCATGAATATTGTTCTTGCACATAATGTGGGTTCCGCCATGTTCTTTGTGGGTTCGATCATATGAACTTGCTACAAAGAAATTATTTATTACTAGATGGTTAACTTCTGATGAACGTAACCAATGCTCAGTAACACAAATGATGTCACAGTTTTCTTGATTTACAAAATGTTCTACCATTTCAATTTTGTTTCTTATACATTGCAGGTTTTGATGACAAATTTTGATCTCAGTGTTTAATTTTCCCATATTAGTTATGATATTGGTGTTTTCATTGTTAGCTTGGCTAAAAAATAGTTCACACATGTATATTTTGGCCATGTTAATGGATCTAGTATAATTGCTTTTTCTTCCAATGGTACAGTGACTTTAAAGGATGAGTATTCATTTGGATATTTGGACACCATTTTTACACATTTTACTGATTTACAATTTTTACTTGTAAGATAGTCCGTAAGATCTTTATCTGAGATTGCAGGATCAAGTCTATAAACATGAAAGTTTGCAAATTTAGTAACACTTTTAATTGTTGAGTTATCAGCGGCATTTCCATAAATTATATTTCTATTACGTGTTTTTCTTTTCTGCACTTGCCATTCATTGCTTTCATTATTGCCGTGGTTTATTTCTTTAGGTTTACGAGTCGTTTCATTTGATGTCAAATTTTGCGAAGATTCCGACATCTTGTTTGTTATTATTTCTGCTTCGCTCGCTATTTGGCTAGATGACTCTTGTTGCAATGAACTTACAAGGTCATTCTTATTATTAATAATTTGTTGTTTTGCTTGATTCTGATAGGTGACGACACTTGTCATACTTTGTGGTTGATTGACATTTTGCCACGCCTTTTTCTCTATCGATTTATCGGATTTTTTTAATAGATTAATGATATATTCCAGATCATTAATTCTTTTCTCATAATTAAGCTCTAATTTTTTCATCACACCTATTTGTTCATTTAACATACCTAGTGTAATTTTGCAGATTTTATTATCGCAGGTTAATTCTGCATTAGTATTTTCAGCTTCTTCAGTTTTCTCCTTTCCATTTGTAAATATAGCACTATTTATATATTTTTTAACAATTGGAACCAATGTCGAACTTTCTGACACTACTTTGTTTAGTATTATATCGATTAATTCCGTTTTTTTTAATTTACTTAACTCAGCAAAACCCAGGTCTCTACTTAGTTCCGCCATATTTTAGTGAAATATGATAGATTATTCAACAAGATATACGTACATACGCACGTAGTAAATTAGCTTATTTACACTCAATTGATATTTATATGAAAAATACAGCAAATAATATTTTAAAATATCAGCATTCAATTATGATTGTTAGGAAACATCACTCAGTTGTATAATCATAGGTAATATATCAAGTTAAAAGTAAATATATTCGGGATATACACACCCGTTATCATGAAAATTCTGTGATTTCAATTCGATATTCATAAGGTGAGTGAGATTTTCAGTATAATACAGCTATGATTAGACGAAGCCGATGATGTGTTATCATCTTCTTGGCTAACTCAATGTAGCATTGAATAAGCTAATATATATATATATATATATATATATATATATATATATATATATATATATATATATATATATATATATATATATATATATATATATATATATATATATATATATATTAGCTTATTCAATGCTACATTGAGTTAGCCAAGAAGATGCTTACACATCATCAGTTTCGTCTAATCATAGCTGTATTATACTGAAAATCTCACTCACCTTATGAATATTGAATTAAAATCACAGCATTGAATAAGCTAATATATATATATATATATATATATATATATATATAATTTAAGAGTACTGTGTAAATTTAAATATGTATTTAAAAAATTAGAGAAATTGAATTTAGTTTTTTCCTCATCTGGATAATAATTTTAAAAACAATTGTTCACTTTCTGTCATCAAATGATATTCAAAAAGCCTGCTTTTCTTATTGATCGTAGAAAAAAAATAAATTATATGCACTTCGTTTGCGAAATGTGTAAGTGCTCTTGAGTAACTAGGTATTTGACTCAGCAAATATCGTCAAATAAAGTTTTATTCTCGATGTGCTAGCCGTAGCGCACTTTGGGTTCAATTGTCGAAAAATTTACATTTGACGTAAGTCTTGTATAATACTATTTTATTTCGCATTGCTATTGACATCGTCCACTGAGACTGTTAAAATACCAAATATTCGAAATCATATTCGGTCACCTGAAAACAAATTCCCCCTTCAATATAGATATTGATAAACAACTTGTAAATAATTATATAGAAAATCATAGAAACAAAACACAAATTTTATATAAATCTAAGAAATTAAAATCGATTAATAAAAATTTAAAAACTGCTAAATTAGAAACTAAACATGGGAATACAAGGGAAGGAATCCATCTTTCGAATATAAAACGCCCTAAACAAAAGACTTATCAATTTAATACTCTTGCAGGCTGTTCACATTGGGACAAGGATCAATCATCAAAAACATAACAGAAAATATTGGATTACTATCTATTAGACTGGGCCCGGCCAAATTAGAAAAAGCAACACATACACTCATTCATTACTGCAACCTTAAATCCATTTTCGAACAATACGACAACCTAAACAATCAATAGAATGATCTAAAAATAACGATATCCAATAAGTCGAAATATTTGCATTACTTGATAACTATATCAACATAATAGAATTCATTCAGACGTATATTAATAACAAAATTGATAACATCGAATTCCATACAAATAAAAATAGAAACAAAAGAGGCTTAATAGATGGACTGGGATCAATTTTTTAAGCCGTTACTGGCAACTTAGGTGCAGAAGACGGTAAAAGATATGATAAAATATTAAATCATACGCAAAAGAACGAACACAATTTAGAAAACCAATTAAAATTAGCCTACACGGTAAACCACCAAATGACGAGTATAACAAATTTTAATAATACTATATTAGACATAAAACATAATGAATCTATTTTGAAAGCTAAAATATTACAACTTAGTGAAATAATAAATAACATGCATATCCAAGATATTCTTTTTCGTAAAAACCATTTACAATCAATTAATAATCCATTACAACTCGATCCTAGACATTCTACAAGATATCGAAAACTCAATAACCTTTTGTAAATTGAGAACATTACACTCCAGTATAATACATCCAAATGAATTATTATTCGAACTGCAAAAGATCTCTAAATATTATAAATCCCAATTACCCTTTGAACCAAAACCAGAGAATATTTTAGAATTTGTATCATTATTAAAAGTAAACTTTGAAAAAGACTTTGAACTATTTTACTTATATCCTATACCAACAATACACGATTCAGAATTTGTAACGATTATTCCAAGTGCAAGATATTTTCTAAAATCTAATACTGAAATAAAATAAATAAATAAATAAATATATCATCACGCCTTCTACCCATTGCTGGGTGTGGCACTCTGCTAAAGCAGATCTCGGTAAGTGATATATTTTGCGCGTGATGTGCGGTTACCAGTCGTCAAATCACGGCCCCCAAACATGTTAGTGGTGGAGGAGCCACAGGGATAGCTTTTTCAAATTATGAAAATTTGTCGCCTGTGGGAATCGAACCAGGGACCTCAGGATCCACAGGCCGACTTCATACCACTGTGCTAGCCATCCCATAATACTGAAATAATGCCTCTAAATGACATATGTACTACAACCAAAGTTTATCAGTGCCCAAACAAATTCTACAACCACCATCAGTCATCATGTGAACAAGAAATCTTATAACAACAATCCTCTTCTCAGTGTCACTATTCTAAAATCAACATAAAAGAAAACCATATCTAAGTAATTCCAGAAAGTATTTATTAATATTCCTTTATGAAGATAAAATAACGCTTAAATGTTTAGACGAAGTAAATATCAAAACTCTACGCGGAATTTACCTAATAAAAAATGATAAGAATTGTGAAATACTATATAATCGACAAAAATTAATATTTTTGAATAAAGAACAAGGGCAACATATAATTTTACCAAAATTAAATTTCGCACTTAATACTTCGACATTAACAAATTTTTCTATAAACTTAAACCCTGTGACACTAGAAATCATTTCATTAAACCCTGTAGTCACTATTAAAGAAGAAGCCATTAACATCCATGTGCCAAGTGTATGGACTGTTATGTTGTATCTGTTAATCATAATAAGTGGATTGTATTTTTTAATAAAGTGGATAAAATTTAGAAATTTAAGAAAACCGATCATCAATTCAAAATCGGAAGAACAAATCGAGCTACTAGGAGGTGCTCCTTTCTAAAGAAGGGAGGAGTTATAGTGCGTAATATTGCTGACGTAGACAATGAATACTTTAAGAACGTGACTTTATGTAGAATTATTTTATTATACGTAGTTGTAGTTTAGCAATGGCATATTCTTTGTATGTTTTAAATTAGTCTTAGCTCAGAATCTGTATAAGTAGTAACTCCTAAAGTCAAATAAAAACTTTTTAAAAACAAAGTTAATTTGTTTAATAATATACGAGTAATATAATATAATATATATATATATATATATATATATATATATATATATATATATATATATATATATATATATATACAGGGTGTATCGCTGAGAGTAAAACATAGGCATTTAATATGGGAAATCAGTTTTCCGTTTGAATTGCTTCCCTACTTATTTCAGACAAAAAGTTTTAAATGGATGTTCTAAAGCAAAAATGTCTACATTCGAAATCAATAAAAAAAACATTTTGGCCACTTCATAACTGCAGAAATAAAATTTTAAAATTCACGGAATTACATTTTTATAATATTAGCCATGGAATTAGAAATAAGAGACGACCAAAAGAGTAACGTTTTATACGTCAAATTGTTAGTATTTGTTTTCACAAATTGTGATAATATGTAAATCGATATTCTTGGAGTTAATTACTTTAAAAAATAATTAATTATTCAAATGAAGAAAAATTACAAATAATTAAATGGCATTATTCTGGTCATAGTTTACGGCAAATTCGAGATTATATTAGTGCTATTTGGAAAAATTATGATATTCCGGAGTTGTCTACTATTCAACGATTTATTGCCAAGGTTGAGAAGACAAGTACACTTAATTTCCAAATGTTTTTGCTTTAATAGAACTGGAGTAAACAATGAGTGTGAGAAAAATTTCCAGGGAACTGAACATTCATTTTACGACAGTTCATAAAATTCTTAAAAAATCATAAATATATTCCTTTCAAATTTCAAAATCATCAACATGTTTTGGAACGAGATTTTGAACTGTATGCATCATTCTGTTAAATAATGATGGACAACTCAAATTGTGATAGAGACTTTTTAAGCTATACTTTATTCACAGATGAATGCATAATTACCATGAATGGCGAACCCAGCAGTCATAATTACCGATATTGGTCCCAAAGTAACCCACATAATGTTATAGTTTCGGACACAATATCGACAAATTGTAAGTGTATGGGTAGGAATTTTGGGAGATAAAATCATTGGCCCGTTCTTCATTAAAAGAGTAAATTCGAAGTCATATTTGAATTTATTGATTAATGTTATTGGGCCAGATATTGCCGAAACAAATAAAGAAAATCTGTGGTTCCAGCATGATGGCTGCCCGGCACATAGCACGAGAGAAATTGTGAAATATCGGAACCCAACATTTCCTGAAAGCTGGTTAGGACGTAGTGGACCAATTAACTGGCCAGCACGGTCGCCTGACTTAACATCGTGCGATTTTTTTATGGGGTCATTTAAACACATGTTTATAAAAAAAGACACCAAAATGTAGAAGAACTTAAAAGTGTAATAACACAAGAATGTCAAAAAATAAATAATAGACAATTAAGTAATGTTCGGCAAAGTCTCTACAATAGATTGAGTTATTGTTTAGCACAAAACTGTACAGAAATATTTGTACAGTTTCCATGATAATACTTAACAATTCTGAAATTGCATACTTTTTGAACAGCAAATAATATAATAATAATGTCATATTCAAGTAGGAAAATCCAAATATTTTCCTATCGAGCCTTCTACTTTTAGGTTATGTAAAAAGCTAAATTTTTATAATGCAAATAATTTTTTGTTGAAGTACAGGCGATAATAATGTTAACAAATATTTAATCAAATTTTCTCTAAAAATGGGCACGATTTAATTTTTTTTATACTACATATTTAAGAATTTGTTCTTCTGTAACATAGTAAAATTTATCTAATTTTAAATACTAACTTTTGAGAAAAAATGTAACAAAATTAGTTTTAATTGTTATTTCGTATATATTTTCTTTTTTTCTCACTGTATTGTTAAACATATAGGTATTTAAAATTATTAAAGAAAAATCAATATCTGCATTAATATGGACACCAATATTAACAATATTTCAAAATATGTCCCGATTTTAAATGCTACCGATAGGCTAAGGAGCCAATAACACGGCGATACTTACCAAAAAGGTTGACCTTGCTTAATTTCTAGATCAGGTATTTAGATCTTAGATTTTTGCTTTTCAAAATATAGTATCTTTTATTATTAATCAAACATTTACAAGTCTTCAACGTCATGGTGTATTTTCTCGAAACTCAAATTTGTGCTGCGGATAAAAGACAATATTGATACACGTATTACTAATTTTCCTTAACTTACTATCTTTCTCAAAAACTGATCGGTTGGTTTTGCACTTTTGATTGTTTTGTGTTTGTTTGTTCACGTTGCGTATAGTGACCGAGCAAGTGACATCACACACTAGTGGATATTTTGAGTGGAATATTTAAATCGCTTTAGTGCTGTTGGAAGGAACCATCCTAAGTCTAATAAAAGAGCCCACACACTACGTTCTTATTGGACTACTTTGTTCGATAAACAAGTCTGTTCGAAGAAAAACGACACAAAACTGAAGTGTGTGCTAGAAAACCGTCGTTTTTTCTCGCGTACATAGCTGATGAAAATAATCATGCTGAACCTGATTATGTCTGTCAAATTCGTTCGATAACCTGTCTGTTCGAGCAAATCCAAAGTGTGTGCGGTTAACAGTTTTTTAAAAAGACAGTTTGTTCAGTAGCGTAAAAGTTTTGCGCAGTTGTTTTTCGCAACGAAATATTTCAATATGACGGATCTTCGCCAGAAGGTAGAAAGTTTTTATTGGAATTTATAGAACTGTATCGCAGTCTTCCATGTTTATGGAAAATAAAATCTCGCGAGTACAGTATTAAGAAAGACAAAGCATATAAACGGCTAAACGGGTACAATAAATATTGTACTCCATTCATAAATAATTAAACCAATATTTATGTTCCGGTTTAAGTTCTTTTAACAAGTTAATATGATAAAATTGGCTTCTCCTCAAAAGCCAATCCTTCGTCCATTTTGTCTACTTCTTTTTCTTTTTTATTTTATGGCAAATGCCGCCGCCACTGCGCATCAATATATTGTCCCCATATTTATTCAGTTGCTAAACAAAACCGATGTCTATGTGCAACTCGCGTTCGTTGTTTTTAATCGAACATACTTGTTCGTTGAACATAACAATTCAGCAAAAATGTAGTCTGTGGACACCTTAAACTTAATTCCCACTACCACTATGACGTCAGCAAAGTATCCGTATGGTTCGGGCCGCAGCGCACTCAGAGCAACAGTAGAAATACGAATTGTTAGAACTATGCTCATTGTAAATTTATAATTAGGTACAGCTTTATTTACAACATTGTTGTGTTAAAAATGGTAGGATATGCATTATTTGTCAATTTGTACCGGCGGGTCGTATAGCGTATAGCGGTGTTACTTCGAATAATAAATTCTTTATCAAAATACCTGATGAAAATCACTGGCGATTCTTTTATTACAAAGTTCAATATCGTCTGGAAACTTAAACACTGTTACATGACCTGTTTTTACCCTGCAGTAGAGATGCGCATTTTCTGTAAAAATGAAACCCGACCCGTACGGTAACCATCAATGAACTAAAACAACCTGACCCGACCCGACCGATATCTGTTCCGAACCGACCCGAACCCGACCCGACACGAAATGAACAAGTCCGACCCGAATGGTACCTGACAGGAACCCTACTCGACCCGAAGTGAACCAACCTGACCCGAACTGAACCAACCCGAATTGAACCAACCTGACCTGAATGGTACCTGAACTGAACCGACCCGAACCCGACCCGAAGTGGAACAATCTTTTGTTTATCTAAACAAAAACTAATATCAATTTTAATGACACGAGAAATACACCTATGGCTATAGTCTCACCACGCCAGAAATGAGTACTTACATGTTGACGTCTGGTAAATGCCCGCACGGTAACATATCATATATTTTTTAAATTATGACTACATATTTCAATTAACCTACTTCAGTAAATATTATAATACAATAATTGTTTTCGAAATTAAAATTAAAATCAGTAAAAATAAGTTTAAAAGGAAAATGTACGGTCAACCTCGCAAGAAATTAAAGCAGGGACGTGTTTCAAGTTTACCAATTAAGCTTGAAGCCAAATTACCATTACCATTTCATATTCCATTTATTTGTGTAATTGTTTTAAATCCAGCGTTATTTTTAATACATAATTGTATTTCTCTATTATATACTTTCTTTCCTATTTTTACACAAACGAATTATACTTCGCTTCAAAATGGGATGGAATCATAAATCAGTCCGTCAAACATATTACTCCAGTGGCGCGTCAATAAATTGTTGTTTGCTGAGGATTCTCAAAAGGACTGAATTCGATAGAGATCGACAGTTTCATCTCCCAATTATTTTTTCGAGATCAGCTAAAGTCACTTTAAATTAAAATAAATATAAATTTTGATAATTTGCAGATAATGTAAATACATAAACAAATCTCCATGAAAACTTCTCTCTACGTCTATGCAAGTCTTCAAAAGGGATTATCGAAAGTTTTAGTGAGGTCTTTCTATTGTTAGCTATTGCTAGAGAAGTAAATTTTGGTCAGATACAAAGTGGGCCGCGCCCTAGTACAGTTATATCTAATTTTTTTCCAATCTTATAGATATATATTAATATTAGGAAATCAATGAATTTGGGCATTCCTCCAAAAATATTAAAATTAGTATAATTTCTTCAAAATATAGAGTCCATAAATTAGATTTGAATTTCAAACTCAACCGACTATAATTATTTCTCCGATAGTCGATGAAATATTTTTAACAAACATTCAATAAATATATATTCCTTATAATTTTAAATCGATATTCGTTTTCAAAGAACTCTTGATTTTACTTTTCCTTTTAGGGAGGTTTGAAATTTGAATGAATATCTGGTTGTTGTTCATTATCCCGTTATAACCATTGCTATCATTTCATGTATAATTCACAATTCCGGTAATATATCTGGGAATGGGAAAATTCTTCGATAGAACATAGAACGATACCTGCTACTAAAATTACAAATTCCACTTCCAACGTATTTGGTCATCTGAAAATGAACTAACCCGACGCGAACAGTACCTGACCCGAACCCGACCCGGCCCGAACTGAACCAACCCGACTGGAAATGAACCAACCCGACGCGAACGGTACCTGACCCGAACCCGACCTGAACGGTACCTGAACTGTACCGACCCGAACTAATTCAGCCCGACCCGAACTGAACCAATCCGGACTGAACCAGCTCGACCCGAACCCGACCCAAACTTTATATTTGAACATAAAATCGACCCGAAACCCGACGGTGGTTCGGGTTGGGTCGGGTCGGGTTTCAGGTTCGGGTTGAAATGCGCATCTCTACCCTGCAGAAAGAATAAAGATAGTTAGAGAAGAAGAAAAAGAGACAACACAGGATTATAAGTCTTTAAGACTTGAAAACTAAGTATTGTCCGAAATTAATAGATATCTAAGATTTTGTTATAACAGCGAAAGACGACAAAACGTATATAACGAATATAAAGATTGAAATTCCGTATATTTGCACATCAATTGCAATTCAAAGAGATTTATCTATTATTGTAACTAATAAAATTGTTGTTATAACTTAAAGGTTAGCCATTAAGGAATTATTAACTATGTGCTATACTAAATGAACAAAATTAAAAGCCGTATTTACCTATATAAAGACTATTAGTTCTGATTTAAATGAAAAACTAGATATAGCAATTTTATTTACTAGTAAATCTTTTTCGTGAATTGAAATATCTATTAATATTGTTTGTGTTTAGATGTGCATTATGAAATTGAAAAATGCAAATTGACGTTTGTTAAAGGTCAGGTATGCCTATTTTTTAATAAATGAAAGCGATATTCAGTCAACTTTATGATGTGATCTAGTTTTTTTTTTTTTACTTTTTCTGGTGATAACCATATATCAAGTGTACCAAGCATTTAAATTCACTGAAAATTTTATATGGGCATGCAGGATTTTATGACACGCACAAACATTATATTTTGGCAATTATTTTTTTGTATATATTTATAATGTTTCAGTTTTTATTCATTTTCTTTTGTTTACAATATTGTGTTAATTTACTACAATAAATATGTTTCACATTCATTAGCGTTTATTTTTATTTTATGATAATAGTTTAACTATATTTCATATTTTATACAGTGCTTAACAAAAATATATCTTTTTTTTAAAAATTGATTGCATCTACTCATAGTCAAATGATTTTCGCAAGTTTGAGAATGAAAAGTCGAGCAACCAGTTGTGTCTTTATATCACATAGTTTGTACGCATCTTTCGTGTATACTACTAAACATAGATATATGCTGTCATGGACATTTTTAAAGAAAATTTAATAATAATAATAATAACATCAATTTTATTAAGCAACCGTTCACCCGAAGCTGATCTTACACGTAACTTTTACATTTGTTCGATGTGGTACAAACAGATCATATAAAGGTATACAGCAAGCATATAAGATAAAATTGAAAACTATACATTTTAGTATTTAGAAAACAGAAAATCATACGAATTTCATGATCAAAACAAATCAAATCGGTTAAATAGAAAACATAGAATTTGAGATAAAATAGTATTTTAGATGTATAGAAATTTATTTATTATTTAGCAACTTTAATTGGTTAGGTATTTGATTGTAGATGGAAGAACAATTGTAACTGAAACAACGCTTAAATAGAGCAGTACTATGAAAGGGACTGTGAATGTCAGTTGCATTTTTTAAATCTTGCTTGTATAATGTAGAACGATATGACAATTTACTAGATAAGTAAAACGGAATATTAGACGACATGATACGATGAATTAAGTAGGAAAAGTGATGAATTCTACGGTTGTTTAACCAACCTAAATCGGAAATCAGCGAGAAAACAGTTTCAAACCTTCTCCGGCTTAAAGCAAACCTAACACACATATTTTGTACTCTCTGTATTCGCTTTATATCATAGGTTGATAAACATGGTCCATAAACAGTATCACAATAATTGAATACAAAGAGTACAAGAGAATCGGATAAAATAAATCTTGATAGAACAAAACGATTAATAAACAATTTTTTTAAAGCGAAATATACCTTTTTAATTAAAAGTGTGACATATTCAAAAAATCTCAGCTCACTATCCATTATAAGACCCAAGTTTTTATATTAAGCTTTAATTTTTAATTTAATATTATTCAAGTGAATATTTATAATATTAACGTCCAGAAGATGTTGACGAACGTTTTTATTGCCCAACAGCATCACTGCAGACTTGCTTTCATTGATAAATAAACACTTGTTTTTAGCGTAATTCGATAAATTTGCTAAATCTTTATTGATTGTAGACATAGCAGTGTCATACTCTTCTGAAAAAAATGGAGCATAATTTTGCGTGTCATCTACGTAAACATTCACATTGCATTTATGAACACATTTGCAGAGATCAAAAGCGTACAGAGAGAAAAACAAAGGCCCACAGATAGAACCTTGCGGTACACCTTTTAATATATTTAAACAATCAGAAATTCAAGCATTGCTCACAACTTTTTGATAACAATCAATAAAATAACTTGCAACAAATTGCAAACTATGCTCGTCAAAACCAAGTAATTTTCATTTAGCTAAAAGTAGTTCATATGAAATGCACGACTAAAATCCAAGAGAACAAGAAGGACCATTTTTTTATTACCAATTTAACGAAAAATATCATCAGTAATTTTTAACAGAGCCGTAGTTGTGCTAAAACCAGACCTGAATCCTGATTGTATGTCAGGAAGAATTTTATGAGTATTAACATACGTTAAAATCTAATTGCAAACTGTCTTTTCAAAGATTTTGTAGAGGGTGGGAAGAATACTAATAGGTCTGATGTCACTATGAGATGAGGAATTTTTACATTTAGGAATTAGTTTTATATATGCTATTTTCCATATAAACGGGTAAGTTGATAACAATATACATGAGTTTATTAGATGAGTAACTTGTGGTAAAAGGATTGGCATTGCCAGTTTAAGCATTTTCAAATTTATACCATCAACCCCCATTGAATTGGAACGAAGAGCTTGGAAAATTTTGAGGATTTCTTCTTGTTCCACTATATGGAGGGAAAATTTATCTGTATTCGAGTAGAGAAAATTACTGTTATAAAACGACAGAGTTTTATGATCAGGGTATAAGGTATAGGAAGATCTAGAGAAGTGAGAATTAAGAACATTTACATCAGAAATAATACTAGTAAGATCATTACTGTTTTTATCGTGTAAACAAAATTATGAAAAATTTTTCATAAATTAGATTTTGATTTATTTCAGATTCTAAATAAGCCTTTTTTTCTAATCGAATAGATTTAGTTACAAGATTGCGCAAAGATTTATAATAGTTCTTGTTCACTTAAAGTCAGCGAAAACATTATTTCTGAACTTAATCATTATTTTAATTACATCAGTAATCCAAGGCATAGGAGTTTTCCGTACTATAATGCATTTATATTAAATATTGACAATTCATTAAGGACATTCAGGCAGGTGTAAAAATAATGCCAGTCAACAGAGTTTACACTATTGAAAACGCTTCATAATTTGCATTTTTGAAATCACGAATGAAAATAGTATTACGTGATTTATAGTTGGAATATTGCAAAGTTAATTTGAAAGAGGTGAGCATATGATGAGAAATGTCATGAACATTAATATTATTAGTACAAAGTTCAACATTGGAAGTTAATATAATATCAATAAGTTTCTGAGTTTCTGAATAATTTGTAATCTTTGTAGGCTCTGACACTATTTGAGTCAAACTGAATTGTTCAATTAAATTATTGAAAGCCTGCACTGAGGTGCTGTTAAAATTTAATAGGTTAATATTCACATCTCCAAAACAACTAATAATATCGTCTTGGGGAAAGATATTACTTAGTGAGTTTTCTAAATTGTCAATGAAATCATTTATGTTAGGTGCGGGCGGCGATATAAGACACCAAAAGCAAATAATTCATTTTTCAACTTCAGAGTTATCCAGAATTGCTCTAACGATAGACTGATAGTATTCGTGGTATCATTATATGAAGTGACAGACTGTAATAAACGAGATTTAATATACATTCCGACAATACCTCCTCTGCTATTCCTATCATTACGTAAAAGAGAGTATCCTGGAATAATAAAATTATCACTACAGGCAGCATCATTTAACCATGTTTCACTTATACCCAAAATATCAAAGTTGCTTTCAATTAAAAAAGCCCTAAAATTCTAAGAAACTACTTGTTAGGGATCTAACATTTATATGCCCAATTTTTAACATATTTATTTTTAAAAAAATGTAAATTGCTAAACTTACGCTAATGTATAAAATGCAAAAATTAAATCTGTACTATTAAAATTTTAAACCCAGTGTGCTAGCAAAATGGAACAAAATCGTAAAACTAGTTAAATAAACGAGAAATAACAAATTTAATAAAGTACAAAACATGTGATTTAAAAAAGGAGGTCGTTGAACTCTTTCATTGTCGTTACTTGGTAAATTTTATCATTAGATTTAATATAAATTATGTCATTTCGGGACACGTATTTTTTATACCGTGACGTCTTTTTGCTCCATTGATAACTTAAAGTCTGGTTTTAGTTAAATCCTCCCGAATCACAACACCTGTTTTTATCAATTTGCTTTTAAACGAATATATAGTAGCACGGTCATTGTAACGGGCGAACTTAACAAAAATAGGATGGCACTTATCTTTCTGCAGCTTCCCAAAGCGGTTTGTCCTTGAAAAGATGCAGGTTAACGTCGTCAGTGGTCTCGTTCTCGACCTCCGGGACTCCAAAGACACGAAAACAGTTTCTCCGGCTGTATTGCTCCATTCGGTCGATTTCACTAGTCAGCGCTTCATTTTTCTTGCCGTCCTCCTTCAGTAAATTCTGATGGTTCACTACCTCTTTCGTCTGGAAAGCGACTTTTGCACTGACTATGCATTCGACCTGAGCCGAAACGGCCTCCACAATTTCGAAGCAATTTCATCACGTTGACAGCGAGTCTCCATTATAGAGAAGATTGTGCTTTTTTTTAAAGAAAAAAACTAGATGATTCGACTTGCAAAGACAGATACATTTACTCGGTACAGAAGTTCATACAGTAATCAATAATCTATAATATTGTATTTACACAATTTTTTATATCTATCACAGATTTCGCAGCATTTTAAAGGAAAGTTCGTACCGTCGTACTTCACCTATCCTAAACTGTAACAAATACCGTCCGCTGTTGTGACGCCACAGAACTTACTTGCAGGCTCGTTAGACTCTCGATGGCTCCGTGAGGGTTCGAATTTTCATAACAGACTTTATAACCAATTATGCTATCTAAAATTATTTGCTATAATTTTACAACTTGACAGAAAATCCTTAGATAATCATTATTTTATTAAAATCTGCCTATAAAAATCTTTAAATCTAAGGACAAAATCCTTAACTTGGCAATACTGTTCTGAGTGTGCTGCGACCCGAACCGTACGGTAACTATGCTGACGTCACAGCGGTAGTGGGGCTTTAGTTGCAGACGCTGGAATGAAAAAGCAAAAATTTTGTTGAATTCTTTGTTGGCGAGTAATTCAACTTCCGCCGGAGGATGACAGCGGGACAATAGAGGGACTGGTTATGTGACGCACGGAACGATTTGTGGCCCGGTACAACTTTGTAAGGATGAATCGTCACTATCTGAAACCGTAGGCAGTAAAATACACCCTTGCAGTTAAAGACGATAGGAAATTGTGTGCTGCGATTTGGGCTCTAGCACTATCTACTTTATCTTCCTACATTTACCGGTGGCCATTATCCGCCTGTTCTGAACCTGAAATCAACCAGATAAACGCAATTTATCACGAGTATAATTGCGCGAAAAGAAAAAGGGATAAATGATAAAACGATTTAAATGAACAAAGAATTGTGAGCTGCGAGTTGTAAATCAACATACTGATTTAATGACTGATAATTAATAGAGACGGCAACTCTTCAATTTGATATAAATTCGATAAAATCTAGTTTTTTTCTTAAAATCATGTTTCAAATAATTCTTGCATTTCTCTGTTCTCGAATATGGAAGAGGCTGAAAGAAGCTTCCTAACATTTTCCCCAAACTATCCCGCGAGAGATCTTATAACGTCAGATCAAGATTGTTTCCGGTTTTAACTTCGCTGAATAAAAACGACCAGCAAAAAATTTACATTGTTCGAGTGGGAAGTACTAACACTTCCAACGTTCTAGGTAAATGTGCAGCCTGGATTATGGAAATTTTTCACGGTCATGACAAGTTGCTTTTTGGTACTTAAATATTGACAATGTAATAAAATATGAACGACAATAAATTATTTATGATATTTAAGTCATGCTACAGAAAAGGGTTCAGACTCAAATATATAAATATATATATATAAACACACTATGTGTATAGATAGTATTTGATACAGTTTTAAATTCTGAACATATTTTGCAGTCTCAAGTTTATTCTAATATCAATAGAACAGAATAAGAAAATTGTATCTTTTGCCGCACTAGATAGGGAGAACGTATGCAGTTCAGGATATAAATGTCGCAAATTGTGAATGTAATATCGTAACTTATGTATGTAACTAAAATCCCACAGATGTGGGTCCATTTATATGATTATTTTGTAAATGGAAAATTTCAATTTGTACCTTTTCAATTATTCTTTTAAATAATTGTTTTAGTAGCTTTCTATATTGAAGTACCGCATTTCGACGTAATTTAAATTTTAGATTTTGTCTAAATTAGGCAGCTATACGACCCAAATGTCATCAAACAGGCTTTTTAGACTAGACTAGAAAGTAAATAAAAGATATTTATTCATCCGTTATCTCGTCTAATTTCTTATTATCTATACAAATTTTATACGGTAGTGCAGATATAGTTTTGAATAGGCTGGAACTTTCAAAATAGTATATAATCCAAATAAAATGATCGAAAAAAAAAAACACTTCATGTAAGTTTCACAAGTTTATTGAAATACTTGATCGATTCCTACTTCTTGGGCTATCGTCAGAAGACTGATTGTAAGATAGTGTCGGATGTTCTTATATGATAATATTTACACAAGATTGTTAAATTTTCTGATAAAATGGATTGAGCAGAAAATCTACCTGGTCATTTAGTATATTTGAACCTTTCATAATGGCTGATATTGATATTATTCATTGGTTGTGAGGTTCTGATAATCTATTAACCGTTTAATCAATACAATTTATAAAAAGAAGAAAAAAATTAGTGAGTTCCAATTCTGAATTTAAATTGTACATGGATTGTTAATATTTCATTAATTGAAAATAATTATAATATAGAATTAAATATTATTATACAAATCGCGGTCAACAGAGGTTAAGATACAGGTATTGTGGATAAATTAATATTTGGTAAAAATAATAAATCTATTATAAATAAAATATATAGCGGATAAACAGAATAAAAAAAATACCGTAGTTGTATTGATAATGTCAGTTCAAAAATAGGTCAATAATTAAAACAAAGTACTCTAACCCCAACACATTATAATAGTTATAATTTGAAAAATCCGTTAGTAAATAATAAATTAAACTATACCTACAAAAATTATAAATGTGGTTTATATCAAGTATGATGTAATAACTATAATACTTCTTATATAAGTCAAACAGGTAGGACCTATGATATTAAGTTTAACGATCACATGAGTTTGCGTAAAGCTAAAAAACTAGACCCAAACTTAGCTAAACATCTAATTGAGATAAATCACACCTGTGATATTGATCAACTCAAAGTTTTACGCGTCGAAAATAAAGGTTCCAGTATAAATTTCCTGGTATATTTATTGCAAACAGAAGTTTTATAATTGCTAATTCACTGATTTTCTACTTAATCCATTACATTGGAAAGTATAACTATCTAGTAGAGGTCGGCATTTAAAAAAAATTAACATATCATTAGATCCGTACAGTTTTTCCTATTTAAATGTAACCAATTATTGTAATATTACATATTCGAAAGAAAAATAACCGTTATAGATGAAACTCAATAAATAATTTTGTTGTGAAAAATCAACATAAATGCTTACAAATTTTACGTAGCGTTACATTTCTTTAGAGTGGAATTGAAATTTATGTTTTTCTCAAGTACTTGGAATGAATACCTACATGCTGTGTATGTAAATTTCTGATCGGATGTTTCATTCGACTTTCGGATCTAATTTTTTATCCGACTTTCGGATCGGATATTTTATTCGACTTTTGGATCGGATGTCTTATCCGACTTTCAGATCAGATATTTTTTCCGACCTTCGGATCGGATATTATATACGACTTTCTTGTAGTCAGTCTTCTGAAGATGGCGTTATATATATATATATATATATATATATATATATATATATATATATATATATATATATATATATATATATGGGGTGGCTAGCTCAGTGGTATGAAGTCGGTCTGTGGATCCTGAGAACCTTGGTTCGATTCCCACAGGCGACTAACAATTTTCATAATTTAAAAAACTACCCCTGTGGCTCCTCCAACATTAACATCTTTGGAGGCCGTGATTTGACGACTGGTAACCGCACTTCATACGCAAAATATATCAATTACCGAGATCTGCTTCGGCCGAGTGCCACACCCAGTAATGGGTAGAAGGCGTGATGATATATTCATTTTATTTATTTATTTTATATATATATATATATATATATATATATATATATATATAATAATAATAATATTTTATTTAGCATTTTTACATTTTAAATGTTTATGCCAAGTCATTACAATAATATAAATGCGAGCAAAAGAAATAAAAAACATATATTTATTTTATTTTCAAAATTCCGCATCATCCATGAATTCATTAATGCTATAATAAGCTTTGTTTAGTATCTTATTTTTAATTTTAATTTTGAATTTATTCAAGCTTAATTCTCTATATTTTAATTTGAGTGTATTATAAAATTTGATACAAAAATAGTTTGGTCCATTGAGGGATGCTGTGAATTTATACTTATTGACAATTACATTGGATTTGTTTCGTGTATTATGTATGTGTAATGTTTCAAATGTTGAAAATTGTGAAATATTTTTTTTAACATGAATGAGACACTGATATATATAATGACAATGAATTGTGAGAACATTATAATTTTTAAATAGTAGTTTACAGTGTTCTACACTACAGACTTTTGCGATAATACGAATTGCTTTCTTCTGTAGTAAGAACAACCTGTTTACATGTCGGGATTTGTGACCCCATAGTAGAAGCCCATATGTCATCACAGAGTGGAATAAGGAATGATACGTCATTAAGGCAACTTCGCTTGAAACTAGAACTGACATGCTTCTGATGACATATAGTGTCCTTGACAATTTAGAGCACATATTGTCAATGTTTCCAGCACAGAGTTGGGTCTAAATAAAATCCTAGAAGCTTGACAGCGGTATTTGTCTGGATTGTGTTGGAGATACGATTGAAATCTATATTTTGATTTTTTGTTTCATTAATAGTTAGTCTGTTTGCGCAAAACCAATCGTTAGCAGTATTTAAATAATTTGATTGAATTTCATCTAGTTCTAGCGGATTTACACTGGCGTCGAAAATAGTAGTATCATCGGCAAAAAGTACATATTGAGAATTTAAATTGTAAGTTAGATCATTAATGAAAATTATAAATAATATAGGCCCTAAGTGTGATCCTTGTGGCACGCCATGTACTACGGGAAGCAGAGGAGATTGTTCTTTATTACATGATACTAATTGTTGCCGCCCTTGTAGATATGAAGCTATCAGGTTAAGCGCCGTTCCCCGTATACCATAGTATTCTAGTTTTTCAAGGAGTATAGCGTGAGATACACAATCAAAAGCTTTACTTAGGTCTAACAAAGTGGCTCTAGTAATATTTGAATTTTCAAAGTTTCTTGTGATAAAATTAATTAGTTCTAGGACAGCATCTGTCGTGCATCGGTTTTGTCTAAAACCAAATTGAGTTGGCGATATAAGTTTATTGTACTCCAGAAAAGATACTAATCTATTGTTGATTGCAATTTCTATTATTTTACTGAAACTGGGTATAATTGAGATTGGACGGTAATTACAACATTCCTTTTTGTTTCCATTTTTGTGAATAGGTATAATTTTTGAAATTTTTAGAGCATCTGGATACTTGCCTGTAGTAAATACTATATTGACAATATGAGTTAACACTTGTGATATCTGATTTGCTACACTTTTTAAAATAAAAGGATTTATCTCATAGATGTCAGTAATGTAGCTGTTGGATAGACTGCGTATAATACTAAGTATTTCTGCTTCAGTCACTGGATAATTATATAGGGAATTACAAATATTTATCTCATTTTCTAAATATTGTCTTGGGCTTATTTGGCTAGTTCCGAGAGATGATAATAATTTGTTCGCAATAGATGTAAAATACATATTAAAATCGCTTGAGGACGGAATATTTTCTTTATCGATATTTTGAGGTGCAGTATTTCTACCAGTTTGATTGATTATATTCCAAGCCGCTTTAGAAACATTACTTGCTTGTGTGATATAGTTTATGTATTTGTTTTTCCTAACTGCAATTTTGATTCATCTGTTTGTAACTGATTGTTAATATCACGTAATAAGAAAAGAGTTGCCCGTTTATTTTTCAAGTCATTGTTAAACCAAGTCATTTTATGATCTCCTAAATTTTTGTTAATTTTAACTTTTTTACATGGAAAAACTGAGTTAAACAATTCGCAAAAGGTTGCCATGAAACTGTCAAGGGCGTTATTTGGTTGGTTATGACTATAAACATGAGTCCAATCTGTCTGATCCAATAAGTTTTTGAAATTTTCAATACCTAAAAGTGTAATGTTACGCCTATATATAATATCGGTCTTTTCACTGTTTTTTGTGACAAAATTACATGACATTGAAATACAGTAATGATCTGAAATACAGAGATCAAAAATAGACGTTACAAAATCTTGATCATTAATATTAGTTACAAAATTATCGATACACGATAAACTTCTCGCTGTGTTTCTTGTTGCGTCTTTTATACCAATATTTAGATTATAAGATTTAATAGTATTTAAAAAACACTTGGTTCGTGAGTTATTTTCTAAAATGTTAATGTTGAAGTCCCCACAAATTATAATTCGTTTTTTTGTAGCCATCACTTTGTTTAAGAGTTCATCAAAAGATTCTAAAAAGTAATGAAAGTCACTGTCTGGTGTCCTATACACGCAAATAATAACAAGATTTAATTTACAAATTTCAATCGCGGTACATTCAAAGTCGATTTCGCGTGATTTGTCGCACAAGTTATTGCACACTTTAATTTCTAAGTTATTTCTTACATATATAGCGACTCCACCATGGTTTAAATGCACTCTACTGAAATGAGATGCTATTTTAAATTTTGTTATGAAAACATCTTCTATGTCATTGTTTGAGAACCAATGCTCACATATTGCGAGGGCTGAAACATCCTTCATATCACTTAGGATAGCTTCAACTTCACTGATTTTATTATTTAGTGACTGAATGTTTATGCATAGAATACGAAAGTTGTCGATTTTGTTTTTGTATCGTTGAGTTTGACTTTTATTTTTTGATGGTTTCAGTAATTGCTATTGCTTAATATTAAGAACATTTTCTTTGTATTTCTTGAGAGTTTCTTTGTATACTTAACAGAGTGGATCCCATATATTATAGTTAGTATCAATACAAGCTTTGAATTTCGAATTGTAACGAACGCAATTGATACACTTCTTATCAGTGGATTTACAATCCCTAATTGCATGGTTCTCTGCACAATTTGGACACGATGGTTGTTCTTGTTTACATTTTCCCGCAAAATGGTGGTAACCTGAACAATTGTAGCAACGTTTTATCTCAATGGCTTCAAATACTGAACAGCAATCATATCCCACCTATAATTCGCCTTCATCCATGATTTTATAATATGTATTAATGTCCACTTGTATAATTGCTTGAAAGATGTTTTTGTTTTTTCTTAATGGTAAGACATTGATAATGACGCACAAACTATCCTCACTGAAACATTGTTTATTTTGTTGCTTGATGTACGATAAAATCTCGGTTTTTTCTAACTTAGAGTATAATCCTACAACTCTGAGTCGAATTTTATGTTGGTTGAGCTGTTCTATATTATATTTATCGCTTAATTTGTCTGTGGCAATATTCATTAGTTTTGCGGATTGAGCTGAGTTAGCACACCCAATAATGATACTTCCATTTCGTGCATTTTGTACGCGCTTCATTTGAATATTTGAAGTAACAGGATCAATGTTTTTTAGAATTTCCGTTTTAGTGGTCTTCGAGGTTTGTGTCGAGTCTTTTGGTTTTAAAATAATAGGTCGTTCTACTTGTTTCACGGTGTTGGCATAATTTACTTCAGGTGGCATAGTTTCCTTTTGGATGTATTTTGTATTCGCTTCCATTAATTGCTGGAGTTCATTTTTAAATGAATTAAATAAAGTTGAAATTGTGTTACTAATTTCATGTTTGAAATCATCAAATTTATTGTTGAAATATTCCTCCGAAGTGAATTTGTGTACGCATTCATTGATACTTTTTATTTCATCTAACTTAGATTTATCTACCACTATGTGGCTTGCTTGGCATGGATTGCATAAATATAATAGGTTTTTGGCCTTATCTAGTAGTTGGAATTCGTTTTCGCTTAGTGAAATACATGATGTATGAAACCATTTATGGCAGCCTTCGCATCCCACAAGATTATCAGTTTTTTTAAATTTACATTTTCCACATTGCACGGGCATTATATCAATAAATTTATGCAGACAGCAATATGGAGGTTAATAGATTATTAGTTGGAAATGACCAAACAATTTTTCTTGAACTATTAGTTTTAAAAACTTTTGTTGGTCTCTGGTAGATACGCACAAAATTAATAAAATACCCAGCTGTTAATAATTATTTAGAGTTGACAAATATCGAAGGTCAATGAACTGCCGTGAACGTTTGCAGGTAGTATCTCGCACAAAGATTTACAAGTGTAAAAATAATGAGTAAATGATATTGCGCAGTATTGAATTTGAAACAATTCTTAAAATATGAGTTCATAGACAACCGAAACAAAAATTTATGTAGTTCAACTTACTCACATTTTTTAGCTTTGCAAGATGGTACCGCACAAGATTATTAAACCATCGAAATTACTGCTTAAAATTTTTGAAACACGCAGACAGAAGTTTTTTGCGACTGCACACATAGATCGAAGACTTTTCACAAAATTGAACAGTGTTGGTACGAAAATACGTCAAATGTTTCAAAATAAAAACGACCTATGCTACTCGTACATTTATTTTAAATTTCCTTTTCCCATAATTGTTTTCACGAAGGATATAAATATAGAAATCTGTCTATTCGAAATTGCAGCATCAAGTTGAAATAATATTGATATTTATAAGGTTAATATTAGTGATATGTTATTACTATTACATAATAATAGTGTTTATACTGAAAGAATGCTGCAAGTGATGATGCTAAAAAAAAAGATTGAGCGAGAAATAAGTCAGAGAAAAAAACATTACACTAACCTCATCTGTCAAATGTGTTTTTTAAAATATATTCTTTTGACTTCATTTTATAGCACTTAACGAGAAATATAACCTTGTCTTCTTCACTCTTACCAAAATATCTTCAGAAATATTATATTCTTCTTCTACCATCTCCAAAAATAAAGAACGGAGCACAATTGATGTTTAAAAGGTATGAACAAAATAAAGAAACAACACTCTTCTCAACGCAATGCCACAGTTGCTTAACACTCCGACATTCATTATTATAATCATAATTATTATAATTTAAAACTAATTATAAATATTCTAGTGTAAAATAAAATCTAATTTGCACCACAGACGTTACTAGATTTACTGATTTCTAAATATAACTCTACCTGTCAGCGTTACCAGATGGCTAAATATTATTTCCCTAAAACTAAATCAGAAATATATATATATATATATATATATATATATTCATACAAATACACAAGTTTCACATATAAATGAAGACACATGTTGAAAAATTTGACAGTTGTTGATATTTGCTTATACATTTGGATTATAGTGATATTACTCATGCACATCGCAAAACAAATTATAAATATAAATAAATATTTCATCACGCCTTCTACCCATTACTGGGAGTGGTAAGATCTCGGTAAGTGATATATTTTGCGCGTGAAGTGCGGTTACTAGTCGTCAAATCACGACCCCCAAAGATGTTAGTGGTGGAGAACAACAGAAATAAATGGCATGATCAACTTTTTCAACTCTTTCAATAATTTTATACAATTTTCTCTAGAACTGGAGGATAAGGGCTCACTAAACTTTCTTGATCTCACAATCATAAAAAATGATGGCAGGTTTACAATGTTTGTTTTAAAATATTCCGTTTTTAAATTGATTTTTTTGCTCCCTTTCATCAAAAAACAATTTTTGTTTTATTCATAACCTCCATGCACCTCCCTCGGTTGATTTTGTCACGCTTTACCAAAATTAAACACTGGTCACCTTATAATAGATAAGCAATGGTCTGGGATAGATTTGATCTCAGTTCTTACATGCATCTTGAACCAACAATATCATCCTCTTACCCCTTGACAGCATGTCCCATGGAAAACAACAACAATTTGTCAGTGGTTTTTTTAGCTCTTATCCAGAGCAGTCGTCTCTCTTTTGTATGTGCAAGATGTTGTCTTGTCATATACGAGTATTTAGTAGTTCATTTTATTTCATCGTGCATTTAACTTGTCAGTAGAATATAATTGCGCGATCGTAGAATCGAGCTGTTTTACAATAAGAGATTTTACCAGCACCGCTATATACTCGTACCACCGATAGCTGATAAATCCTGATCATAGTGCCCTCACATTGCATCACCAGGAAACTGGGCTTATTTTCCATTTCCTGGACACTGTCCACAGACAGATTCCTATTTTTAATGAAATATTGAAAATAATATCTCAAAGAAAAAATATTTCTAAATTAACATTTATTTTTAATTAGAAAATTTCTTATTCCTGTACAAAACTTTAATAGATTCACATAGCAAATATATTAACATATTTCCACTTTTAAACTGTGCTATTTTTTATATACTTAAATATTATGGTGTATAATAAATCCCACCTTACCATTGGTGTTTTGAATTTTAATTTGCCCAACACAGGATTTAAAAATTGCACGCTACTGTAACCTGGAAAGTTACCCTCGTCCACCCTAAATTCTCCCTATTGATTGCATCACAATTTCGCACCGTTATTTGATTCATCGCACATTCCCTGCGTTTCTGTCTATAGTCTTCGTGCATTATCACCCAGGAGGGCTATCACGTGATATAAGCTGTTACAGGGTGAGGATTTATTCAGCCAGTAGTCTACTCTTTTCCGCTAACTCGTTAACATCAGGGTTTTTCGTCAACCCGCAAAATATTATTATCTACGACACATTTGAACTTATAATTCGAATGCAGTTTTGACATTTTATATCAGTGACAGGAACAAAACAGACTTTAGTATGAGATTTAGCTACGTAACAGAATCTGCATTTAGTCGGCGTTTCCTGCCTATAGAACTAACTTATCATATACTCGTATTTAACTTTGAGCTAAAAGCTTTTGTATATAAGAATGATTTGTCTGTCTTAATTATAATAATAAATATTAATTTCAGATAAAATCTTAACATGTACAGCTATAAGTATTCAAATTATGCAGGTGCACAACATTTCTAATAAAGAGTAACGGAGCGCGACACAGAATCGTTTAAATCGTAGCAGAAATGCCGTCGCACAAAAACTTTAAAATTCAGATGCTGCTATCTCGACTGCAGTTCATTCCGTGGAATAATAAATACGGATTCTTTTAGAAAATTATGTACGAGGACAAATTAATGTACTTTTAACTTTACCTCTTTCAACACTAAAACCTACTTTGCCGCATACTTTATTTACAACTGTTATACCCGGCTGCACCACTCCGGTATAAGAGTAAGATAATTTAAAAGTTTAGTTTAAATATTAAATTCATTTGAAGCATGTACTAAGCGAGGTTTAAAAAACAAAATCTGTAATTTAAGATACACTGTAGAAATTTTGGGGTTTTACGATTGACATTATACGTTTTTGACAGAGGTATCATTTGTATTTTGAATAAGTATAAAAATATAAACTATTTTATTTATTAATATACCATGTTTCGATTTTCTAAATAATCATTTCTTCGTATAGGTACCTCATTCTTTCTATTATTTCTTTAATATTTAATTTTTAATTTCTGTGAAATAAAGTGGCTATAAGAATGTATAATTAACATAATAATAAAATTTACTTTCACGCTGCAAAAAATATCATGTTAGCAAAAATAATGTTAAAAAACATGGCGAAATAAAATATTTGACAAAATAAATACAAAAATAGGCGTGTATCATTTGCCATCAACTGGATCAAACCTGGATCGCTGGATTACTTCGCTGACTTTATTTGGAATACTTGAATTACTTATTTTAATTTACTTTGAAGTCATTCGCTCCAATAGGTGCACCAGTTTTCTTAATTCAGTTCATTTAGTCATGTTGTCTAATTTATCTGAATTATTTAAGTGATCTAAATGGCAAATGGAATACAGGTAATGTATACCGGATCTAGTCCACTGGCACGAAGGTTAGACCATTTTTTATACTTAATTTGATTTTAATCGAAGTTTTGTTAAACGGTAAATTTAATCGATGTAGTGCAGCCCGGAATTAATGTCTTTATTTAACGATCCATAACTGTAATTTACAATAAAAAATTTTTATTCGGCAAAGATAAAAAAAAATATATCATCACGCCTTCAACCCATTACTGGGTGTGGCACTCTGCCGAAGCAGATCTCGGTAAGTGATATATTTTGCAAAGATGTGTAATTGAAAAGCTGCTAAGTAAGTATATTTTTTTTAAAGAGTTTAAGTCATATGAATGACTTTGAAGTTTGATAAATTTAAAGTTTATGACAGAAAAATTCGGGAAACGCCCGGACTCGAACCGAGGACCTTCAGCTTGCCAGGCGTCAACCGAATTTATCTGTCATAGTGTCTAACACAGCATCGATCCCAAGACTCCTATGTCTCACAGGAATTCGTTCAGGGGAGCCGTGGCTTAGTGGTTAAAGCATCATCCCGGCAAGCTGAAGGTCCTCGGTTCGAGTCCGGGCGTCTCCCGAATTTTTCTGTCATAAACTTTAAATTTAAGTATATTTTATTATTATTAATAATACAAAGTCTTTATTTTATTAAACCATTTAGTGAGTTATTTTGGTACTCTAGGCAAACTAAATATTTGACTGCCCTTTTTCCCATCTTCAGAAAGAAAAGTATTGACAGGATTACCGGATATTAACCTTATTTGCTATGTAGAATATATATGTTAAAATATTTTATCCCTAGGGAAACTATGTGCATACGAGGTCGGTTCAAAAAATACGCGGACTGACGTCATAAAACAAAAATGTACTTTATTCAAAAATTACATGTCTGGATACCTTTTAAAGTACTCTCCTCCCCAACGCACTTACCCCAACGGTGTTTCCACTTGTTGAAACAGTCCTGGTACGCTACTTTTGTAATGTGGTGGGGAACAATAGTGATTAAGTGTTTGGCCAAAAACTCACGAGTCGTCCGTCATCAGACGTGGCACAAATTTCGCAGCAACACGGGGCATCTTCAATTTTTCGATCAAAATTTCGTAACAAGATCTAGCTGATATCCCACACTCTTCAGCAAGCTCTCTGACGGTAAGACGACAATTTGCCCGTACCAGGGCGTTGATTTTATCGAAGTGTGGATCCTCAGTTAATGTGGAAGAACGTCCAGTACGCTTATCATCTTCAATAGACTGTCGACCATCCTTAAAATATTTATGCCACTTGAAACATGCCGTACTATTCATAGCAATATCACCGTGAGCCTTGTTGAGCATAAAAAATGTTTAAGTCGAAGATTTTCAATGTTTAACACAAAATTTTAGAGCAAGTCGCTGCTTCTTCACGAAAAATCGCACTTCACTAAATAGCGCGTAGCTAATCAACAAATGAATATAACTGCAATCGGGAAAACGGCGTTATCATCAGCTGATATTTACAAACCTAGCGACACGAAGCGTATTCTCGTGTAACCAACTGATGCCGCACAATTCAAACAGTCCGCGTATTTTTTGAACAGATCTCGAATTGTTTCTATAGGGAGTTTTTATTGTTTTGAAATTTCAGTTATCTAAAATATTTAATTCTCACAGCAAAGTTTAGTTAGCAAGGTACGGTAAATAGTTCATGTGTAATAAGCGGGAACGGTTGAAGGTCTTTGAGTAACAGCTCTGACTCACCTTGATTCTGGGAGGAACAACTTTGGACATTTCCTATCGCAATTATGGAAAAGTTTAACTTTTTCTAGTTTCATTTTTCTGATAATAATTATGAGTGAACTAAAGATATTAACGTGCAAAATTTCTTATTTTTTATATATGTATATCTCTTCTTTTGGCAATGAATTCTTATAATTTATAGATGACTGAAAATCTATAATATATATGTATAAAAGGCATAGAAAAAGACTTGATAACAAGGAATATAAAGTATAAAATTGATTTCAAACCTTGTCGGCTCAATGCATGTATTAATTGGTATATACACGACATACATTTTACATACAGAGTTCATAATGTGACATATAATATGAACGGTGGTAGTTGTGACGTCATCGGTCTCTCGGCTCTACTGATTAGCTCCATCTCTCGACCACCTCGTCTCGATCATACCTGCATGACAAAACACAACATGTTATTCTATTCTCGGTCGACGTTCACTAAGAGTTACATTTCAGTTAGTACAACAAAGTTACGATCGTAAGTACAAGGCAGGCCCCCAACCTGAACATGTCCCTGACACACTATGGATTTCACATTCATTCGAGGTCCCTGACCTCATTGTTGCGGGTATTTAGACCCGATTGTTGCGAGAGTGTTTCATCTCAACCAGTGCCGGAAGGATAAGGTTCTAGGCACGAAGCAGGTCCCTGACCTGTGAATGTCCCAGACATCCTGTGGCTCCCAGATCCACCCGAGGTCCCTGACCTCATTGTTGCGGGTATTTAGACCCGATTGTTGCAGGTATTTAGACCCGATTATTGCGAGAGTGTTTCATCTCAACCAGTGCTAGAAGGATAAGTTTCTAGGTACGACGCAGGTCCCTAACCTGAGAATGTCAGATATTCTGTGGATCCCAGATCCACCTGAGGTCCCTGACCTTATTGTGGTGGGTATTTAGACCCGATTGTTGCGGCCGTGGATGTCCCAGACATCCGTGTGAATCCAATTCACACGAGGTCCCAGACCTCATCGGTGCGGATATTTAGACCCGATCGCTGCGGGTATTTAGACGCGATAGTAGCAGGTCCCCGACCTGATCATTGGATCAGTACCGTCGTATGCGCTTAAAACCGCTAAACACAAAAGAGGAGGGACTCCAATTACAGACAAGTAAATTTACCCCGTGGTTATTAGTAAGCAGCCAATGATGGATGCGCAGCTGGCTTCGCAGAGCCAGCGCGGAGAGCCCTCAGTACGGCCCTGTATTTCACCACCACCTGAACAGTAATTGCAGTATGCTCTTGAATGCCGCAACCTGGCGGAGGGACTTCAGTACTGAGTTCTTAAGGAAGGCATAGTGTGGAAACAGAACATAGCACATCGGTGCGGGTACTTAGACCCGATCGTGGCGGGTATTTAGGCCCGATAGTAACAGGTCTCTGACCTGATCATGGATCAGTACTTCCGTATGCGCTGAAGACCGCTAAGCACAAAAGAAGAGGGACTCCAATTACAGACACAGGTAAATTGCACACACGCTGTGATTATCTAATAGCAGCCAATGACGGATGCGCAGCTAGGTTCGCTGACCCAGCGCGGAGAGCCCTCAGTACGGCCCTGTGTTTCATCACCACCTGATGTAGCAATTGTAGTATGCTCTTAAATGCCGCAACCTGGCGGAAGGACATCAGTACTGAGTTCTTAAGGAAAGCAGGGTGTGGAATACATAATATAACATATGGTGACACAATACACAATATTTGATCAAACACATATAACCATAAATACCACACCAAACATGAATATATCATCAATTAACATGCCATTTAATAAACAACACCAAATCACTGCAGATCTCTGCATACGCTGCGCCTCGACATAGAATGACAGTGAGATAACTCACCTTTAATTACTGCTAATTCAACATAGTGTCCAGGTAACAATGAATGTATAGTTCTACACATCACTGATTCACTTGTATCCAGAGTCGTTCACAACCACCATCAGCCACATACTGAACGTCTCAGCGTCCGCTGCCCCCGCACGCTACGTCATCACATCTTTCGTTGACAGATGTATGACCACCAGCGCTTCCAAATCAATATATATATATATATATAAATTTAGTCCCAAATAAATAATTTTATTTGAAAACATTTCATAACATAAATCTAGGTATTTACATTTGCGGCACATTTCCACCGTACTTCCATCGCCAATGTGAAAGCGACCCTGATAACAAGTGTCTTGGGACTGCCGCCTTGTCTGTCGGTTCAGAACTGAGAAACGGATTTCAGGTATTCGTAGAGAATCCGCAATTTTACATATTATAGAGATTACGTAAGTGACAGACTTCATTCGTCGATTCGATGTTGAAGAAAGTGGGAATGTAAATATCTCTAACAAGAGGATATAATAAAAATTATTGTGATGTTTTGATTCCTTCTAAGTTTTATTGATGAATGTTTAAATAATAAATTCAGTAAATGGTCAAGTTTACAGTACAATGATAATTCTTAGCACCCAACGGAATCCTGTAGAATATCAGAATTTTATGTTATTAATATTAATATTTTTACAGAGTTAAAATAATATTGTATGCATTTCTAAATTATTGCAAATTATTTTAATTAAAGTTAATTACAGGAAAAAAATATGTTAAATACGTAGGTAGAACTTGGTGGAAAATATTTTAGATTTCTTAAACATTTGGTCAGTAGTTTAAATAACTCTCCTAATAATACAATTTGTAAATTCATGCAGTAGTGGAGTGCAGTTTTCTAGCGGTTAGCGGAAATTCTGGCTTTTTAAATAAATTTTTGACCCAAATAACGTTTTTAAAAAAACATCATAACTAAATAGATATATATATATACGTACATATATAACATCAACTAATTAGACAATAATATTTTGTTCACTAGGGAAGTTTCATTATACTAGTTGTACATTTTGACTGCATGGCAGCCGAAATATACATCTAATATAATAAAACTTCCCTAGTGAAGAAAAGAATGTTGTGTTGTTTATAAACATTTATCTTCACACAGCTCCAAACTATATATTAATTAATTACAGTTGGTGTTGGTACTATTTGAAAGGAAATCAAAATTGAATAGTGTATCATTGGTACGACAAGCGATCAAACGCAGAGAAGCCCCGCAGATAAGTTGTTTTGTTGCTGTTCTTATTTAAATACTTTCATATTCATAAAAGTTTAAAATATGCCTAGTACTAATACAATCAGAAATTTATAGACGAATGCATGTGAGATCTACAATTAAAACAATGGCTAGTAATAGTTTGGTGTACAAATACAAAACTCTCTTATTTTGAGTAAGTGTTGCTATCTAGTGGATTTCTAGCTTATGAAAAAAATTATTGGTCGTCATTCGTCGCCCATAAATTTTAACAGAGGCTAGAAGGAGAAACTTTCGTCGAAATATAATACTTATAAGTTTTATTAATATTATTTATTATACTAGTTAATTTTAGTTTACTATAACCGAAATAGAAGTTTTAAATATCATCGAGATCCCAATAGTGTATTTTATACAAGACAATCTGTCTATATCTATTTAACAAAAAGGAGTATTAATTCAATACGAAATTAAAAGGTCTGCACTAAATACATGTACGTGTAACTAACTATACTAAAGAAAATCCAATAAATAATTTCAATCATGGTCAACTCTCATTCAGCTATTCGGATTGACATTGATGCGTATTCGGAATTTAAATTCCGTACGCCGTATTTAATAACAAACAACCCAAATTAAAACTAAATACATCGATTTCAATTTATCGTGAAAAACATTAATCTGAATATATGTAAAACTTTTAAATTCAATTAAAATTTAAAAGGATGCATTTGTTGTAGAATGATGTCAAATTTGAATGTTTATTTGCTAATATAACGTAAATTTCATAAAAAACTGAAATGAAATGTTTAATTTTATTTTTGAATTTATAAGTTTATCCTAATAGGGCAGATAATACCGAGATATGAATATATTGACATTGTAAGAGATATGACAAATATAATGCTAAAGAATAGTCTTGAGTAAATAAGAATTATGTGCAATTTCATTATTATCTGATCATTGCGATGGTGCGCCTAATTCAGGTGCCGTGCCGCTGAGAAAAGGGGCATCGGTCGTACAAATCGTTGTGGAGTAACCATGTAACTAAGTTTTAATTAAATACAAAAATTATAATTATAATTTAATTTACTTTGCTCGTAATTTTTTTTTTTTTAATTCTAGTAAGAATATCTATTAAATTTATCCGTATAGTTCAATTTCCGCAAATAAATTATAAACGGTACGGATATTAAAAAAAATAACACACAAGATAAAACAAGGAAACCTTTGCTAAAAAAAGTACAAATGGATTTTAATTTTTGAATAAAATAAACAAATAAATACCTCATCACGTCCTTCTTCTCATAACTGAGTGTGGCACTTTACCATATCAGATCTCGTTAAGTTGATTTATGTGCGTAATGTGCGGTTACCAGCCGTCAAATTAGGGTCCCAAGGATGTTAGTAGAGAGGAAGCCAAAGAGGTAGTCTTAAAATTGTTTGTCGGCTGTGGGAATCGAATCTGGGTTCTCAAATCTACAGGCTGACTCGACACCACTGAGCCACCTATCCCATAATGCTCGCTTTTATTGGACTTTTTAAAAATCAAACATCTAACATTATTAAATTGTTAAAATTAATTTTCTCCTCCCTTCCGAAGTAAATGTAGCAACTTGTTAGTGGTAGTTATTGTCAAAAGTCATTCCTTTACTGCTCCGTTTAAACATTTTTAATTCCTATTGATAATAAGTGTCTTCTATTTGTTTTTTGTCTCTGGTCTCATCTTGCAGCAGTGTAAAGTACTTAACATCTGAATTCAGAATTTCTAAATATTTTCTCTAACAATTTTTGTTAGAACGTTAATAACTTTATTTTGAATATTGTCACGTTTACAAAGGTCTTTAGCAAATATTACCGATCTTTAATTAATTTGGAATAATTTATTAATGTTATTTCTAATGTTATAACAAACTGGGAGAAAATCATAACTTAACTGGTAGAGCTAAAATTTCGCACGTGATTTAAGGCTGTGAATGCAGGGCGGTATTAGAGAATATTTACATACCTATATAGTACTAAACTCCGTTAGTATGCGGGTGGCAAGAAATAAGCAAACTATTAATTTCTATAAAGGAATCTATATTGAACATACTGATTTATATGTTACAGCAAAGGTTTACAAAAATACTTAAGTAATACATTGACGATAGATCCAAACGAACCATTGTGGAAAAGCTCGTAAGGTAACACAACAGCGATTTGGGCAGACGTAGTCAGAAGATGCACACAACACTGATAGACTGATTGATTCGTGTTAAAAACTAGAGTTTTCATATGCCACCATCCCTACACTTTGAGGTGACGTATCCGCAGGAGTCTTTGGACCCATTTGGTTGGAAAGTTATGAAAGACACTCAAAGTCATACACATGTCGATCTATGAAGCCTTGATCATGTTATTAGAATATAATATCCAACCATAGTGGTTGAGAAATATCGAGATGACCAATATCTGATAATATGTCTGATGGATGTCACCACCTCAAAGTGCATAAATTCCTAACCATATCGGAGAAGTGCATTTATGACGAATGATATAATTAAATTTCATGTTAAGACTACGTCGCCTAGTTCTAGCCCACCGAATGCTCTTAGAAGCTTCCCACGTTCTAGGAACTCATGACCTGTAGGAGGCGTCTCTCAGAAGAGCCTATGCTTACGTTGTTTTGAATCAAGGTAAGACGTTGTACACGTCTCTAATTAAAAAGTAATCTAAATCTGTCTCTCTCGTGACAATGTCTGGTGAAGTGCAGTAAGCATTTTTTTGAATTTTTACATAACATTATTTAAGGGTTAGGTAGCTCAGTGGTATCAAATCGGTCTGTGGATCCTGAGAACCCTGGTTCGATTCTCACAGCCGACAAACATTTTCACCACAATAAAATTACCTTCGTGTCTTTCCCACCACTAACATCCTTGGGGGCCGTGATTTGACGGCTGGTAACCGCACTTCACGCGCATAAATATATCATTTACCGATATCTGCTTGAGCAGAGTACCACACCCAGTAATGGGTAAAAGGCGTAATGATATATTTATGTTTTATTTATTTTATGAATTCTTTATCCTTTTAAAGTATATACTGAAATAGTTTAAAAAATAAACGTTCTTCAACGTGCGTTTCTAAATTGAATTCTCCACGAAAACTTAGCTCATTTACAGCAATAAATTGAAAGATTTCAGCAATATTTTTTATACAATACTTATTTTGCACTAGAAGAGGTACTTCGCTAACAAGTGGCGATACTATTTGATTAGTATTTTCTCTCAGAATTTTTTCATTCCAATTTCATAGCCTGGGTATACATTTTTAGTACCTAGAAAATGCTCTTTAATCGAGAGTTTTTCCGGAATCGAAAGTCAGTTACAGTAAAAAATATTTCTTTTAAACTAAGTACCTGAAATTGCACACTCGGATAGCAAAAAACAGCATCGCGTTCACTTGAATAAAGTAGCCATTTAAATCGATTATAGCAGTCTGCGCGAAATGAACGATGATTCCCTTTAGGGTATTTACTGAGGCACACTTACCTAATAGTTGCCGCAATAAATCTGTATTATTTGTATTTTGTTTTTGTTGACTATGCTCCTCATTCTCAGAAATTGTATTCGAGACACTTGTACTTAGTTATGTTAAATTCATATTACTAGGCTTATTAATAGAGACCGAATCTGCCAAATCAACTGCTATATCCATGATAATAATATAATAACGATCACTTAACAAGATCAATGCCTTGATCGAAGATTAAATGTATAATTAACAAATTGACGACGATATGCATATCGTATTACTACTACCGGCTTCAAATAAGTGCCTAATATATTAAACTGCAGTTCTGATACAAAATATTTGATACAATTTTTAAATTATTTGTTGTATATTGCGTGTCAGAAACAAAAAAAAAAGACCACTGGACCAGTCATTAAATCACAACCTTAAAGATATTAGACGAAAGGAAGCCACAGATGTAATTTTAAGGCGGTGTAAACTGTTTATCTACTGATAGATTCGAACTAGGATTCTCAAATACACAGTCTGATTTGAAAACACTGTGCCATCTACCCCATTTTTATTTTGCGTTACAAAAAATATGAAAATATTTCATTTCAATAATTTTAAAGTGTTTTAATTGAAAATTTTCTATTTCATACATTCATTATAATAGAAAAAATCACAAAGAACAAGAACATTTAATATCTACTTAAAAAAAATCTGATACAGTGTTCTCTTCTAATAATATTTATATTTAGGTGGATAGCACGTATTAATGATCAATAATTATTGCTTAACTGTATCATACAAAAAAAAAAAACCGTACTGATTAATGTTAATGGGAGAGTTTGCTAAATAAGCAATTTCAAATATTTATAAAGGCTTCTTCATATTCAGAGAACAAGAGTACAACTATAAAATATTAAATATAGGTTTTTGGTAAAACGAATTGTGATGTCTAAATTTACAATTGGTTAAATAAAAGATCGTTGACAGTTTAAAAAAAAAAATAATCAAACATGAAGTAAAGTAGTAGTTATCATTTGAAAAGACACTGAAATTTTCATGAGTCGAATTTATCTCTTTTCGTAAAATATCCATAATGATAAAGGTCTAAATGGCTAGAGAACGCGATACATGGCAAAACACGTTCTTTTGGACATGCAAATGGCTTAAAAATAATGATAATATATATATATATATATATATATATATATAGTATTTTAATATGTTTTCCGGATAGTGAAATTAAAAGTAAACAATTAAAATTTACAAACTAAATTCTTATTTTTGCACATAAAAAACTGGTTCCCAGTTTTCTCATACTTGTCACGTTTTGCGGTGGTGCCGGAGATAACTCTGGAGCTAAAATCCGGGATTAGAAAGCGTTGTAAGGTATCAGCAGAAGCAGAGCCAGTTATTTATGATGTGCTGAATGTTTGTCATATTTTGCATATTAAAACATCCTGTACAAAGAAATGTGTTAAGCAATATATAAAAAAACATATTTATTTAGTTGACAAAATCTATAAAGTTATCCTTCTTTAGCAAAAGTGCGTCGAAAGAATAATTAAAACTTGAAATCTATCAAATTTTTGCTCCAAAACAAGCATCCTACAAAAAAATTACAAGGATGTATAAAAGAATATGTGTTAATTGAGTTTTTGATACTGTAACGTTTTTCGTCTTTCTGGAAGTGTGTAGAATGTTCAAGGCACAGAAATGACTCACAAGTATTTATTTTAAACGAAAATAAAAGTATTTATTTAATGAATGAATATAAAATAACAGAAACTTATTTAAAACTAATTAACACTACAATAAATCTTAAACACTACTAATAAATATTTAAACAATAATATTATTTATATAACGGTCACTAACACTACTATTTATATTACGTACACTTGAGCTGTTATTTATTTCACCACATTTATATTACGCGTTCGAAGTCTACTGTTAACTGTCCTCAGTCACTCGACCTCGGCTTATATACTCCCGTCCGTAGAACAGTTCTCGAATATTTCAGAACGTCCTAGAATATCCCGTCAAACCACACGCTCAGACATGCGAGCGAACACTATGCACAAGTGAGGTAACGCTGCTACGCACTTGTTTCTCGAGAAGGTTTCTGGAATGCTCTCGACTGTCTGGCTTTAAATTCGTTACAATACATTTTAAAATTTTTTGGAATTTAAATATGTAATGATTTTTTACTCGAAAAGAATCGAATTTACAGAAAAATTTCAAAGAACAGAAATTGCTTAAAATTTATCAAGAAATACGCGTATTTTTTTTTAGAATTCTCTGAGACATTTAAAATTTTCCTAAAAGTCCAAAAAAATTAAATAATAAACAAATGTATCAAAAAATTCTAAAATAATTCACTCGAATTTCTTAATTAATGCTAATAATTTCTTTTTACATAAATTTTTTTGTGGAATGCCTTGTTTTAGAGTAAAAAATTGATAGATGTCAAATATTAATTATATTTTCGACCCGCTTTTGCTACAGAAGAGTAACTTTTTAGAAAAATTGACAAGAGACAAAAAAAAACATTTTATCAACAGAGAATGAGATTCTGTCGTCAAAATGAAAAGAATATACAAACCGAAGCATTTTTCTCGTGATTGTTGCGACGTTCTGTTGGTCATATTCTCAAAGTTCAGTTGCAATTTGACTAGTCGTGGCTGTCGCACGTTTTAGGAACTCATCATTTATATAATCAATGTATTATTAAGAGGGCAAAGAATCACATCCTTCTAACTTGTACAGATTATATCGCAATTGGCATTTGTTAAAAATTATTTTTTACATCAGAGACATACCCGATTCAATATATAGTGATATCACATGTCCGGAAGGTTCTCATTAGCCACAAGTATTTTCGCTTGATAAATAAGAGACATATGCGGAGTAGAACGAAACTAACTATGACATCTCAGCACTGGTTTTTCAAACTGTTCGTCGTTTGCTGGTATATACATTTTCAACACGTTGTATATTTATTACAATAATTTAATTTCGTATTCTTGGTCTTGCAAGTTCTATAAAATATGATTTTCAAACAGTAAAATTATTTTTCAAGAATTCAATCGTTCATTATTTGCACTCTATGAACGAAAACAGTTAAGTACCACTGGAACGACCTTGGGACTTCACAACCCCAACACAAATCTTGTAGTATATTCCGAAAATGAACTACGATGCGGTTCAACTTTACCACGGTTACGGTTAGAATGACGTCATAACGGAACACTTTCACGATGACAGTTGTTACTTGACAGATGAGTTTCGAAATGTGAAATTTATTTAATATGGAAAAATGTTTATAATATAAAAATATTGTATTCTGCATCACACCTGCTTTAAGTTAAATATAGGGATAGAAAAATAACACAAAGAAAAAAGTAAATATGAGCTTCAGAACAAGTAATAAATTCATCTAATATGAATATATACTGTTAAATAATAAAAATACATTTTGTATCACATGTTTATTTATCAGTCATCATAAAAATATAGTTTTATAAGACAAAAATCCACAAACACTGCAAAAGCCGCCAAACACGTTTCAAACTTGTCAACAACAGCTGTGAAATAACCAAACTAACCGCCGCTCGAGCACGGTTAGTTTGGTTATTAAAAACTAACCACAATTTTAAAAAACCGTGTTCCGTAATGAAACCGGTTATTGAAAAAACTAACCGGTTCATTTTCGGAATACACTATTGAAAAAAATCATATCTCTTGTAATACAAAGAATTTTCAACCAGCGTTTCACTGATCGTCATAGTTTATTATGTAGTTACTTAAAAAAAAGTAATAAAAAATAGGTTCAAGAGCCCATTGTCGTATCCACTGCCTCGGCCGCTTGGCCGATGCTGTATATTTTTTTGTGTTATGTTGTCATGCTATGTCCAATTTATCATATCTTATTTAAAATTCGTTTATCTATGTGTTTTCTGTGGTTTTCCTTAGGATCAGATAAATACCAGAGTATTATGTATCTCCACAAACGAAATAAATAACATTTAAACAGTTACAATATTTAATTTCTTTACTTCCTCATAACCTACCACATTAACGGCTTCAAAGAAAATATTTTGGTCAATATAAAATTAAATAAACACCACGAAAATCAAACACAACGAATCTTGATAGATCCTAAATAATTTGAATTTTTAATACAGACAATAACCACGTCATACTAGCGAACTCTTTGAAGTGTTGTATCAACTTTGTTATATACGTAAAATAGAATAAACAAATATTGCAAGTAAAATGTAAATATTTTTTATTTATTCACTCGACGACAGCTCAACAACAATGCATATTATCAGTGCGTTAACCGGAACCCGGATTATGCCTCCCCAAGTATGAAGCTGCTGACCGGAAGTGCAGTGGTAATTTACGACGACGCGACGCAGCCCGCAGCTGGACTTCTTTAATACAAGCACAATGTAACTACTGATTTATGACATTAAAATATTTTATAGAAATAAGCACAGCGCATCCATGGATTTAATTTTAAAATGTCTCAGAATATTCTAAAAAAATACACGTATTCCTTAATAAATTTTATGCAATTTCTGTTCTTTGAAATTTTCTGTTTTTTCAGAATTTTTTAATCCTTTTTTTAAATTTTGTTTTTTTTTATTGAAGAATTTTAGAATTTTAAAATATTATGAAAGCACAGAAATTGCTTAAATCAAGGAATACGTGTAAGTTAATTTAAGATTTTCTGAGACATTTCAAAATTTTCCTAAAAGTCCAAAAAAATAAAATAATAAAGAAACATATCAAAAAATTATGAAAAAAATCGCTCGTATTCCTTGATAAATGCTTATAATTTTTTGTCACATAATTTTTTTTCGTAGAATGCTTTGCTTCCTAGTAAAAAATTGATAGATATCAAATATTCATTATTTTCTCGACACACTTTTGCTAAAGAAGGGTAACTTTTTAGAAAAATTGGCAAGAAACAATTTTTTTTAGTTTATCGACTGGGAATAGGATTCCCGCATCAGAATGAAAATAGAAAACAAACCCAAGCATTTTATGCAACTTTTTTTTTTAAATCTCTTAAAAAAAGTGACCAAATCAGCCCTAAATCATTAAAATTATTAATTTCGCTACTCATATGTGAAAACTAGATATTTTTTCGATTTTTCAATGCCGTTGAAAAAAATTTTGACGCTTCAAATTTTGGAGAATGTGGGGCTTCCCAGAAAATGGCCCATATTTATTATATCCAAAACAGATTATTGTAACAACGAAACAATCGTAACACTAAAAAGCATTTCCTAAAATAACATTTGACAGAAAAAGTTACTAATAATTTAAAATAATTTAATATCTGAAACTATATCAGCAAACAAATTTCATTTGGGAAAATATATTATTAAATTCTAAATATAAAATTCCGAAAACCGACCAAAATAGAGTACATAAATTTAAGTGTCTAGACTGTGATGCGATTTACATTGGGCAAAGCGGATTAAGGAACACATTAACGCCATCAACAAATAAGTTTTTTCTACAGGTTCCATCATAAATTGCCATAAATTCACCCGGCCAGTAAAGAATTAAGATTGAATCTTTTAGAAAATTTTGAAATAAAGAAATCCATTAATTCTAAAACAAATAATTATAAATGACCAAATATATGTTACAAACTCACCGCTTCTTAATAGGTTTTAACTAATAAATAAATATTACTCTTCTTACGTATATATGATTATTGTCTGATTAAAGTAAAATAAAATCTTAAGTTGTGTTTTATTTATTAGTGTTAATATGTAATAAGTACCGACTACTCCCTCACTTATTAGTTAGTAATTTATCAAACTAAATTATAAAGAGAAAAATTGGGACATCGCTGGATTTGAATCTGGGACCTTACGAACTTCGAAGTTTTCCTACAAACTACCAAAATATTTTTTTTCATCTAGTGTCAATAAAATTAAATATGTAGTTTCCATATACGTCTAATAAAATAAATATTAAATATGAAATTGAAAATTAAATGTTGATGTGAATTTAATATCCTAAAACAGTCATAAACAATGTAGAAAATAGTAAAAATTCAATCCATGGATGCACTGTGCTTATTTCTATAAAATATTTGAATGTCATAAATCAGTAGTTACTTTGCACGCGTATTAAAGAAGTCCGGCTGCGGACTGCGTCGTCGTAAATTAGCACTGCACTTCCGGTCAGCAACCCCATACTTGGGGAGACATAATCCGGGTTCCGGTTAACGCATTGATAATTGTTGTTGTGCTGTCATCAAGTGAATAAATGAAAAATATTTACATTTTACTTGCAGTATTTGTTTATTCTATTTTGCGTATATAACAGAGTTGTTCCAACACCTAAAAGAGTTTGCTAGTGGAACGCGGCAATTGTCTAGTATTAAAAATTTATTATTTCAAATTATTTAGGACCCATCAAGATTCGTTGTGTTTATTTGATTTTATATTGACCACAATATTTTCGTGGAAGTCGTGAATTTGGTAGGTTCGAGGGAGTAAAAAATAAAACATTGTAATTGTTTAAATGTTATTTATTTCGTTTATGGAGATACATAATACTCTGGTATTTACCTGATACCTAAGAAAAACCACAGAAAACACATAGGTAAAGGAATTCTAAATAAGAAATGATAAATGGGACATAACATGACAACATAACACAAACAAAGGATACAGCATCGGCCAAGCGGCCGGAGCAGTGCATGCGACAATAGGCTCCTGAATCTATTTATTATAATTTTTTTTATGAAACTACGTAATAAACTATGATGATCATTGAAAACGCTTGTTGCAAGTTCTGTATATTACAAGAGATATGATTTTTCTGAAAATTTGTGTTGGGGTTGTGAAGTCCCAAGTTCGTTCCAGTAGTACTTAACTGTTTTCGTTCAAAGAGTTCAAATAATGTACGATTGTGTAACAAGTCAAAGTCAGCACATGAATATAATTGAGTAAATTAGTTTATGTTGTAATTAGGTCAGGTATTCAAAATAATATTGTTTGACGTAAGTAGCTAACTATTTACTGACTTAGTACTTTTGAAATTGGATATATAATAGTGTAAGGTTAGTATTAATTCATTCACAGTAGAGTAAGAGTAGAGTACTCGTAGACGGTAGAGTTCAGTAGGATCTCAGCGACATCACCATGTAAGTAATTTCAACAACAACCCTAGTTGTGTTTTCTGTGATACAAATTGGTAGCAGCGGCAAGGAAAATTTTGTCAGTTTAGAGTGACCAATCGTTTTTGGTTCACTCTTGGAAAAGCAAGTATTAGGAGTCAGCTAGAAAGTACACTTGGCAATGTAAAGTGAGATTGTTTTACAAATGATGGCAGCGGTTTGCGGATTTTTTTTTTCAAACTACACGAACAAATTTTTTGTTAAATTGGGAAGCATGGACTCAACACCAACAGGCAAGTAAGCGAATCAAGAAAGATGTATGGCCAAAGAAGATCAAATTACAACGAGAGAAGACGCTCTGTACAATATTACATTTGCAATGGCAACCACTATGCCAGGCAGTGTCAGCAACAGCATCAGCGTCAACGGCCGAGGGAAGAAAATTACTACTATCCAAGAGAAGAAAATTACAACTACCAGAGGGAAGAAAATTACAATTATCAGACGGAAGAAAATTACAATTACCAGAGAGAAGAAAATTACAATTATCAGATGGAAGAAAACTACAATTACCAGAGAAAGGAAAATTACAATTATCAAAGAGAAGAAAATTACTACTACCAGAGGTAAGAAAATTATAATTACCAGTGGGAAGTAAACTACAATTGTCATAGAGGCGATTATACAACTATCAGAAAGAAGATGATGACACTCGTTACAGAAGAAAGCATAGAAATCAAAGATATGAAAATGAAGTGCAATGTTACAATTGCAATGGCATTGTTAGCGTGAGCGTCATCATAAGTATCAGCGTCAGCAGTTAAATGTTTACGATAGTAAAAAAGAAGAAGATATTGAAAATAATACACACTATAAGAGAAGAGCAGCTGAAACAATAGGCCAAACTAACAAAAATACAGAAGAAATAGACGTGGAAGAATTAAAAGAGATGGAGGAAATTACGTAGTTCATTAATATGTTAAGATTGGCGGAAATATCCGGTGACCAAGAGGCAGCTCTTTTGACTTATAACCACTTAGATAATATTGCGATAGAAGATAGAGTATTAAGATGTTTTGGATATAAGATGCCTAAGAAAAAGGACTGTCTTTGTGAAAAAATTAAAGAAAGAGAAAGAGAAAATATTGCTGAATTAGACAAGAATGAGGATGATTCCCAACAGTTCAGAAGAAGACCGTAGCAGTGAAGAGAGACCTAATAGCGCTGTTGCCGAGGAAACTCCGGAAATTTACAAGGTAAATAGGGAGGTTAAAAATTATGTCTTAATAGAGGGTACGGGTATTGAGGAAATTTCACAAGCGGTTAATGTAAGAAATGACGAAGTTGGACAGAGCAGCATTAAGTTCGAAAACAGCAAACAGTTTCATAGAAATAAAGAACAAAGAAAACAGTACGATAGAATCCACATCAAAGGAAGAACTCCACAACGGATGGCTTAAATAAGAAAAGAAGTACAAACGAGTGAGATTCGAGATCTAAACGACACAAGCTGTACTACAAGAAGAAATTACAACCAAATTTCACTTCCAGAAATAACCACAAGAAAGAACAAGTTGCGAGGTACAAACTTCTATTTTATTCTAGTGCTGTGCGTTATAAAACGAACATAAGACGATGGTGGAGTTTATTTGGTTTATTTTACGGATAAAGTGATAAAAGTGTTTAATATTATTGTTTATGTACATTTAATTTAAAATTAGTAAAAGTTAAGGTATAAAAAAAGGAATGTAACAAAAAAAAAGAACGGTTGAATTATTTTATGTATTAAATGTATAATATGTAAATTGTGCTCCTTTACAGGAAACAAATTGTTTAAAAAAGGGAGGAATGTAACAAGTCGATGTCAGCACATTCTTAGTGAATATAATTGAGTAAATTAGGTTATGTTGTAATGAGGTCAGGTATTCAAAATAATATTTTTTGACGTAAGTAGCTAACTATTTTCTGACTTAGTACTTTTATAATTAGATATATAGTAGCATAAGGTTAGTATTCATTTATTCGGAGGAGAGTCACAAGAATCAAGAGAAGAGTAAAATTAGTCACGGTTGTGAGTGAAGTGTGTGATCCAAGAAGTCAGCGCAAAATCAGAAGAAACCATGTATTAAATTAAGTACGAATAAATACATAATTGTTATTCGCTATACCAAATTGTAAGTACTTACTTATTTCCAACAAACCCTAGTATTTGTCCTTTCTCGGATCTGACAAGAACCCATTTAAATTATTTCTTAATTCTCCTTTAAATATTTTGAAAATCATATTTTATAGAACTTGCAAGACCAAGAATGCGAAATTAAATTATTGTAATAAATATACAACGTGTTGAATATATATATATATATACACATATACCAGCAAACGACGAATAGTTGGAAAAACCAGTGCTGAGATGTCATAGTTAGTTTCGTTCTACTCCGCATATGTCTCTTATTTATCAAGCAAAAATACTTGTGGCTAATGAAACCCTTCCGGACATGTGATGTCACTATATTTTGAATCAGTTATATCTCTGATGTAAAATATTATTTTCAAGTAATAGCTAATATTTAATATATATTTTATGTTCTTAGCCTTCATTCTTGTTATTTCGATTATGGTTTGGGAGTTGGGTTGCCACCTCTCTGGGTGTCAGTGAGTTATCTTCGGGCTCCGGGTTTAACTATTATTTCTCCGGGTTGTGTAAATAAAATTAGATATGTACAAAATTATATGCAGAATTTCGCGTGTATCTCGTGTACCGTGTACAGAAGTGCAATGATCGGTGGCTTCTCTGTTACAAGTCAAACTCAGTACATTCCTAATGAATACAATTAAGTAAATTAGAGTATGTTGTAATGAGGTCAGTTATTCAAAATAATATTGTTTTAAGTATTCTTTTAGTAGACATTCATTAAGTCAACATCAGACATTTATTCAGTAGATCGGCAGTAAGAATACAGTAAATTCAGTTCATCCAATAGACTCAAGTAAGTGCGATTCACTCAGTAGATTTTATTGACGGGACAGACATTAGATATGAAGTACATTTGCAGTGTAAAGTGAGTTCATTTTACAAACGATGGCAGTGGATTGCGGAACAACAGTGAGCCAAAAAAGATGAATGGCCAAAAAAGATTGAATTACAACGAGAGAATACGTTCTGTACAATGTTACATTTGCAATGGCAACCACTATGCCAGGCAGTGCCAGCAACAGCATCAGTGTCAACAGCCGAATTACTATCCGAGGGATGAAAATTACAATTACCAAAGGGAAGAAAATTACAATTATCAGAGGGTAGAAAATTACAATTACCAGAGGGAAGAACATTAAAATTATCAGAGGAAAGAAAATTACAACTACCAAAAAAAGAAAACTACAATTATCAGAGAGATGATGATGACACTCATTATAGAAGAAATCATAGAAATCAAAGATATGAAAATAAAGGTTAATGTTACCATTATAGTCGCAACCATTATGCCAGGCATTAACAGCGTGAGCGTGTTGCTAAAATTCTATCGATATCTAGAAGTAATGTATACTTGGAACGAATTTTTTCGATTATGAGAAATATTTGAACAGACAACCGTAACAGGATGCGTGTTGAGCTGATACAAGCAGAATTATGCATAAAACTTCATTTTGAGATGAGCTGTCGAGAATTTTATGAATTCATAAAAGACAAAACAGAAAATGCCGATCTTACAGGAAATTTACATAGAAAAATCTACACAAATAAATTATTTATTATACTTACACTATTTTGTATATTGCATCTTTTTCTTCTAATTTACCTGTTTTTATTTTACACGTAAATTGTTAAGTTTGTTTTTTATTAGTTATATGTATAATAACTATTCTGCAATCATTAGAATTGTATTTAATTCGTAGGAATTTGTTAATTTATATAAATAAAAAAATTGGATATATATGTATGTGAGTTTTTTTTTGGGTTTTTTAAGTCATTGTCTCCGGGCGAGACTTAGTTTTGAGGTGGCAACCCTATTTGGGAGCCCATTGCGACTGCGGCTTCAGTCTTTGGCGGGTGACTCTCTGTACCGACGAACACGTACCGAGGAACGGTGACAGCACGATGCGATACTGATTGTGCGGGCCACCGTTCCACCTGGACGTAGTGCAGACCATCGAGCGCCACCGGAGTATCGATCAGAGGAAACAGTATGTCAGTGTGGAAATAATTTCTCACTCGATTTTTAAACAATATGTGAGAAAGTTATTCCTCACTCAATTATTTCTGGGTTAATAATCCTCAAATACACAATGTGGGTTTATTGCACTTTATCAAGTCTGCCAATTGCGAGTGAGTCGTCGCCCTCGTAATAATACATTGATGATATAAATGATGAGTTCCCAAAACGTGCGATAACCACGAATAGTAAAAGCGCAACTGAATTGAGATAGTTTTTACAGAGCGTGCGACAACCACGAATAGTCAAATCGCAACTGAACTTTGAGAATATGACCAACAGAACGTGCCATAATCACGAATAGTCAAATTGCAACTGAACTGAAGCTGATCCTGGTCGGAACCAATATTCCGTTCTACGTGGCAATAGCCTGTTTTATACAGGTAAGCACTGTCCCTCGTTCCTTGATTAAATGGCTATCAGAGATGGCATTTTTCTTAGATAAACAGAAAAATATCATATTTTGAAGAAAACGCAGTTGTTTACGTTACTTTTATTCGTTAGCATTGTCTTGGCGTGATAAAAGACAGAAAATAATATTTGGCTTGTATCAGAGTGAGCGCACCGTTTCCTCAGGCTCTTTTGTCTCTCTCTTAATTGTCGCGTGAATTAAATACGTGGGTTCTGTTTTCTTAATAAAAAAAATATATATTATTTTTTTTTACAGAGTTTAAAGTTTTATCAGATCAGTAGTATATTTGTTTATTACCAAGTATAGTTCAAAGTTACAGAGTCTACCAATATTTACTAAAAAAATAGATTTTAGGCAGAAGCAAAGAAGCAGAAAATAAATTTGAGGAAAGAGTAATAAAGCACAAATGGAGCGTAACAAGTTGTATTTTGAAGAACCACTATACTTTTAGAATACACTTAGAAAACGGTATTTCATTGCTAATTTAACCAACCTTGTAGCCCTTATAGTTCCCGCGATAGCAAATTGAACATCCTGTAGAAAACCATTTGCGATTTTGGAAATAAAATGTCATTTTTCGGATATACGGAGTGTATAAAAAATTCCGAAATGGTCAAATTTCTCAAGAAATAAACATCGAATCGAAAAACACGTATTTAATACTTTTTAAACATTTTTTAAGTGATATCAAACACGGCTCCCACCCTCACCTCCTGGGGATGAGGCGTTCGAAATCTTAAATGTGAATCGCCAATTTTTATTGTAGATTTGGATTGTACGGCTAAAATTAAGTAAGGTGTGTCTAAAACTTTTTTTCGATTTACGACAGATGGCACTGTAATCGGAAAAAAGTTTTATCCTGATTCCGGAAAATATATTTAAAATTGCATTATAGTTCTAACGGTTTTTTTTCTGGCAAGTCTTCTTATTTCATCTGAATTGTTTAAAAGGGTGATAGCCAGGTTGTTTAGATAGTTGTCGAGTCTTTTTTCGTATTTTTTCGTAAAAGTTTTTATTTGGTCTTGAATGGTCTTTACTTGTAGGGCTTGATGTAACGTGTCGTTTCTAACGAACCAGGGGGCGTTAGTAATAGTGTGTAATGTTTTATTTTGGAATCTTTGTATTTTGTTAATGTTGGTTTCCTTTGCACAGCCCCAAAACTGAATGCCATAATACCAAACAGGTACTAACATTGTTTTGTAGATTAAAATTTTGTTTGTCAGGCTTAGCTTTGATCTACGTCCGATTAGAGAGTTGAGTTTTTGATTTTAGTATCGACTTGTTTTCTCTTTGCTTGAATGTGTTTGCTCCATGTTAGTCTTCTGTCTATGTGCATACTCAGGTATTTGATGTTATTCGTTTTTGGAAGAATTTTATCGTGGAGTTTGACTTCGGGCCAAGAAGCTCTTTTCAAGAGGATCGTTATATGTGCAGACTTGCTTTCGTTAATTTTGATACGCCACATAGTAGCCCAATCTTAGATTGAATCGAGAGATTTTTGTAGTTGTCTGGAGGCTTCGTTAGGATCTTCATCAGACGACATTATAGAAGTATCATCTGCGTAGGTTACTATGGTTACTTTGTCATGGTGTGGCAGGTCTGCGGTGAATACAAGATATGAAACGGGGCCCAAAACACTACCCTGTGGTACGCCTGCATGTATGGGGTATATTTTAGACTGACTATCTTCGATCGCTACTTGATAATGTCTATCTGCTAAATACAATTTTATTAATAAATTGTACTGGTGTGGCAGGTTTTGTTTTAGTTTGTAGAGTAAGCCCGTGTGCCATACTCTGTCAAACGCTTAAATTATGTCTAAAAATACAACTGAGCAGTATTTATGTTTCTCAAGATACTTCTCGATTTCTTTAGTGAATCTGTGTACCTATTTGTTCTGCTGTAGAACGTTGATTCCGAAATCCAAACTGGTGTTCTGGTATTATATTTCCGTCCTCTATTTCGTATTTTACTCTTTTGAAGATACATTTTTCTAATATTTTGGATAGACAAGGAAGCAGGGATATTGGTCTATATAATGTGGGATCGTTGTTAGATTTATTTGGTTTAAGTATTAATATGACTCGGGACATTTTCCACAGAATAGAGAAATATTGTATCCTTATTACTGCGTTGAATATATATGCAATGACGGTAAGCGCTTTCTCTGGAAGGTTTGTTTATAATGTTTGGTGTTTGTAATTGTGTCCGGGTGTTTTTTTATTACTTAAGAATTTTATTTCTTCAGTTTTAAACTTTTTAATTAGGAGAGATTGTTGCAATAGAGAGCCTAGGTGTTGTTGTTTTCCTTTTGGTCAGTGGTATTTGTTGTGTTGGGTGTAAATATATTTGAAAGGTGTTCAGCAAATAGTTCTGATTTACCTTCGTCTGTTCTACTACATGTATTGTCTGGTTTTCGGATAGTTGGTATACCTTGTTTAGATTTTCAGATTTTTAGTTGCTTTCCATAAAATATAGTCATTGTGTGCTTTTGCAGACAGATATATATTTATAGAGACTCATTTTTGAATTGTCAAATCATTGATTTTAGTTCTTTGGTCAATTTATTTAGAAGAGTCTTATCGCTAGGTAATTTGTATAGTTGCCATTTTTGTCTAGTCCTTCTCTTGTCTTCTGCCTTTATTTTTATGTACTGTGAGTATTTTACGACTGTATAATTAAAATTATTTTGTTTTGGCGTAGATGTCCACGCTGCTTCCTGTATTTGTTTAGTTAGAGTGTTCACTGCGTTATCGATATCTTCTTCTGTTTTCAGCGGTACATTTGTGTTCATTTTCTTGTTAAGATACCTTTAGAATTGATTACAGTTTATTTTTTTTTATTTGTCAGAGTTAGTTTAGTTTCTTTTTTTAAAATTATTGTAATCAATGTGGCTATAATGGCTGAATGATTTTAAGAGATATCAAAACTCTTTTCTATTTTAATATAATTTGGGAATATTTTATTTAGAATAAAGAATTCTAGGGCATCCAGTATTTTTTCAGGATCCGATGGCCAGTAGGTTGGTTTTCCTGTGCTTACTTGGTCCTATTTTTTATTCAACATTGCGACTTGCAGTTGTCTCCCTTTTGGCTTTATTAGTCGAGATCCCCACCTAGGGTGTTTAGTGTTAAAATCCCCGCTTTCAATGAACCAGTTGCCTAGCGTTTCAAAGGTTTTATCGAATTCATCTTGTTTAATTGCATGTTTAGATGTACAGTAGATAGCGAATAATGTTAAGTTGCCGCTATTATCCTTGATTTTATTATTTGTTCTTTGTATATAGTCCATGTATTGATTTGTTAATAATAACAATAAATAATATTTAATATTTTATATTTTATTATCATTCAATATATAACAAATTAATAACTGACTAACTATTGTCATTGTGAAGTTAGCTCCTAGTGATCTTTTTACTACCAACCCTGACATCCCTCTTTTTTTATAAAACAAATACTATTTTAAATTATTACAATAATTTTATAAATTGAGTTTGTTGGGTTTGATCACTTGTCTGCCCGATTTAGTATATCTCTTTCCTTCTTCGTTTACTTCTTGTGTTTGGGTCTTTTCAGTTTCTGGTTCGGTGTATAAATTATTCTCTGCATTTTCTTTTGATGTGGTTTTCGTAGGCGTGATATTTACTTTAGTTTTTTCATTCGTGTTACTCCTTAAAAACCAAGAATTTCTGCGAAGTTCTCTGCCCTCTTCAGGCTGTATTATATATGACCTTGGTTCAGCTGATTTTTGAATTATTTTCGCGGGTAACCACTCATTACCGTCCTTGAATAAAACTTCTTCATTGCTCTTAAAATCTTTCTCTTCTTTCTTACCTCTATCTCCATATAATTTTTCTTTGAATTTTCTTTGTTCTAACTTTTCTTTTACCTTGTATATTAATTCCGGTGAAAGAAGCTTTTGAGGCGTAGGAATAAGTGTCTTGGTTCTTCTTCCCATCAATCTTTGTACTGGTGATCCTAAATCTTCACGAGGCGTGTTCCTATGATGTAGTAGTGCTAATTGCAGATCAGACCCATCATCTTTGCATTTTTTAATTAATTTTTTAGCCTCTGGAACGTAGCGTTCGGATAAACCATTTGACCTCGAAAATTTTGGACTTGATCGTCGATGATTAAATTGCCATTTATTTGTAAATGTTTTGAATTCCTCTGATGTATATTGTCTTCCATTATCAGTCATTAATGTATCAGGAATTCCATGAATTGCTAAGTATTTTTTTAGAACTTGAATTACTTCTGTACTCGTAATATTGTTTAATTTTTCGAATTCAAAATATCCTGTATAGCTGTCACTGATAACAATATAGTTAATTCCATTTATCTCAAATAAATCCGATCCTATGATTGACCATGGACGATCAGGAGCATCTTGCTTTAGAATAGGCTCCATTTGTTTATTTTTCTGTAGTTTTTTGCACGTTTTACAATTGTTTACATAGTTTGTAATGTCTGAAGTCATATTTGGCCAAAACGTATAATCTCTTGCTAATTGTAATGATCCTTTAATACCTTTATGGCTTAAATGACAAGCTTTGACCACTTCATCTGTCATTCCAGGTGGAATCAATATTCTATTGTTTTTGAATATTAGATTTTCATAACAGGACAACTGTTCTTTGTACGTCCAGTATTTTGTTATATCTTCAAGCACATCTGACCTGTCTGTCGGCCGGCCTTCTAGTATTTGATTTTTTAATGCTTTTAGTTCTTTATTTGAGTCTGTTAGGACTTTCAATTTATTTATTTTATCTTGTGACATCGGTATTATCACATGTATAGACAATTGATTTTCATTATCTTCAGCTTCTATATCTGGATTACAATCTCGGCTCAGTGTGTCAGCAATATATAGATCTGTGCCTTTTTTGTATTTTACATTTAAATTGTATGGTAAAATTTCAATCATCATCCTTTGGATTCTAGCTGGGGCTTCATGTAAATTTCTTTTCAATATTGTTTCCAATGGCTTATGATCTGTTTCAACTTCAACTTTCGAATTTCTCCATATGTATTCATGAAATTTTTTACATGCAGTAGTTATAGCCAACATCTCTTTTTCTATTTGACTGTACCGCTTCTGTGTTTCTGTTAATGATTTGGCGCTGTATGCTATCGGGCGACCATCTTGCATCATTACCGCTCCTACAGCCTTACTGCTCGCGTCAACTGACAACATTACTTGTTTCTTTGGGTTATAATAAGCTAGAAGCGTTATATCTTTTAATTTTTCTTTCAAATTTTTAAATGCTTCTTCTTGTGGATGGTCCCATAACCATTCCATATCTTGTTTTAACAAGTTCCTAAGTGGAGCTGTAAGATCCGACAAACTCGGTATGAATTTTGCTAGATACGTCACTACACCTAAAAATCTTTGTAATTCTGTCACATTTGAAGGTGTTTTTATAAGCGTAATTGCTTTCACTTTTTCTGGATCTGGAAGTATTCCTTCACTTGTTAATAAGTGACATAAAAATTTAATATTTGTTTTCTCAAACTTGCATTTGTCTGAATTGAGTTTCAACCCTGCGTCTTTTATTTTTTGTAATACCACCTCTGTACTTTTTCTCAGTTCCTCAAGATCAACAGCATGTATAAGAATGTCATCTATTGAACATTCTACTCCTTTTATGTCCTTTAATATACTGCACATTATTTGCTGGAAAATTTCCGGAGCAGATGCTAGTCCAAACGGTAAAGTTTACATTTATATCGACCCCAGGGCGTTGCGAATGTTAAATATCTAGACGTCCTTTCAGTTATTTGTATTTGCCAAAATCCTTTCTTACAATCCAATAATGTGAAATATTTAGATCCATCTATCTTAGCCGCGATTTTCTCGAACGTGTTCAGTGGGTAGTGTCTTCTTTTTAAGTTTTTATTTATATCGGAAGGATCGATACAAAGCCTCAATTTGTCTTTTTGTTTGACTGCTACTAATGGTGATACTGCAGGCGTTGGTTCAGTAATTGGTTCTATGATTCCTAATTTAAACATATTATCCAATTCCTTCTTGACCTCATCTCTTATCGCATATGGAATTCTTCTTGGTGGATGTATGACTAGTTTCGGATTTTATACTAATTCTATTTCATAAGTAAATCCTTTCAAACATCCCAGACCCTCACATAGATCTTTAGTTAAAGTGTACACTCTTCTTATAAAGCCAAATTTAACACATGTTTCTTTGCCTAATATTGCCTGAACATTTTCTTTAACTACTATAACTTTTATGTCGTCTTTTTTTCCTTTTAGGTTAATTTCTGTAGTGCATTCACCTTGAACTACAATGTAGTGATTTGAAAATGATACCAAATTTTTTGTTTTTGATTTTTTAATTTCTAATTTCGCTTTCTTCGCTATTTGTTGTGAAATTACATTACATTGTGCACCCGTGTCTAGCTTAAAATTGACTTCTGTATTTTCGGGTAGCTTTAACTTTTGGTACCAACTTCCGGCTGAGAATTCTGTCTCTTGCAATGTATGAATATACAATATTTCATTGTCTTCTTTTATTTCAACAGTATTAACTTCTTTAGTTTTACATTGTTTCTCAAAATGTCCTGTCTTTTGACATTTTTTGCACTTTTTTCCGAATGCTGGGCAACTTTTTCTCCCATGCTTTTTTCCACATCTACCACAAGTAAATATTTCGTCTTTATTCTGTAACTTTTTATAGTTATGTTTTGATTTTATTATGTTTACTTCCATTTCTTGTTTTTCTTTCATGTTTTGAAGTTGTTTTTTCGTTTGCTCAGCAGCTCCACAAATGTTTATTGCCGTGTCCAATATGAGATTTTCCTCCGCCAAAAGACGTTCTCTCACTGGATCACTTTGTATTCCAACTACAATCCGGTCACAGATTAAACTGCTTTCTAACTTTCCAAAGGAACAGTTTTTGCATTTGCTCTTCAACCTTGTTAGAAACTCATCAAAATTTTCACCATTTTTCTGTTCTATTTTATTAAATACATACCTTTCATAGGTTATGTTGATTCTAGGAACAAAATATTCCTCAAATTTTTTCTTTATAACCTCCACTTGGATTTTCTCTGTATCCTTTAGGTTAAAAGTATTATATATAGCAACAGCTTCAGCTCCTATGATGGTCATGAAAGTTGCAACCTGGACCGCTGGATCTTTTTTCTTCATATTAATTGCAATTTCGTACCACTCATACTGCTGTAGCCATGTTCTCCATGCAATTGACATGTCTAATTCTGAATTTATTTGAAACTGCTTTGGTGGCTTTAATCCTGTGACACTATCTTCATTTGCCATTTTGGTTTTCGGCACCATGTATTGATTTGTTAATAATAACAATAAATAATATTTAATATTTTATATTTTATTATCATTCAATATATAACAAATTAACAACTGACTAACTATTGTCATTGTGAAGTTAGCTCCTAGTGATCTTTTTACTACCAACCCTGACAGTCCATTTATATTTTTTTCCATTTCGTCATGCTTATTATTATTATTCTGTGTTGTTTGGGAATAGCTTGAGCGGTTTGAGGTTTAGTCGATGGGTAGGTTTTGGTTTTGATTTAAGCTAGGAAACTTAGTATTTATCATAGTAAATTTTGGATTCTTCGATATGTTTTTTCCACACAGACATAGTTAGGATTTCCTTTGAATTTTTGAAGTTTCCTATAGACGATGCATCCTTTATAGTTGCAGTTTTTTGTTGGCGACAGTTTGTAGTTGGGTGGTTCCCTGCATACTTCACGGTGTTAAAAGGTTTTGTACAATAGGACTTCGTATGCCCATATTCTTGCATCTTGTGCACTGAGGTATTTATTTTCTTTTTTTAGGTTTTCCTGCAGTAATTTTTGTTCCTCAGAGTGTTTTAATTTCGTACATTTTGTTATTATTCTCGTTTAGGTCTTGGTCAACATAGAACATTGGCAGAGGCTTTTTTGTTTGCCAACTGTGTATGTTAATGATGTTACGAATTATAAATCCATTGTTTTCTAATTAATCTTTTTGTTCCTTATGTGCAATTGAGTGATGCAAGTTTTTTATCACTAGTCTATAGAACCTTTCCTGTCGAGGTTGGTATGTGTGGAATGCTATTTTGTGTGTTTTTAGCAGCTGGACAATGTTTCTATAGATTGCTGGTGTAGTTGTATTTACATTGACTACGTTGTTAGAGAGAGTTTTACATGTAAACTTATTGCTGTCAATGTTACTTTTTATGCTGGATATCATTGCTGAGTAGTTCTCTACATTTTGAATGTATATGGGTGCAGGTTTAAAATCGTCATTCAAATTTTTATTTTGGTTTTCTGCTTCTGGTTTTTGGGGTTTGTTGTCATTTGATATTTAGAGAAAGTTGCCCCATTCAATATGGAGTATTCATTTGAAGTTTGTATTCCTAGTCCTCGTACGTTTGATGAAGTTGTTGCTTCTTTTGTTTACAGGTAAGCTTGTTTTCTCGTCCCTTGTTATTTTTTTTTTAGCACGAAATTTCTTTTGTTTGCGTGATTGTAATTTGCATAGGTGTTTCCGGTGTATATGTTGAAGGTAGGTTAGGTATATAGTAACCATATTATGGATTTGGTGTTTATATGATTAAATCATCAATAATGTTACGGCTGTATTTTTATTAGCGTTATTTGTTTTATTTCGCTTTTTTTGTACGCCACCCTTGAGCCGAATATGTACTTTTGGTCTTCCGAATGATACAAAGTTAGGCGTCATATCTCATCGGTTAAGTTATTGTAAATTTTTGCTTGCTAAAACTAGAAAATTATAATTTTCAAATTTGTTGAAACAGTGATTCAGTAGACGTTTAGTGATCTGGTTGTGCTACATAATTTTTGGAAGATTATTGGTTTAGTTTAGTTTTCTTGTCAGATTTTTATCTGGATTGGAACGATAGTTTTACAACCACTGTTTAGAATTTTGAATTCTGCGGCTTTGAGCCAGATTTGAGAGGTCATTTTTGAGTCTTTTACTACAAGCCGTCCAAAATCTCAGGTTATTAATGAATTATTAATCTAGTTTTGTATTTATTTATTCAATTTTAACATTAGCGTACTTACCATGTGATATAAGACCTAACTGCGTACTTTCTTTTCAGTCTTTTTCGCTTTATTTATTTATTCTATTTTCCATTTACTTTACGTACAATTCAGTTTAATTCTACTATTTTTTAGTAAAAGTATATTGTTATTTTGGAATACGTTACTATTAGTTATGGTACTCGGGTTATGACGTATTGGGAAAATTGAGAGCAACTATAATAATTATTTGGATACCACCATCATCGTCCAGTGTGTGGGGTAGCACATATTTCCGCGCTTGGAACGTGGAAAATTATTTGGAGGAAATCTAGCAGTAGCAGTTTCTAAGCGGACGCCACTACAATCGGCCATGCTCGACATTCCAGTTCAATTCGCATGCGCTGCAACAATCCGTTACGCGGGAACGCCATTACAGCCCAGCTGTGTGCATGTGTGCTGATACAAGGACCTACACCCCTGTCTCCACCTTCAGCTAAGCAAACACTTTATTATTTTCTTTATTATTTTGGGTTATTTGTTATATATTCATATTTAACATTAATTTTTGTGTCTTAGTTGATTTAGTTGTTATTGCACAGATAAGTAATAGATTTTTATTGGTAACAAACATTTTGATTGTAATTATCGGTTGGATTCGAGACATTCTGATCACCGCCGTTAGCTATTCATTTGTGTGCACTTTTGGCACAACAGTTTCCATGGTCGACCATCAAAATTACGGGTGTATGAGCGCTTTTGTGTTTTTTAGCTTTACTGAAGTCCTGGTTACCGCTACGTTGGTGTGCTATGCGAAGCGTCTGTTGCTTCAATCATCTTTGTACTCGACGCTGACCAGATTTATTCGTATCTTTACGATGCTCAGTTATTATTAACTACTATTATTTCACGCTTTATCACTTGTTGCACTCAACGTGTACTATTTCATTTATTATTATTCATATATTAGTTATAATTTATGTGCTTAGTACTCTCATAACCCTATCCGTCAGTAAGTTCTTGCTGGGTGCTCTGGTAACTCAGGAGCATGTTGACCAATTTGAGAGTAGGTTTGTCAAATATTTTTGTTGACTGTGAGTCATTGGTTTTTAGAACCGCCGGACATTTGGACCGCACGCCGTCTCTATAGTCAAAAGCTAGCCGCGGCAGGCCAGAGCATCATTTTTCATAGCAGTAAGTCTTGTAGTTTCTGTAGTAATACTAGCTGACAATATATCACTGTTCAATGAAAATGCATTTTGAATTAGGATAACTATTGGCGATATGTAGGTATTCGTTGTGGTGGTTGTGGTTGTGGAGACACATGTTGTAATTATGGTGGTAGTAACTGTGGTAGGTACTTTGTTAGTCCGCCACTGTTTTCTGGCATTTTTTCTAGTTTTTTGTTCGTTTTAGAGAAGCTAGATTGAAAATCCTAGATACACAGGTAATTTACAAGAATTGCACAACTAATTAAGTTACGAAGTATTCACAGCACTGGCTCACGTACCACGTCCGATCACCTTGATTGTTCAAGCACAACTATATGTTAATATTAGCGACGATAAATTTATATTTGCGCAAATAATTATACGAATATTTGTATTATGATTTATAAAATATATTTTCAAGTTAGTAGTTAATATTTTATTCGATATATCTTTGTCACTTTATTGTTTTGTAGGTTCTATAAAAAGGGCTAGATCTGAAAATCTACAACAGCTTTGCCGAAATAATCAGATAAGAGCAAATAAATAAATTGGCTAATTTGTGGGAAAATATTATTATATTGAAACATAAAAATTAAATGATAAAACGTACAAAAGTTGAAAATTAATATTGAAATTAATCAAATTAACTGAAGATGGTAAACAAAAATAACGTATGAAAATATTATTTACTTAAAGTTACTAAGTTACTAAATTACATTGCAAGACATTCAAAAGGGAGACGACTTGTCTCAACTGAAGCTAAAATTCTATTCACTAATTATAGTGGTTTATCATAGGCAATGCTGATAAGTTGAAGAGGATAGTATCGTTGCGTTGATTTAAGGTAACCATTCCCATGCACGAGTTTACATATCACAGGGGTTTGCAAGCGATGAGGTACAAAGGTCAAATCTATCTCTCGCTCCCTACCATTGGATGTGATAATGGTGTACCTGAGCATGATCTGCCAGTCCAGATTTTGATATCTCGCCTCTATCTGTACGAGGGCAGGGTGAAAAGTCTCTGAAAAATGAAACAAGATATGTTTTATTTGGTCAAAACATATTTTATTCCCAACATAATCTCCTTGTAGCTCGATACACTTCGTACAACGTTTTTCTAATTTTTCTATCCCTTCCAAATAATACGATTTTGGCAATCCTTCAAAATAGGCGTTTGTCTCAGCAATGATTCCATCGTTGGAGCCAAACCTCTTTCCGCCGAGCCATTTCTGCAACTTTGGAAATAGACAAAAATCGATAACGAACCAATTCGTAGCGCAATTCATGCAATTTTGCCATTGCGACTGCGGACCTGTGCGCCGGTGCGTTGTCCCGATGGAAGAGCACTATTTTCTTTGCCAAATACGGCCGCTTTCGCTTTAAATCGGCGTCGAATCGATCCAACAGCTCTGCATAATATACGCCGGTGATCGTTTTGCCCTTTTCAAGGTAATAGATATGGACGATACCGTGCATCCCAAAAAACTGTCGCCATGATTTTGTTGGTTGATAAACCCACTTTGGCCTTTTTCGGCTTCGATTCGCCAGGACAAGTCCACTATTTCGACTGTTCTTTGGTCTCTGGTGTGTTGTGATGGATCCATGTTTCGTCCACGATTACGAAACGGCGCAAAAAGTCCTTCTTATTGCGCTTGAACATCGCCCAACACTCCTTTGAACTTGTCACACGGTCGCGCCTGTTGTCAACAGAGAGCAAATCCGGCATCCATCTGGCAGATAGCTTTCTCATATCCAAAAATTTATGCAAAATGTTCCGTACCCGTTCGGTTGATATGCTCATAGCTTCAGAAATCTCGTGCACTTTAACTCGCCTATCGTCCAATTTCATACCATGGATTTTATCGACGATTTCTGGCGTTGTAACTTCAATTGGATGATCGGCGTCCTTTGTGGTCATATTACCACAACGAAAGCAGTAATACACTTGTGAATCTTTCCAATTGATGGTGAGGAGTGCCCGTAATATTTAATAAGCGATGCTTTGGTTTGCGTAATAATTTTTCCACGCAAGAAATAATGTTACTTGCGTTTGATGGGCGTCAAAACAGAACTGAATGACATATTAGTCTGAAAATTTTAATGCGTTCTAGTTAAAGATGGTACATCACAAATGTCATATGAAATTTGCGATTGTGGCGCCATATGTTTTATTTTTCAGGTACTTTTCACCTTGCCCTCGTATGTTGTCTGTGTTCTTTAATTCTTGTTTCCAGTTGTCGTTAGGGATTTCTAATGTATGCTTTTCCGCATTCACAATCGCCCTGGTAGATTTCCGTTGATATTTTTAAAGTATGTTCTGGTTTCCTTGTTACCAAGATTCTCTTGGTTTTGTCCGAGAGACCTGTTATGTATGCAATTTGTAGTTCATTCTTTTTTCCTTTATCTTTTTCTTCATATATTTTCGTCTCGTATCCGCGGAATTAAAGCGCGAGTTACAAAACCTTAAATAACTCACAAACGCACGCTTGTACGCGTGCACCGAATTTATCGTGAACCCGATGCACTCCATCTCACCCGATTTCTTACTTTTGAATCTAATCCAAATTCTCGGGATCCAGTTTCCAAATTCTACCAAATTATCCTATTCTTTACCATTGTGCGAGCCACTGGCAACATCCCGGGATAGAATTAATTAGGGAAAGAGTATATAAACCGGGCCCTCAGCCATCATCGAGACAGTCAATCATCCGTCTCTTGTTGTGCGGACACAAGAGATAGCAAACCACCTTAACGTTTTACATCCAGTCCAGAAGAAGTCGTTTTCTCCAAAAATCCATCCGCCAATCACACTCGTCTTATGTGCTTCCTAGAGGTTTTGTTTGTTACTTCCGTTTTTGGGAAACTTGTGCGAGATCGCCAGATCTCACTTCGACGGTATCAGAGAGAGTAATCCAAGACGCCCGCCAAGGTGACCGTTGCTTATTCCCCCAAGTCACCCGCGTGCGGTGCCTGTTACCGTCATTTTTGGTATTTGTGTAAAGACACCCAATATTACTTCCGCCATGCCCAAGCGAGCTTCCAAGGCGTCTGCGCTCGTAACGTTTGTGTTTTGCTCCGGGCTACCACCGTTCGTCTCGCGTCACTTTCCTTTTCTGGTACTTGTGTAACGGCACAAAATATTACTTCTGCTACGTCCGAGCGAGCAATCCAAGACGTCTGCAGTCGTAACGTTTGCGTATTCGGCCGAGCTACCTTCTTTCGTCTTGTGCCACCATCATTTTCACTTGCGCGAGATCACCAGATATCACTCCGACGGCGTCCGAGAGAGCAATCCAAGAAGTCCGCCGCTGTGACCGTTTAGTATTCCTCCAAGTCACCCGCGTCCGGTGCCTGTTACCGTCAGTTTTGGGTACCCACTCATCCGCGATAATCCGCATGTTTTTCGCCATCACTCGGGTACCCTGCCGATATCTTCGAACCAAATCTCACTTCCGACATCAACACACTTCCCGTCATCTCCGGGCATCCAGCATCGTTTTCCAAAAAAAGCTGAAAAACCACTAACCGCGATTCGACACTACTAACCAGCTGCTACTTGGTAGACCCCACCGTCGCGACGCCCAGCGACGGTTTTTCGACAAACCACGGTTTCGCGCTCTATGTACTCGCGGACACCTAGGCAGATGATTACGACAATCCCCTTGGTCTTATTAGCGTCACGACGCCCTGCGTTGATTACGAACTGTCTCCTTAGATACGACCAACGTCAAATCCGTTACCAAGTGTACCATCAAGTTTTTATACAATAAAAAGACTCAGCAAGATATTCTCACCATTCTTGTTTGTTTTATTTTCTTACACACACACGATCCTTATTCTTCAAAACTGCTATCCGGTTCCGTTGGCGCCCGAGCAACTAACGCCTACATTTGTCGCCGAGTTAGTGAAAAACTCGTTACAGCGTTGATTAACTCTTTTTCATTAATTTCTTGATCGTGTTGTTCTTATATTCTTTGTCGTGCAAGGTATTTGTAATATTTTTGACTTCTACTTTATAACCTTGTTTTGTATTGCAGTAGGATTTACCTCGACTGAGGAGGGTGTTAGTAATTCTTGTCATTATTTTCGCAGCATAATTAGATTCGTAGATGAGGTAACGAACCATTTGTGTTGGTTTTCGGTGCTCAGATGTCTGTGTACAGGAACGTCCAAGAATGGTATTATGTTATTTTCTTTCTTTTGGTGATGGGCACCGACGATGGTTATACTGAAACTTGGTTTTACAGAATTGACGTGGGTTAAAAATTATTATAATTCAATTTCGCTATGACCTCATATAATGAGGGTGTCGTCTACATATCTAATTCATGTCTTTGGCTGGATTAGAACTTTATTTACGATGATGTCCTCAAAAGTATTCCATAGTATGTCATTGCGACTAGTGATAACAGCGATCCCATTGTCAATCCGTCTCACAGTGGGTCGGTTTCAAAAAATACCGTTCAAAAATCAGTGTAGACCTTAATACTGATCGGATCGTTTTATTTTTTTTTTAAATAATCATCAGGCTTTTAGCTAAAGGAATGTCGAGACAGATTTTAGAAAAAATTATTTTTGAGGTTAGGAACTCTGTTAAAGGTCTAAAAAATAATTTCAAAATTAATTTTTTTTAATTTTAGGAGGAAAAAAATGTTTTCTAAATATATTTATAAGTCGTACTCTACGTTTTTTGGTTTGCTGATTCCGAAAATTGGGGTCCCAAACCTCTAAAATATGGGACAACCCTCGTAACATTGAAAAACACCCCTTTTGCAATAATGTTTACAATAATCTGAGTATTCATCTTAAATAATCCTACAAATTCTCCTTTTTTAAACATTATACTCTGAATTTAATGATTAAACATTGAATTGAGCTGAATATTATTCAAAAGGGTTGATCAAAGAGGGTGCAAACTACCCCTAACATTATGTAAAATGAAAAACGCCTGTTTAAATTTTTTTGTTTTACTATTTGCTTTCGATTCTAATCAATGACTGTTTTCAAACATTAAAACAATTATTTTAACCACTTTTGGGGGTACCCATGAAAACCCTTTAATTCATGTGCATTAAAAAAATTCAGTTTCAAATATTTGTTTTTTGCAATTTCCTGGTATTTTGAATGTATAAATAAGAGTACGACTTATAAATATATTTAGAAAACTTTTTTATCTTCCTAAAATGAAAATAAATAAATTTTGAAATAATTTTTTAGACTTTTAACAAAGTTCTTAACATCAAAAATTATTTTTTCAAAAATCTACCTCGACAGTCCTTTAGCTAAAAGCCTGAAGATTATTTAAAAAAAAAAAAAGACTATCTGATCAGTATTAAGGTCTACACTGATTTTTGAACGGTATTTTTTGAATCCGACCCACTGTGCGTCTGTTTGTTGATAAAAGTGAATCTATGCTTGAAAATATGTGGTCTTCAGATAATATTCTAGTAGTTTCATTATCACGTTGCCTGTTATTTTTTTCTGTTGGCTAATTCTGTATCTGCTTCTAATTTCCTGGTTGCCACCTCAAACGCTTATTTAACAGGTACATTTGTGAAAAGGCTGTCCACATCAAAACTTATGAAACGGTCACTGGGTCCAATTTTGTTAATGTAATGACGTTTGTAATATAGTGTATTTTTGTAAAATATAGTTGGCAACATTGCGCGTAAGAAATGAGTGTGAAGCAAGTTGCAAGTGAGTAGTAGAAAGATATGTCATGTCAAGCAAAGATGTAAATGACGCAAGTCAAGTTATCGCAATAAAGTCAAATAGATATAAAAAGTATTTATCCATAACATTGGTCCTTCGAACCGGATAAAAAGATTGGACTTTACAATACAAGTAAGCATTCAACAAGCAAAAGTGAAATTATCAAAGTGAATTCAAGGTTAACCATTCACAAAGAAATTGACGGTAAACCAAGACGATAAACAAAGAAATAGTAACATAAGCAACCGGAATAACATAGAAGGAAAGAGGTACAACAGCATCACAGTAATAATAAAAAATAAAACCTAATCAGGTAAGTGAAACCCAATTTTCTAATTCATTCCCTTTCTGTATCCTTTGAGTACAACGGGGGCTTTAAAGAAAACAATAAAATCTTTGAAATCGCAATTAAATCATATGTAGAAGAACATAATCAGGAAGAAGTACAAGAATTGTAGGTTAGACTGGAAAAAGCAGAAATTTTGTGGGATAAATTTGAAAATATGCAAACAACAATAGAGGATTTATATGAAAATGAAGAAGCTTATAGGAAAGTTTTTGAAGATACATATTTTGCAGTTGTAGCGAAAGCAAGACAGAAAATAGAGCAGAGAATGAGTGAAATAAATACAAGTATAGCAAGTTTAAATCCAACAACGGCGACGAATACAATTCCTATAAAGGTTAAACTTCCAACAATTAATTTAACAAGATTTAGTGGTAAATACTCAGAATGGCTCATGTACAGTGATTCATTTCAATCAATCATTGACAAAAACGAAGATTTGACAAACATTCAGAAACTTCAATATTTAAAAGGTTCATTACAAGATGAAGCTTTACAAATTATTCAGGCTTTAGAAACTACTGAAGAAAATTATCCAATAGCGTGGAATTTATTGAAACAGCGCTATGAAAACGAACAACTCATTATTAATACACATATGAAGGCTTTATTTGACTTACCACAGGTTAGTAAAGAATCACGTAATAACTTAAGACACTTTATTGACAAAATTAGAACAAATATCAGCGCTTTAAAATCATTAAAGGAACCTGTTGATAATTGGAACACAGTATTAATATATTTATTAAATAGCAAGTTAGATAGGAGGACTAAGCAACAGTGGCAAGAAAAGCTATCAGTTGAAGATAAATCCAGTAAGCCAACACTAGAATCATATCTAGAATTTTTATCAAACAAGTGTCAACATTAGAAATGACAGAAAAACCTGCAATTCAAGAATCAAGTAACAAACCATCTCCAATCAGAAGAAACGCGTATGTAATAGCAAACAATCAAGCTTATAATTGTTCAAATTGTGGCGAACAACATCAATTATTCAATTGTGAAGAATTTCTCAAATTATCACCAAGTCAAGGACAAGATGAGGTAAGAAAACTAAAACTTTGTTTAAATTGCTTCAAGCCTGGACACTACGGAAGAGACTGTAAATCTTCTAGTTCCTGCAAGAAATGCCATAAACGCCATAATACATTACTATATGAAGATAACATAAAAAATAAACAAGAAGAGAAAACTGATCATTCAATAACAGAAACACAAACAGTTTCAACATTAGCTAATAATCAGTCCTTACAACGTGAAGAATATCATACAATTCTACCTACAGCAGCTGTTGTAGTTAAAGATAAATATGGAAATTTACATAAAGCCAGAGCTTTGTTGGACTCGGGCTCGCAGTCAAATTTTATAACCAAAGAGTTAATTAGAAAACTAGAATTACCTACTACAAAAATAAACATGTCAGTTTTCGGAATAAACCAAAGTTTAAGCACAATATCTGAATGTACCCAAATCACAATAATATCGAGACACCATAATTACTCAACAAGTATGGAATGTTTAATATTGGATAAAATTACGAAAAAATTACCACAATTAACTCTCAATAAAGAAAATATGAAACTACCGAATCATATTAAATTAGCGGATGACAAATTTGACTTAACAGCAATAATTGACATACTTGTTGGCTCAGAAATATTTTGGAATATACTCTGTGCAAATCAAATAAGATTTTCAAGAGACAAACCAATCCTACAAGAGACTAGACTTGGACTTAACAATCAATGACAATTTGCAAAATCAATTAGAATTATTCTGGAAATTAGAAGATATAAATGAAAGACGTCAATGGACTCAAGAAGAGATAGAATGCTAGAGACAATTTAAGGAAACGGTTACAAGAAACGAATAAAGTCGTTTCATAGTAGGATTACCAAAGAAGAATCAATTTCAATTAGGTGACTCACATCAAGTAGCAATTAAAAAATTTTAATCAGTTGAAAGAAGAGTAGCATACCAGCCAGAAATCAAGAAACAGTATATTAAATTTATGCACACTTATGAAACACTAGGACACATGTTAAGGCATGAACTCAAGTCATATGAAACAAATAATTCAGTTCATCCATTTTATTTGCCCCATCATCATGTCATAAAAAAGGATAGCTTAACAACAAAACTCAGAGTAGTTTTTGACGGTTCATTTAAAACAACATCAGAAAATTCTTTGAATGATGAACTCTTAGTAGGCCCTAGCATTCAAGAAGATTTATTTAGTATTGTTTTACGTTTTAGAATTCATGAATATGTACTTACCGCGGACATAGAAATGATGTTCAGACAGATATTAGTCAATGAAGTAGATAGGCATCTACAGAGAATTGTTTGGAGAAAAGATATGAACCAGAATATAGAAGAATTTACTCTCAATACAGTAACGTACAGAACTGCAAGCGCCCCCTTTCTCGAAACAAGAAGCCTTATAGAATTAGCAGAACAAGATGGAAATCAATTTCCACAAGCAAAGGTAGCTTTGTTAAATGACTTCTATATGGATGATGTTTTAACAGGAGCAGACACAATAGATGAAGCAATTCAACTTCAACAACTAACTAATTTACTGAAACAAGGAAAATTTGAACTACGAAAATGGCGCACTACAACAATGCTATTTTAAAACATTTAACTGAAGAGAACAAATCAAATCAATTGCTAGTTGTTCAAGATCAAAATAGTCTAAAAACATTAGGCATCTTATGGAATTCATTAAAAGACACAATCAACTTTAATGTCAAGTTAGATAATAGATCAAAAATCACAAAGAGAATCATATTAGGACAATTAGCTCAAATATACGACCCTTTAGGTCTGATTGGTCCAGTAACAATTAGGGCGAAAATAATGATGCAAACACTCTGGCAATTAAAAATTGAATGGAACGAAGAAGCTTCTGAAGAAGTTTATAAGGATTGGACAAAATATCGTTTATCACTATCAATAATTAATAATTTGCAAATTGAACGAAATGTTAATCCAGGGAATCATGATCAGCAAATAGTTATACACGGATTTTGTGACGCATCATCTATTGCTTACGGAGCATGCGTTTATGTTACAAGTACCAATAAAACACAAGATCAAACGACACGTCTACTTTGTACCAAGGCAAGAGTTGCACCTCTGAAAACCATATCACTACCAAAGTTGGAACTTTGTGGCGCAACTATATTAGCAAAATTAATTTCAGCAGTGAAACAATCATTAAAACACAGGGTGAACAAAATTTACTTATGGTCAGACTCGACAATTGTACTAAATTGGATAAAAACTCCACCGAATGTATTAAAGGTATTTATAGCAAATCGAGTAACAGAGATACAGAAATATACATCAGATGCTACATGGCAGCATGTTAACAGTTTAGAAAATCCAGCAGATAATATATCTCGTGGAGAAACAGCAGAACAATTAATTCAAAACAAACTATGGTGGTTTGGTTCCAACTGGTTACAAACTAACAGTTGGCCAGAACAAATAAATCATAATGAAGATCCCATATTAGAATTAAAGATAAATACTATGCTAGTAACACATCAAAAGGATTTCAGCATATTAACAAGATTTTCTTCATGGAATAAACTAGTGAGAGTAGTTAGTTACATTCTAAGATTTATAAAAATTACTCGACAAAGAAACTCAAGAAATATCAACGTTCTAAATACAGCTGAATTAAATACTGCACGAGAAACTATTGTTCGTTTAGTGCAAGAACAAGGCTTTGCTCAAGAAATTCAAGAACTCAGAAGAAGAGGTATAGTCACTAGTAAAAGTAAAATATTGAATTTGAATCCATTTCTGGACTTCTTCTTCGATGGCGCTACAGACCAAATCGAGCCTTGGCCTCCTCAATTTTCTGCCTCCAACCGTCCCGATCTTGTGACGCGTTCTTCCATCCTTTTACTTTTAGTAGTTCCTCGGCATCCTTCTTCACCCCATCCTCCCATCGTAATCTGGGTTTACCAACAGGTCGTCTTCCCACAGGTTGCTCTCGGAAGGCTCTTTGTGGGACTCGGTTTTCCGACATTCTTTGGACATGCCCTGCCCAGCGAAGTCTTGAAAGTTTTAGGTTTATTGAGACCTTTGGTTCTTCATATAATGCGTATAGCTCGTGGTTCATTCTTACTCTCCAGAAGCCGCCATCTTTTACCGGGCCATAAATTTTGCGCAGAATTTTCCTTTCGAATTTGTCTAATGTGTCTGCGTTCTTAACTGAGAGGGTCCATGTTTCTCCTCCGTACGTTAGAACGGTACGGATCATGGTTTTGTATACTCTGATCTTCGTTTTTCTGTGTACGTTTCTCGATTTTATGATTGATAATAATGAGTAGAATGATTTATTTGCTGCAATTATCCTTTTTCTTATTTCATTTGTTTCGTCGTTGTCGTGGGATAGGTTGGACCCGAGGTAGGTAAAGTTATCTACGATATCGAAGGTGTAATCCCCTATAGTCATATTAAGTCCTAGTCCATTTCTGGACAGTCAAGAATTAATAAGAGTGGGGCAAGGCTAAACAATGCAGATATAACGATTGATCAAATACATCCGTATTTATTATCGGCTAAACATCATATTACCGATCTAATAATTCAACACGAGCATAAGGAATTACATAATTGCGGACAAGAACAATTATTGGCTGCAATTCGATTAAAATATTGGCCAATAGCTGGCAGACAAGCAGTTAAGAGAAACCTAAGAAAATGTCATAAATGTTTTCGTTTCAAACCCAACATACCGGATTATCTGATGGGCAATTTACCAAGTTCTAGAGTAAAGGGATATAACAGACCATTCACTATTTGTGGAATTGATTATGCAGGACCATTACAATTAAAGCCACACAACCGACGCGGAAAAATTCAAATTACCAAGGGATATGTAGCGATATTCGTTTGTTTTAGTATTAAATCAGTACACTTTGAACCGATTAACGATCTCACGACAGAAACATTCTTAGCAGCTTTACGACGCTTTACATCTAGAAGAGGCATTTGTAAAGAAATTTATTCAGATAACGCTACAAATTTTATCGGTGCAAATAACAGACTTACAGAAATATATAAATTTTAGCATCATTCAAATGACAATATTGATCAAGATTTGCAAGCCAGGGGTATACAGTGGCACTTTATCCCACCGCGTGGACCTCATTTTGACGGACTGTGGGAGGCTGCAGTAAAGGCTACAAAAAGACATCTATGTACAGTCACACAAGGTTTAACATTAACTTTTGAAGAATGTACAACACTTTTAACAGAAATAGAAGCGATTTTAAACTCCAGACCCCTCATACCTTTGTCAGCGAGTCCCAATGACCTTACTCCTATAACTCCAGCACATTTCCTCATTGGGGATTCACTAATCGAACCTGTACGTTATATATATGAAATTATCAAAATGGCAGCATCTACAAAAGGTGAAACAACACTTTTGGAAACGTTGGTACAGAGAATATCTCCACTGTCTACAACAAAGAACCTGATGGCAACGAACTACTTCCAACATCAAACCAGGTACCTTAGTGGTGCTTATTTAAAACAACGTTACTACTCTACGATGGTCCATGGGACGAATCCTAGAGACATTTCCCGGCAAGGATGGAATAGTGCGGGTTGTGTCTGTGCGTACATCTAGTGGTGTATTAAAAAGGCCTGTTAAACGTGTATGTGTTTTACCAGGTGAAGGTGAATAGATTTAATTAAGAATTAAGGTTAAGTATTGTAAATTAATTAAGTTTTGAAAGGCATAACCTTTCAATGCGGGCGGAATGTAATATAGTGTATTTTTGTAAAATATAGTTGGCAACATTGCGCGTAAGAAATGAGTGTGAAGCAAGTTGCAAGTGAGTAGTAGAAAGATATGTCATGTCAAGCAAAGATGTAAATAACGCAAGTCAAGTTATCGCAATAAAGTCAAATAGATATAAAACAAAGCATTTGTCCATAACAACGTCAGTAAAATATTTTGTGTTTTCGACAAACGTGTTGCTCCTTCCTTATAGTAATATATTATAATTGGAAGCTAGAATGTAATACAGTGATCATCTGGCACTGATAATGGGTATAAGTGGGGAGTTCTCGTGGATTTTGAATTACGTATAGAGAAATGGTGGCTTGGGTGTAGTGTTATTCTGGATCTGGTAGAGTAATCCAGTAATTGACTATGTTTCATTAGTAACTGGTATATCTTCCTGTCTATACTTGCCGTTTGATTCTTGTTCAGCCTCTTTCCATAGTACTGATTCTATTTTCTTATTGTAGTCGTCGGTGCCCATGATAATTGTGGCAATACCCTTTTATGCTGGTAGGATGTTCACTGTGCTTCCTCTAGTGCTTTGATTCTTCTTTTAATGGATAGTGTTCTGTTATTTTCGATTTGTCCAGCATAAATATTAGTCCGCGAGGTTATAGTCCGCATAGCATGTACTGAAATTTCTTATTATTAAAGCGCAATATTGTAGCAAATAATGAAATTTCGACGCTATATGCGCTGGGTGTGATCTGTACTTGAAACTGAACTGAATCTTCAATCTTTTGATAACATTTTTAAAATTAAAATCGATAATTTTGCAAAATTAATTTTTAATATTTTTGATTGTGTTCGATTTCAAAATTTGCAATAAATCTATAAAATTGATCAGATTAATCAATCGCGATTAACCAATTCCATTTTATGATCAAAAATCGATTTCTAATCCCAATTACACCATTATGGAACTGTAGCTTATAGTGTAATAAGATTTTTTTTTTATAATTTGTAGCCAACGAGCTATGACTTCACGAACTTTCACTTATAAAATGCTTAAAATCATAAAAATTATTTTCATGACAACTACTTTTTTGTGTTTAAATCATATGATGTATTGTTTCAGTACTGTTGAAACCTAATGAAAATGATGAATAAATAAAACATATAAGTTCAATGCAGTACAATTGTACAATTGGTACAAAAATGGTACATTATATAATTTATTAGATTACAATTTTTGATATATTATTTTCAGAAATACCTATTGATATTTAGTAAATATTTTTTGTGTGAAACTGATTTAATAAATCTGAACAACAATATAAGCGAAATATTTGTAGTAGTTCGAAACGCATCGCCTATCAGGATTCGCAACATTACGAAAATCTGTGCACAGCATATGAAACCTTTGAAATTTCAAAATAGTAATTATAATACTTATTAAAATTCAAAATTATGGGATGGCTAGCACAGTGGTATGAAGTCGGCCTGTGGATCCTGAGGTCCCTGGTTCGATTCCCACAGGCCACAAATTTTCATAATTTGAAAAAGCTATCCCTGTGGCTCCTCCACCACTAACATGTTTGAGGGCCGTGATTTGACGACTGGTAACCGCACTTCACGCGAAAAATATATCACTTACCGAGATCTGCTTTAGCAGAGTGCCACACCCAGTAATGGGTAGAAGGCGTGATGATATATTTATTTTATTTATTTTTTAAAATTCAAAATTATAAAGATTTTCCTAATATATACAAATGATTTTTTTTACAAATATTATAAATAGATTTGCTGAAACAGATGTACACTGAAATTTAGAGATTATTTTATAAATTTCAGGTCAAAAGTAAGATATAAAACAATGAATATTAATTAAAGTGAAGATGCGACTCGCACTCTCGATTCAAATAATATGTTTTTTCATTTGTTGTATGTTTGCCCTGAAACATCAACCTTCAACTTTAATTAATTTTAATTATTGTTTTACATCTTACTTTTGACCTGAAGATGGCCATAACCTTGGCCGAAACGTGGTCAATTAATCTTCATTAAATTATTACAACTTATGCCTATGTCCATTATTAAATTCCTACATTATTTTTGGATTATTAGAACACTCTACTATTATTATTATTTTCTTATATTTTTATTTCATAGGAAATTCAATAGTAAAATTTTCATTTAGTGATAGTTCCTGTCACGATATAGATGTAAATCAAAATTGCTATCTTTGTGCTGTTCACAGAGTGCTATGAGGTATAAAAGATAGGAATATTAATTTACGCCTGTCTTGCGACAGAAACAAATATCAATGATAAATAAATGCAAAGTACTTGATTTATTAGTGTATATGTTCGACCAAGTACCGACTACGAAAATTCCCTTCATTATATATCAATAAATTTGGACCCGTTAAATTCAGTCTTTAATTCTCAACTAAAACTTTTGTTCTAAAATTAATAGGAAAACGTTATATGAAACAATAAAAAAGTAGACATTCGGTACATGCAACAATAGTTTTTTCTAATTATTTTTGTTAGCAATACTAATGATTCTATTCATATGAAAAGTATATGACTGCGTCTGACATTATATTTCTTGTGCGACATGAGGTCTAATACTGAAATCTCGAGAATTTGACTGTGAAGTTGCCATTTTAGTAGTATAATTTACATTTATGCGTTGTATCGGTTGAAACTTTCTTGGTATATATCAACATTTAAAAATGAATTTTAAAAATATCGTTAATTTCACAATTTCTGTGCATGTCTTTATTATTATTTTGATTTTAGTTTAATTTAACCAAAGTCTTCGTTTTCGATATCCAAGAGTGCCCTCCTTATGCTTTATATTCTGACGTAACAAATAAAACTAAAGATTACATATAGTTTTAGATTAATGATTATAATAATTAATTATATTACAGCACTTTTAAAAATAATAGTTTAAAGAACAATCAACTGTTAAAATTTTAAGTAGATTTATATTGACATGCTATACTATTTCATTAATTTATAATAATCACATTGAATATTTAATTATATTCCAAAATAAAATAAATCACTTGTACAATTTGCACTATTATTATAACCGAGTTTGGTAATTCTGGCGTGAAAATAAACACCGAAACCAAAGCAGAACAATTGAATAATTTTAACAATTCTTGGAAAGCACATTGTTATGTATCCCCTGACATTTGTTTATGTCTGTTATCCTGTATTTGTTGAAACTAATGAAAACTAGCTCTTCACTTGGGAGAGTGCCCGTAGATGAATCATTTCCAGCAGCAACATTTGTTACATGGCCTCGTCTCTAGACCTTCTACAACTTGTATTTTCTGTTAACAAATTACCTCAACTTTGTTAGGTTTATAACTGACGGAATATTAGTTTCCTTATAGAGTTTTGAAGTAACTAAAATTAGTGACAAATTAGAAATAATTTATTAGAATAAATAATAAAACATGCAGAACAGGAGAAGCAACGTTCTATTTGAATTTAAAAATTATGAATGAATAAATAAATATATTACCTACATACATACATACATACATACATATCTTCACGCTATATCCCATCAAATGGGGTAGCACGAACCCTAAAATCACTCATAAAACATTCACTCATAACATAATCAAATAATCAGCTCCCGTCAAACATTATCATTCAAATACACCACCCTCACTTCAACAACTTTCATAGATGTCTCCATATAATCCCATTTATTTATCACACACGAAATCATTCCTTACATAAAAAACCCTCAATCACATTCATCCAATCATTTGCCAATCTTTCACTCATTAATTATTCACTTATCATTTATCTTTTTTCTTCTACATGCATAAAACATCTCAAATTACCCACGCTTACTCCTAACAACGAATCTAATAACGAATCTAACAACAAATCTACAAAGATTAGAAAAGATGAAAGTGATAGCCTGCAATTGCATATGAAAGAAAAGTCCACACAATGCAGTAACTGAAAATGAAACAAAAAGATGAGAAAGGAAGGGAGTGTCGCCCTGCGCTTGTTTTTGGAAGTGAATTCCACACAATTGCAGTTAAACACTCTACGTAAGAACTGAAAACGAATTAAAAGATAAGAAAGGAAGGGAGTGTCGCTCTACGCTTGTTTTTGAAAGTGAATTCCACACAATTGCAGTTAAACAGTCAATGTTAAATCAGAAAACGAATAAAAAGATCAGAAACGAAGGGAGTGTCGTCCCTGCGCTTGTTTTTGAAAGTGAATTTCACAGAATTGCAGATAAACACTCTAATGAAATTACGAAACAACAAAACTAAAATCTAAATTCCTGCACTTCTTAAATCATCAAATTCATTCCGCAATTAATCTTCGCCAAACGTTCCTATCTTGACACACCACTTTAGCTTCATCCACATTCATAATTCCCTTCATATAAGCACGTTTGTTTCTTGTACTCGGAAACTTTCTTTCACGCAACAATCCTTCAATCATATTCATCCATTTGTTCATATTACCTGATCATCCTGTAATGACATATCTTAATATTATTCTTAATAAGATTAATTAAAGTGACTAATATAGCCGGAATAGAAAAACTACATTGAACTTATATGTTTTATTTATTCATCATTTTCATTAAGTTTTAACAGTACTGAAACAATACATCATATGATTTAAACATAAAAAAGTAGTAGTCATGAAAATAATTTTTATGATTTTAAGAATTTTATAAGTGAAAGTTCGTGAACTCATAGCTCGTTGGCTTCAAATTATAAAAAAAAAAACTTATTACACTGTAAGCTACAGTTCTATAATGGTGTAATTGGAATTAAATTGATGTTGTGTAAAGCAGAAAATAAATGTATGAAATCATATGTAGGATAGTAATCAGGTTAAGCCTTTTTCGAATTTAAAAATCGATCTTTGATCATAAAATGGAATTAGTTTATCGCGATTGATTTATCTGATTAATTTTATAGATTTATTGCAAATTTTGAAATCGAACACAATCAAAAATATCAAAAATGTAAAAATTAATTTTGCTAAATTATTGATTTTAATTAAAAAAACGTGATCAAAAGATTGAAGATTCAGTTCAGTTTCAAGTACAGATCACACCCAGCGCATATAGCGTCGAAATTTCAATATTTGCTACAATATTGCGCTTTAATAATAAGAAATTTCAGTACATGTGTTACTCCCCATTACGAGTAATTAAGTAATTACTATGGCGGGGCTAAGTTAATGCTTAGCCCCCCCCCACTTCAATAAATTAAGGAAAATTATGGGTGAATCAATTGTGCTCCAATTGTCCTCAAATGTGCTATTAATTATTTCAAATGTGCTACCTCTAATTGTTAGTAATTGATATTTTTTTATGATAAAACCAAATTAATTTATGATAAAACCAAATTAATACCTTACCTTGTCCATCTCTCCCCGTTTTAAAAATGTACATGGTATTATAGAAAAATTAAATTAGCTGCTAACTATATTAAATGTGGTACCTGACTTACAATGTCATAAACAATACCTAACTAATTAATGTGGCAGTGACAGGGCATGTAAACCTTAAATGAAATCCATTTGGCGCGAGTTCAAACGAATGCTGAGTTTGCTATATTTTATTGTTCAACAGAGTGTTTCAAGAAAAGTGATCAGCTCGATTATTTCTTTAACTAATGGATTTAGCAAAAAAAAATCATTAAGAAAAAATATAGTAGCTGATTTTAATGCATGCCAAAATAATAATTTGTTCCAGTGGTTCTTAAGCTATGGCACAAAATTACATTTTTTTAAATGGCAAGTAATATATTTTATTAGACTATAAAATAAAAGATTTTTGCAATCTTACTTAATTGAAATATTTTGTTATTTAAACTTACTTAACTTAAATGTATTAAGAGCTGCTAAGTTTCAGAATATAAGAAAATGGCGTATTGATGATGACCCCATTAGTTCACTTAATAAATTAAAATATATATATATCTCCCTTTAATGCATTCCTCAAAGACTTAGGGATTAATAAATTTTTTATTCATTACTGGAGCTCGATGCAAATGAACGTATATAACGAATATTGCGCAACGTCGAAGTGGTCTGGTATTGCAATAGATACGACGGGCGACATAGTAAGAAAATTAAAAAGACCATTTGGAGAAAAATCAGGTGCAATTTTTCTTTACGACATTACTGTTTTAGAACCCAGCTCTCATTTGCAATATTCTGTTTGTAATATGTTATCTGAACGGCACGATGGTGTTAGTATTTGTCATTGGTTGGAATGTTGGTTAAAGGATGGGGCGGCCCATCTAAATCAAATTGTATGTGATATGTCAATTGCACTTCTTTAAGGAATAGTGAAATCTTTTACAAATATGTCATCACTAACGCAATATATTAATTATTGTTATAATATTGTTATAAATGGTTCCTACACTACAAGTTTAAATTGTTACGTTCGGTGTGATGTAGCACATTTAGTCAAATTAATAACTACGTGGTCCTGTTTTTCCCGAGTGTTAACAAACATATTAAACGTTTTTATATGACATATCTAACACAAATAATTTTTCAAACAGACATTAGTGCCATAGAAAAAATTTTAACAGCATTATTTACCATAGCAATTAGTGAAACTGAAGGCGAATTAAAAAATACACCAGGTGAAATGACTCCCTGCGAAATTCAAAAGAATTTTCTTCTCAGTCTTAGTACTCCAAATATTAAAAAGGACATAGACAATTATGATACAGAAATTGGAGATTGTACAATTGATTTTTAATTCGACAATACTCTAATGATAATTTTGTTGCATGGGGTAAACATATTGTAGATAGAGTAAAATTAAATATTCCACTTGGTAATAGGGATAATTGTCAATATCTCCCAGATTTAATATCAAATGTTCTAAGATTGTTAAAAATTTTACCATGATGGTCAGGAATAATGAAACCGTATTTTGTAACGAGTCCATTAACTGCCAGCAGTGCCTCTGTAGAAAGTAATTTGAATAATATTGAAAATAGAACATTTTCCAAATATAATTTACCCCTAAGAACTGATGATTTTGTTCAAATACATATTGAATCAATAAAAGAAGATGAAATTAGCAGCGTCTGACCATAAAAAAATTAAACAAGAAAAAGACTTCCCTGCAAAGGTAATAGAATTAGATAGTGATATAAAAGAAGAGTATTTAGCACAAGAAAACTGGAAAGGGGAAGTTACAAACACAAAAAATAATATTTATTTACAGTTAAATACAGAAACTAGAGTAGAAAGTCAATGTAACATTATAAATGTGCAGTCTGTTGATTTATTAAAAAATGGAAATATTTTAAAACCAACCAAAATTGGAAAACATAAATTTGTAGTTTCTAATACATGCGGAATTGATGCACTACTTTAAATATTTTGTGTAATTTATTTTGATTCTCAAATATTTAATGAATATTTATTAAAGTAAATGGAAATGAATCGGTTCTCACACAGGATTATGATGAATAATTTTAGATTTAATCAAAACATGGAAAAATACACTTATATAACAGCACAACAATAACAGCAGTCACTATAGCAACAACAATAGAACAACTAAACTATTGACAGTATAGATGGCATTACAGTACAGTATAACCGGAAACGGATCTTTTCAAAGTCAATAATCTCAACACTCCCACTTTGACGTCGTGAAAAATCCATTGTACTTTACAGTCTATCACTTGCACTTTACAGTCTCTATTACTTGCTTGTAACTTTGGCTTCGTCATCATGCCATGTCCGATCTGTGGTGGATCTCCTGGTCTCCTTATCCGTCACTCCCACTGTTGAAGTACAGCTCATGACATGTCGTTCCCTTAAGGTACTTCAAAATCCGTTTGACACTGCTCCAGTTTGCCTTCGACGGCTTCTCGAGATGTTGACTTGCCTTGTTTACTGCGTAGGTAATGTCTGACCTCGTAGCTACAGACAAATACATAAGACTGCCGATTGCCTGTAGCTTGAATTTATTCAACGAATCGATGAATCTTTTATTCCAGCAGCGTGAGGCCTGTTTCAGGCCATACAGACTGCGCTTCAGCATGCAGACGCGTTTCGTTCCGTCGTCGTAGCCCGTTGGCATGAAGATTGTTTCCTCAAGGTCGCCGTACAAGAACGCAGTCTTGATATCAAACTGTTGCAGTTTCATCTTTCAGCATGCTGCAACAGCGAGTATGCTTCTGATCGAGTCGAATCTTACCACCGGACTGAAAGTTTCCTCGTAATCGATGCCGTACTGTTGATTGAAACCTCTCGCCACCGATCTTGCTTTATAACGCCGATTACTTCCGTCGGCGTTTTTCTTCAATTTGAAAATCCATCGATTGTCGATGACTTTTTGATGTTTCGGATGATCGGCAAGAATCCACGTTCCATTTTGTTCCAGAGACTTCATCTCCTCATCCATTGCTCGCATCCATAGCGTTGCATCGCTGCAACTTACAGCTTCCTCGAATGTACGTGGTTCTTCGTTACTAATCGCGAAGCTCACGTTTACTTGTGCGTTCACGTATCTCGCGGGTCTTACGAGCTCGTTTAGATTACGTAGTTCATACCTTCTGCGCTGCTTTGCTTCAATTTCTTCGAGATTTCGATCGTCGCAAGCTTCCTCAACCTCGTCGATCTCATCTTCCTCATCTATTGGTTCTTCAGCGTTGATTGCATCTTCCGTGTCAATTGATTCTTCAACGTCGATTGGTTCTTCAGCGTTGACTGAATCTTCTGCGTCGATTGGTTCTTCTGCGTTGACAGCATCTTCCGCATCGATTGGGTCTTCCACGTCGATTGGATCTTCCACGTCGATTGGTTCTTCAGCGTTGACAGCATCTTCCGCATCGATTGGGTCTTCCACGTCGATTGGATCTTCCACGTCGATTGGTTCTTCAGCGTTGACTGCATCTTCCGCATCGATTCGATTCTCTGCATCTTTCGGTACATCTTCTTCACTCGGTATTTTGAGAAAAGTGTATTCGTTATCTGTCTGCTTCAGAAAACTCTTCACGTATCTCGCGTTTTGGTGTACCATGCGCTCGTGCCAATCGTGGAACGTGCAGACCGCTGCGACTTTATTCTCTTCAGCAATGATTCTCAATTCCATCCCTCGCCGTTTTCCCGTTAGAACAGTTTTTCCGTTCTTCTGAATTTCGCATGTCGTGTTGTCCGATTTCAGCTTCAGACCTTTATCCAACGCTGCTCCCACTGAAAATAAATTGTATTTCAGTTCTGGCACAAAAAGCACGTTGGATAAGTGTTTCTCGTTCCAAATGCGACCGTCGAATGCAAGAACATTGATGTCGCCTCTTCCAGTTGCCGAGATAAATTTTCCATCTCCAATGCGCACTGGTATTTTGCTGTCGAGAGTCTTGAAGTTGATAAACCACTGTCGCTGCATCGACATATGCTCGCTCGCTCCCGAGGAGGCACCAGATCTTCTCATACTCGTACTGATCTGTCGTGGATGTAAGAGTCTTGATGACAAGCGCGTCACCTTTTGGCTTGTTACTCGGCTCTTTGCTTGTGCCCTTCTTCTTCTCAGGACATTCTCGAGCCCAATGTCCAAGCTTCTCGCACGTGTAGCATTTACCCGGCTTTCGAGTGCCTCTTCCACAACTCTTCCCTCTGCCAGGCTTGTGTGAACGATTTGCCGTGAGAGCACTGTTTTCTGAATTTTCTCCGGCGCTGTGACGCATCTCCTCAACGGTCAGTCGGCACGTCAGGTTTACGAGCGTCCTGTCAGCTATCGCCGCTGACTCCCATGCACTCACGAAATGTGCGTAGCTGCTCGGCAAAGTCATGAGAATCTTAGTCATTATCATATTGTCAGAAACCTTTTCGCCCATAACTTCGAGCTTATGTGCGATATCTTCAAGTTTCGCTATATGTGCCGAGATACTGTCCTTGGGATCCATTGTTGCACTATACCACTGCTGCTGTAACATGTGTATGCTCGCTTCCGATTTCTGTTCATACACAGATTTTAGCTTGTTCCACATATCGACCGCATTTTCACAATTTATGATGTGCATAAGTGCTTGTGGTCCAACCGTTGTGCCGATGACTTTTTGACCAATGCGATCGGCTTTTTCCCACTTTTCAAGTTTTTCTTTATGAATCTTGCGTGCCGCGTCGCCCGCACCAGCCGCTACCTCGGGCTTAGCTTCATCGCCGTTCACTACTTTCCATGGCGTTCAATGTGACGCGAATCTGAAATTTCCACGAGGCCCAATTGTCTGCACCTTTCAAATGTGCAATTTTAACGTTTTCAAACTCCATTTTCTCTGTCTCTGATTCCTCACTTTTGCACAAGGCGGGAGGTTATGTAGAGACGTATCTACGTTTGTTCAAATCATTATATCAATTAGCCCCGAATCTCAAAAATATTCACCACCCGATACTACTGGGCCCATAACCTATTAAAGTAAATGGAAATGAATCGGTTATCACACAGGATTATGATGAATAATTTTAGATTTAATCAAAACATGGAAAAATACACTTATATAACAGCACAACAATAACAGCAGTCACTATAGCAACAACAATAGAACAACTAAACTATTGACAGTATAGATGGCATTACAGTACAGTATAACCGGAAACGGATCTTTTCAAAGTCAATAATCTCAACAATATTTCCCTATCAAATCGGGATTAAAAAATTTAATTGAACATATTTGTCACGGCATTAATATAAAATGTTATAATTTTAGAGCAAAGTTAAGTAGAAAAATTACCTAATAATATATTACTTTTGTCCTGTCAATGCATAATGGATTATTTAATTAATAAATTAATAAACAATAGTAACTTATATAACACAATGTCGGAATCAATTTGTTGTACTAATGATAATTGTAATGCGGATGATATGTTTAGACAATTTCCCGTAATACCATTAACTCTACCACAAGCATCTGCTTGTGTGTCAGAATTAAATAAAATATTTAATGCGTATTGTGAGGAGTTAAAAAAGCCTTCTAAGTGTTGTAGTTGCTCTAGTAATATGAAAAAAAAAATTAGACTTTAATAAATATATCTTATTTATAGAAACTACAATGTTAGATATAATAAAATCAACCACAAGCGTGAACAAGGTACCTAAGTCATTAGAAATAAATAATTTAACTTACATTTTAAGAGGAATTATTTCATTTAAGGGGTCGTATGATGTAAAAGCTATAGGACATTATGTTGCCTAAGCTTATAGAAAAAATATGGTTTGGGAAGAATATGACGATTTGAAAGAAAAAAAATAATGCTATAAGTAATACCGATATTACTCAACTAATCATTATATATACGACGTAATATATATATATATATATATATATATATATATATATATATATATATATATATATATATATATATATATTACGTCGTATATATAATGATTAGTGGAGTAATATCGGTATTACTTATAGCATTATTTTTATATATATATATATATATATATATATATATATATATATATATATATATATATATATATATATATATATATATATGTGTGTGTGTGTATATATATACATATATACATATATATGTATACATATATACATATATATATATATATATATATATATATATATATATATATATATATATATATATATATATATATATATATATATATATATATATATCTATATCTATAGATACATGCTAGTATATAAAAATAATGCTATAAGTAATACCGATATTACTCCACTAATCATTATATATACGACGTAATATATATATATATATATATATATATATATATATAATAATTATTTGTTACCTTTTTTATAATGATTTTTTATTTCTCCCTTTTATGTTTACGTAATAAATATGTTCTTAAAATTAATATTAATAACTTTCATCATTTATACATAAACACTAACATATACATATACATAAGTATATGCCTATACATAAGTATATGCATATGAATATGAATATGCATATATACATATACATATACACATATACACATATACATATACATATACATATACATATACATATACATATACATATACATATACATATACATATACATATACATATACATATACATATACATATACATATACATATACATATACATATACATATACATATACATATACATATACATATACATATACATATACATATACATATACATATACATATACATATACATATACATATACATATACATATACATATACATATACATATACATATACATATACATATACATATACATATACATATACATATACATATACATATACATATACATATACATATACATATACATATACATATACATATACATATACATATACATATACATATACATATACATATACATATACATATACATATACATATACATATACATATACATATACATATACATATACATATACATATACATATACATATACATATACATATACATATACATATACATATACATATACATATACATATACATATACATATACATATACATATACATATACATATACATATACATATACATATACATATACATATACATATACATATACATATACATATACATATACATATACATATACATATACATATACATATACATATACATATACATATACATATACATATACATATACATATACATATACATATACATATACATATACATATACATATACATATACATATACATATACATATACATATACATATACATATACATATACATATACATATACATATACATATACATATACATATACATATACATATACATATACATATACATATACATATACATATACATATACATATACATATACATATACATATACATATACATATACATATACATATACATATACATATACATATACATATACATATACATATACATATACATATACATATACATATACATATACATATACATATACATATACATATACATATACATATACATATACATATACATATACATATACATATACATATACATATACATATACATATACATATACATATACATATACATATACATATACATATACATATACATATACATATACATATACATATACATATACATATACATATACATATACATATACATATACATATACATATACATATACATATACATATACATATAAATATTTTCCTTTATTTTATCCTTTTCCGTATTAGCTTATTGTTAACTTAAAGATCAATGGATTGTTACATTATATAATATGATTTTCTTTAATTACAAAAATAACCCTGCCCCTAACAATGTTATGCACTAAATTATAATATTACACTTTTGCAGCATACTTGCAGTAATATCTTAATAATATTTTAATTTTTTTTCCACAATTCATCATTTATTTATTACTTGGAGTACCTTACCTTGAAGCCACTTTTCGTACGAGGAACATACAAAACTTTATTTCACAGTGAACGTTTAACTAGTTAAATTATTATTAAATAAGTTTTATGTTTTTATTTCGTGCAAATCAAAATCAAAAATTCAGTAAGCGATAACCAATTTCCATAATAATAGGAAGTTTCTACCATAAATAATCCACAAAAAGGCAATTTAGAAACAAGTTTAAAATAAAAGATATTAATATTTTTCAGAACATATAAAAAAATAATAAGGCAAGATATCGAGTTATTTTAAATTGACTTATATTGTTATGCACATTTTTGCAATAATTCATGATCTTTAAAAATTTATGCTGAAAATAACCAATAACTTTAAATTATATCAATGTTTACAATATAGTATACTCTGCACTTATTTGAACTCGCACCAAATGTATGTCATTTAAGGTTAACATGCCCTGGCTCTGCCACATTAATTAGTTTGGTATTGTTTATGACATTGTAAGTCAGGTATCACATATAATATAGTTAGCAGCAAATTTAATTTTTCTATAATACCATGTACTTTTTAAAACGGGGAGAAATGGACAAGATAAGGTATTAATTTGGTTTTTTCATAAAAAACTATCAATTATTAACAATTAGGGGTAGCACATTTGAAATAATTTATAGCAAATTTGAGCACAATTGGAGCACAATAGATTCACCTATAATTTTACTTAATTTATTAAATTGAGGAGGCTCAGCATTAACTTGGCCCCGCAATGGTAATTATTTAATTACTCGTAATGGGAAGTAGCAGATTTGAACGAATTAATAGCACATTTGAGCACAATTGGAGCACAATTGTATTTTATGTATTTAAACATTTTACCAATATGTGGGGGGGGGGCTAAGTTAATGGACCTCCATTTCTCTATACGTTATTCAAAATCCTCGAGAACTCCCCACTTATACCCATTATCAGTGCCAGAGGATCACTGTATTACATTCTAGCTTCCAATTATAATATATCACTATAAGGTAGGAGCAACACGTTTGTTGAAAACACAAAATATTTTACTGACGTCATTACATCAATAAAATTGGACCCAGTGATTGTTTAATAAGTTTTGATGTGGACAGCCTTTCCACAAATGTATCTGTTAAAGAAGCGTTGGAGGTGGCAACAGAATTAGACAACCGAAAAAAAATAACAGACAACGTGATAATGAAACTACTAGAATATTATCTGAAGACCTCATATTTTCAAGCATAGATTCACTTTTATCAACAAACAGACGGACTGACAATGGGATCGCTGTTATCACTAGTCGCAATGACATACATATGGAATACTTTTGAGGACATCACCGTAAATGAAGTTCGAATCCAGCCAAATTCATGAATTAGATATGTAGACGACACCTTCATTATATGAAGTCATAGCGAAATTGAATTATAATAATTTTTAACCCACATCAATTCTGTAAAACCAAGTTTCAGTATAACCATCGTCGGTGCCCAGCTGCAAAAGAAAGAAAATAACATAATCCCATTCTTGGACGTTCCTGTACACAGACATCTGAGCACCGAAAACCAACACAAATGGTTCGTTACCTCATCTACGAATCTAATTATGCTACGAACATAAAGACAAGAATTGCTAACACCCTCCTCAGTCGAGGTAAATCCTACTGCAATACAAAACAAGGTTATAAAGTAGAAGTCAAAAATATTACAAATACCTTGCACGACAAAGAATATAAGAACAACACGATCAAGAAATTAATGAAAAAGAGTTAATCAACGCTGTAACGAGATTTTCACTAACTCGGCGACAAATGTTGGCGTTAGTTGCTCGGGCGCTAACGGTCCCAGATAGCAGTTTTGAAGAATAAGGATCGTGTGTGAGTAAGAAAATAAAACAAACAAGAATGGTGCGAATATCTTGCTGAGACTTTTTATTGTATAAAAACTCGATGGTACACTTGGTAACGGATTTGACGTTGGTCATATCTAAGGAGACAGTCGGTGCTACGACGAGGGTCTCCGAACCCGCAAAAAGTGACTTCACCTGGTTTTCGTGATCAACGCAGGGCCGCGTGACACTGATAGGACCAAGGGGATTGTCGTAATCATCTGCCTAGGTGTCCGCGAGTACGTAGAGCGCGAAACCGTGGTTTGTCGAAAAACCGTCGCCGGGCGTCGCGACGGTGGGATTTAACAAGTAGCAGCTGGTTAATAGTGTCGAATCGCGGTTAGTGCGCAGACGCCTTGGATGCTCGCTTGGGCGTGGTAGAATGTGGCCTATATAAAACACCAAGCGCGATTTGTTTTGAATTAACCACTAATTTAATCCACAGCTGTTCGATACAAGAATCTTTAATATTAATTATATTGAAGTTTAAGTTTTTATTTTGTATCATAGATCTCGCAATAGAATGAGAAATAGATATTTTTCTTGCAGAAATATCATTTTTATGAACATTTACCGTAAATCTCTGCTCAAAGCTTTACCACGAGTCATTTTATTTGAAAAAAGAAAAAACCGGCAAACGGCAATGATAGTTTTGTATCGATTTTTTTATTTTTGTTTTGTTTTCCATTTTTGTTTTGTTTTAACAACTATTTAATTTAAAACACGCAAATAAATCCCTTCTAAAACATACATTTTTTGTTGGCCGAACTTTTATGAATCTGTTGCCATAATATTTATTTGATGATAATTTTGTAAACGTTTGTGTTATTTAAAATATCTTTTCAGTAATGGACAACTAAAGATTCATATAATAACGTAGATATAGTTTTGTTGTAAGAATAAATAATTTTTTAGTATATTTTTACATTTTTGTTAAGCATAAAGTTTGAAATTTATACCGGCCGAACTATTATGGAGTTGGGCTCGTACATACATACATACATATCTTCACGCTATATCCCAACAAATGGGGTAGCACGAACCCTAAAATCACTCATAAAATATTCGCTAATTACATTCATCAAATAATCAGCCCTCGTCAAACATTATCATCCGAACACATCACCCTCACTTAAACTACATTCATAAATCACTCCATATAAACTCAATCATTTATTACACTCGAAATCATTTATCACAATCAAACCTTAAATCACATCATTCCTATACACTTATCATTCATCCTCTTTCTTCGACGTACATAACATATGCATAAAACATCTCAAATTACTCACGCTTACTCCTAACAACGATTCTAAAAATGAACCTAATAACGAATCTACAAAGATAAAAGATAAAAGCGATAGCCTGCACTTGTATATGAAAGAAAAGTCCACACAATGCAGTAACTGAAAATGAAACAAAAAGACAAGAAAGGAAGGGAGTGTCGCCATGCGCTTGTTATTGAAAGTGAATTCCACACAATTGCAGTTAAACACTCTACGTAAGAACTGAAAACGAAATTAAAGATAAGAAAAGAAGGGAGTGTCGCTCTACGCTTGTTTTTGAAAGTGAATTCCACACAATTGCAGTTAAACACTCAATGTAAGATCAGAAAACTAATAAAAAAGATAAGAAACGAAGCGAGTGACGTCCCTGCGCTTGTTTTTGAAAGTAAATTTCACACAATTGCAGGTAAGCACTCTAATGAAATTATTAAACAACAAAACTAAAATAAAAAATACTGCACTTTTCTTAAATCATCAGATTCATTCCGCAATTAATCTTTGCCAAACGTTCCTATCCTGACACACCACTTTAGCTTCATCCACATTCATTATTCCTTTCATACAAGCACGTTTGTTTCTCATACTCAGAAACTTTCGTTCACGCAACAATCCTTTAATCATATTCATCCATTTATTCATAGGTCGTCCACGCAATCTTTCACCCTCAATTTCACCAATATATACCTGTTTTCCTGAAAATCCATTTTGTGGAAATTAAATTATTATTAAAAGGAAAATCTGTCATTTCCCAGGTTTCATTTTTCTCTAACGCCTTTATTTCATCTTCTATAGCTTTCTCCCAATATTTTCTGTCTGGACTTTTCTGTACATCATCTAGTGTCTCTGATGTATTCTCAATGTAAGTTTCTGCAGACAATGCTAAATAAGAAGAAAAATCATACTCCATATGCCACTTAGGTTTTTGTTTCATTTCGTTGCTTTTTCTTTGATCTTCTGTTTCTTGAATAGAAGTTCCTTGTTCAACTTCTACTGATACTGAATCATTTTCTTCAGATAGTCGAACTTCATTATTTTCTATAGGCTGTAAATTGATACAGGTATTAGGATGTAATAGCTCCACTTGATGATGTTGCTCCCAAAACTCAACATCTCGTGACAATATTATTTTTATGTTGAAAGGATCCCAAAGCTCGTAGCTGTGAAGTGTATATCCAATCATAAAATAGGAAAAAGATTTTGGATCCATTTTATTTCTAAGTTCTTTTGGAATATGACAGAAACTTCGACATTTAAATATTCTTAATTTTGTTAAAACAGGTTTTCTTCCAAACCAAAGCTCAGCAGGTGTTTATTGATTTATTTAGAGCCGTGGTTGGACTTCGATTGATTAAATAGGCAGATGTAAGATTTGTCTTTTACCATAAGTACTTGGGCAAGTTATTACTAAACTGCATCATTGTTCTAGCTTTGTCCAGAAGTGTTTTTCCATACAAGCTATTTTACTCAGAATTATATGGTGCTGTATAATTCAGTCTGATTCTATTAGTAATAACGATACGTGATCATGTCCTGCCATGAAACGTCAACTTGTTGCTATTGACATATATAAATAAGTAAATAATGTTTTGAAAATAAATCTATTGACATATAAATAGTTTTCATCTGTGTTGTATAAGTTGCGTAATATTATTCTATTTAAAACGTTGTGTTGTGTTTTTATTTCAATTACCATCTTCCACTATAATATATCTAAAAGGTTATGGGCCCAGATACCCAGAATTAAAAACAACGACACGTTCAAACAAACTAAATAGAAAATGAATACTGCTAGTCTGGGACGTATTGAAACGTTAAATAAAAATAATTATCATACTTGGAAAATTCAGATGGAAGCGCTGCTAGTAAAAAATGACGCTTGGGGTTATGCGAATGGAGAGAGCCTGAAACCAACTTCAATTACTGGAAACCCGGAATCAGAAGCAGCAATACTATTGTGGATCAAAAATGATAGTAAAGCGAAGTCGGATATCATACTGTTAATTAATCCATCCGAATTAAAACAAATCAAGGGACTGTGAACTTCACGTGATGTTTGGTTAAAGTTGTGGTCTATTTATCAATCTAAAGGTTCAGCTAGGAAATCCATATTACTAAAACAGCTCACTTTGCAACGAATGGTCGAAGGTGATGACGTACGTGAGTACACAAATAAATTTTTTGATACTGTTGAAAAATTAAATGAAATGAATGTTGAAATTAATCCTGATCTTCTCGCAATCATGTTATTATATAGTTTACCAGAGAGTTTCGAAAATTTTCGTTGTGCCATTGAATCACGTGACGACTTACCGTCGCCGGAAGATCTTCGTGTTAAAATAATTGAAGAAAATGATGCTCGTAAGAATAGCACGCGCAATTCAGTACAAAACGCTATGTACATGAACAAACACTCATAAAAACGTTGGAATATCAAGAAAGAAAGAGAGAAGAACGAAACAAATAAAATAAAACAAGAATTTAAATATCGCTGTCATAGATGTAAACAAGTAGGGCATAAAGCAGTCGATTGTAATAAGCCGAATAAAGATCGTTGTTGAGCCAAAAATGCAGAAAACTTAAGTCTGTGTGTTACGGAGTTCTCAAAGGACGACGAAGAAACACAACAAGCTGGATTCTCGAATCAGGAGACAAAATGGTGTATTGACAGTGGTGTCACGTCACATTTATGTAATCAAGTGAACAAATTCGTTGAAATTGGCAATTCTAAATACGGAAAACTTAACTTGGCGAGTAATTTGAGAACCGATATAATAGCCAAGGGAACTGTATCGTTTACAACAGAAGTTTCTGGTAATATTAAAAATGTAAATTTAAATTAAACATTGCACGTTCCAGATTTACGCACCAACTTGTTATATGTTGGAAAAATTACCGATCCAAGTAACTTTTACGAAGAGCAAGGCATCGCTTACAGACAATAAGGGAAATATAAAGCTGATAGCTGATCGAGTGGGTGATTTGTACTATGTACGTGAATACAAGAACGCCGAGATGTCAGAGTCTGCCCGAATTACAAAACAGTCATGTGAAATGTTTGAATCTTGGCATAGACGGCTGGGATATCTGAACATTAAAGATCTCGTAGAAGCAGTACAAAATAAAACCATTCTAGGTGTAAATCTTGGAAAAATAGATTTTGAATTAAAATGCGAGATATGTCTTCGAGGAAAAATGACAAGAAGAAATCTGAAAGGAAGACAAGTCTGCTTGAAATTGTACACTCTGATGTGTGTGGTCCGATGAGGGTGATGTCGCACGGAAAATCGAAATACCTCATCACATTCATCGATGATCATTCTAGATGGTGTGAAGTTCGATTTATGAAGTCGAAGAATGAAGCTCTTGCTGCATTTAAAGAATTTAAATGTCTTGTCGAAAAACAAAAAGAAAAACAAATAAAATGTCTACAATCTGACAACGGGACGGAATACAGAAATAATGAATTTGACAATTATCTTAAAAACAATGGAATTACTAGAAGATTGTCAGTACCATACATTCCAGAACAGAATGGGGTTGCTGAACGAAAAAATCGTACACTTTTGGATACAGCTAGGTGTTTACTTATGCAATCGGGTCTGCCATCATCTTTTTGGGCCGAGGCGATTTCAACTGCTAATTATATACGAAATCGTTGTCCAACAAAAAGCCTGGGAGGAATGACACCGTTTGAAGCTTGGACTGGAAGAAAACCAGATGTATCCAAGTTCGAAGAATTCGGCAGTAGGGTTTTCATCTTAAACAACGAACCAAATAGAGGGAAGTTTGAACCACGATCAAAGGAAGGGATTTTTGTGGGCTATTCTGATATTAACAAAGGATACAGAATTTGGCTTCCAGAGCAGAGAAGGATAGTAATTTCACAGGACGTGAAATTTGTAAGTGTATCTGATGCTAAAATTAATAATTTTGAAGATTTTGTTCCTGAAATTGAAAACACAGAAAACAATGCCGAAACAAATAATTAAGATCGACGTATAGTAGAAATAGAAATGATATCACTTGAAAACTTCGAACCAGAAGTTGCTAGACAAGAACCTAACGAAGTTGATATCATCAGAAGAGGACGCGGAAGACCCAAGAAATTCCGAACTTGCTCTAGGGGAAGGCAACCAAAACAGAACCAGGAAGCTCAGTGCAATACTGGCGAAGTTAAATTAGAACATTGTTTGTTATCTGAAATCACCATGAAGATGGCTATGTCAGGAAAAGATGCTGAAGAATGGCATGACGCTATGGCATCGAAAATCAAATCTGTTATTAAGAATAACACATGGCAATTAGTTGAATGTCCCAGCGATCACATTATCATCGGAAGTCGTGTTGTTTTACGAAACAAATTTAATGCTGACGGCTCGCTAGAGAGAAGAAAAGCACGTCTTGTAGCTCGAGGCTTTGCACAACGACCTGGAGTTCATTTTAACCAAACATTTGCTCCAGTTGCGCGTCTGAGTTCAATCCGAATGGTAACAGCTCTTGCAGCTCTTTATGAAATGAAAATTCAACATTTAGACGTAATCACAGCCTACTTAAATGGCGAAATTGAAGAGCAAATATTTATGGAGCTGCCGGAATATTTTTCGGAGATACTCGTACTAGAAAAAATTCACGCGAAAGAAAGCAATCGTGAAATTAAAGCGAAAGCGGCAAAGATGCTTGAAGAATTGAAAACAGGTGATAAAGTTTATCTGCTGGAAAAGTCACTTTACGGTCTTCACCAAGCTGGAATATCAAGCTAGATAAAATCTTAAAGAAGCTGAAATTCACATAATCTTCTACAGATCCTTGCGTATACTATATGGAAAAAGGGAAAGACATGATATTAGTTGCGACGTACGTTGATGACATTTTAGTTGCTTCGAGAGATTCAAATAAAATTAAAAAATTCACAGAAAACTTGTCACGCGAGATCGAAATAAAGAATCTTGGAAACGTAAAGTATTGTTTAGGAATTGAATTTGCAAGAAATAAAAATCAAATATGCACCAAAAAGGCTACATCATGGAAATATTGAATCGTTTTGGAATGACAGATGCTAAACCAGTAAACACTCCAATGGATTCAAATGTCAAATTAATAAAGCCGAAGGAAGACCCAAGCGAAGAAGAACGCAATCTACCATACCGGGAATTAATTGGATCACTGATGTACATCGCAGTAGCGACAAGACCGGATAGAGCATTCGCGGTGAGTCATTTAAGTCAATTTAATAACTGCTACGGGAAGCAACACAGGATAGCGGCGAAACGCGTTTTATGTTATCTGAAAGGTACAATAAATCTCGGAATTGTTTTTGGATTAAATAGTAATCCAGTAACTGGATTTGTGGATGCTGATTGGGGTAATTGTCCAATTGACCGACGTTCATACACTGGATACATATTCCTGTTAGCAAATGGTGTAATATCACGGGACTCGAAGAAGCAAAGAACTGTGGCACTATCCACAACAGAAGCCGAGTACATGAGTATCAGTGAAGCTGCAAAAGAAAGAATTTATCTTCGAAGATTTTTGCTGAAGTTGGGGTTCCCGAATTTGGCTGAAATAATTGTATACAACGATAATAATGGAGCAAGAAAACTCGCTGAAAATCCTGTATTTCATGCCAGAAGTAAACATATCGACGTAAAGCATCATTTTATCCGAGAAACGCTAAAAAATGGACAACTAAAGTTAAATTACATGTGTATCGACGACGTGGTTGCTGATATCCTTACAAAAAGTCTACCTGGACCAAAGCACAAAAATGCATTGAATCGATGGGTCTTAGCGATGTTTTGCAAGATCAGAAATAACCACGTTTCGAGGGGAAGTATTAGTATAACGATACGTGATCATGTCCAGATATGAAACGTCAACTTGTTGCTATTGACATATATAAATAAATAAATATTGTTTTGAAAATAAATCTATTGACATATAAATAGTTTTCATCTGTGTTGTATAAGTTGCATAATATTATGCTATTTAAAACATTATGTTGTGTTTTTATTTCAATTACAATCTTCCACTATAATATATCTAAAAGATTCATTTCTTTTTGCAGAATTACTTAAATTCATTTGACGAATATTCACCACCATTATCACAAGTTAACATTGATATCTTGGTCCCAAACTGCGCTGTTGCCATTGCTTCATAATCCTTAAATTGATCAATTACTTCATATTTTGATCTAAGTAAATACATAGTAACAAAATGAGTGTATTCATCAAGAAAAGTAACAAAATAGCGATAATTGTTATAAGTTATTGGTTTTATTGGTCCACAAACATCACTGTGGATAGTTTCTAAAGGCCTTTGGGATTTGAATCTATTTAACTTATAATTACTAAATGTATTTCTTGTTCTCTTGCCCTTAATACATGCTTCACAATCAGAAATATTCCTTAAACCATTTTTTGTTTTATTAATTTTAATAGATGTGAATTATTTTTGTGACCTAATCTAGAGTGCCAGAAATCTAGAAGTGAAATTGTTTGAACATTACTCACGTTACTGCAAACTTCATTTAATTTGAAATTAATTTTATATAATCTGCCACATCTTTCTCCTTCTGCTATTGTTTTATTGCCATTCAAAATATTTGCTTTACCATCTTCAAATATCAATTTATATCCGGAGTTCTCAATTTTCAACTGAAAGCAGATTAGTAGTTAACTCTGGAACGAATAAAATATTTTTTATTGTGCATATTCTGTATTATTTTATGAAACAATTATTTTAATATCATCAATCTTTCTAGCATTCAGTGTAACCGCAACTTTGGCAATTTTTATTGAATTGGTGTCTTCAGATCCCTTGAATAGCAAAAATAACTGTCATCATTTACTAAATGATCTGTGCAGCCATAATCAAGACAAAAATCTATTACCTTACTGAAGAAAGATTAGCATTATACAAAATAAATAAATAAATATATCATCACGCCTTCTACCCATTACTGGGTGTGGCACTCTGCCGAAGCAGATCTCGGTAAGTGATATATTTTGCGCGTGAAGTGTGGTTACCAGTCGTCAAATCACGGCCCCCAAAGATGTTAGTGGTGGAGGAGCCACAGGGATAGCTTTTGAAATTATGGAAATTGTTTGTCGCCTGTAGGAATCGAACCAGGGTTCTCAGGATTCACAGGCCGACTTCATACCATTGAGCTAGCCACCCCATTAAAATAAGTTTCTGTACTTACGATGAAAGAAATTTGTTCATCTATATCATCACTATTATCTTTAACATTCATGTGAGCTTTTCTTGAAAAATTGTTAGTTTTACCTTTTATTTCCACCCAACATTCAGATTTCTTATGACCAATTCGTCCGCATTTGTAACATCGATACTTAAATTCCTTTTTAGCTACAAAAACTGTCGTTCCTTCATTATTAGTTATTTTATCAACATTTGCTTCATTCTTCTTCCTTGATTCATGCAACAATCGAGCCTTTATCTTTTCGAGAGTAAGATTTAATGGATCAAGTGTCTCTAATACTGTAACCACATTACTAAATGAATCAGGCATTGCTAACAAAAGATGACAAATAATACCATTTTCTTCTAGCTAGGCTTCTGATGCTTTCAATTCACGAATTGTTTTATAAAAAATTAGAAAATGGTCATGTAAACGTTCTATATCACTATATTTCATAGTTAATAGTTTCTAGCGAAGATACAACTGACCAGAGATACTTTTTCGTTGAAAAACTGCCTCCAATGCATTCATAATATCTTTTGACGTTGCTTTATCTCTAACATACTCAATGTGGCTATCCGCAATTCTTTGTATGATAAGTGAATTGCATTTCTTGTCACATAAACGATATTTGCTTTCTAAATCTCTTTTCTTCGCAGGATCTGTTTAATTAATTTGCAAAATTTTGTCATTCAATCCAGTGACAATATACTCCAACAGATTTCTTTCTTCTAATTAAGTTTCTCGCTATTATTTACATCAATTATATACACGATTATTTAAATAAACATAAATCAAATTGTATTTCTAACAATTTGTAATCACTAAAGTCAAAAAATGCGAAAGACTGCCTCAAAATTTGGGAATATAGACTGTATCGTATCTTATCGAATCACATCGTAGCAATCATGTTGTTTTGTGAACTTATTTTTTATCACCTAATGTTAAATAAATACAAATGGAGTATAAAGAAATATAAACTATGTCAATAATAATACCGCCGTTTCTGGGTATCTGGCCGTCCGTTCGCAAATTCACATTTCGCCCCTTGCCATTTTGTTATAATTAAACTTTGTATAAATAGTAAGAAAATAATAAACACGAAAATAATATTTATATTTTTTAAAATATTCAAAAAATAACTAACAAAATAAATATACCTACGTTTCGAAAACAATAGTTCTGGCTTTTAGTGTGCAGGGCTATTAAGTCTTCCTTCGAATATCGTTGATCGGAGATAATTTGTAATTATTTAGTTTTAAGAAACTTTTCTCACCAGACGAAACCGGCACTCTTAAAAACATCACATGCAGTAGAAAAATTTGGGATTTTACTTTCTAAATTTTGCTTCATATAATAATTAATCATGTGAGCGCTTTAAAACATCCGTAGCAAAGTATGAGTAGATAACAGCTTTAAGTTGGAATAATAAAGACATATTTAAAACGATCTAGCGAGCACTTAGAGCAGTTTATGTCTTTAATTTTACCTAGATTGCCACAGCGATATAGGTGACAAATATTTAATAAAATTGACATATTGACCAATTTCTTTGCCAGAGATTTTAATATCTGGGTTCAATGGTTCTGAAATGTAATGCAAGTAAAAATTATGTTATTGTTGTATAACTAGAAATTCGACAGAAATGAATTAATTTCTAATACGCGCTACATAATTTTTACCAACTTTTCTTGATGGTAAACATTTCACGTTTTATATTTAACATTTTGTTATATAAAGAGTCGCAATTCTCAAGGATCCTATTATTGCAACATTTATAGGAGACCGAAAGGTTACGGCATAACAATAAACATACAAACATCACCGGAAACTTTGAACGGGGCCTGCATTATCAGTTTTCCTTGCTCCATTCCTGTTGTGTCACCGAGTGTGAAAAATTGCGCATCGTAAATATCGCATTATGTACCGTCCTGACAGAAGCTGGATTTTTTTTTGTACACGGGTAGTCAGTGTGCATATATTGTGATATCTGTATTCACCAAATCGCACGAAAACTGTGCCATAGGCTTATTAATATGAAAACGAGTTTCCCCTAGCTTTGTTTCTCTGATTATATTACAGCAAATATTCCAAAATTATTTTGTAGAGATGTGGACCTACGTATACATTTCATTTTATTTATTTCATTAACACTAAAATTAAATTTAAAATTTTCTAGTTTTTAAACCAAGTTTAAAATAAATATAATAAGAAAAATAAAAAGTGTTGACGATTTTCAACTGATCATCTATGACACGTATTTGTTACTCTAAAGTAAGCAGGAAAATAACTGTACCAGAGAAACTTATTTGCTATAATAGCTTGTAGCCCAGTTATATTGGAGAAGTCTGTATTATTTATGTATTTTGTATATTAGTTCAAGTAAAGATTGTATATCTGTTAAATGTAAGTTATTTTGAATTTAATTAAACCGTAAGTATTTTATTTAATGGTATAAATGGAAAATCAAACAACTCCTGTAGTTTGAATAACTTGGTTTTATACACAATATTAATTTGTAACAGTACACGATATTTAAGAATACAATATTCGTCGTCACTGGACTAATTGTAACTGTCCGCAATAGTCGACGGATAAAATTAATAACGATAATGAATTAATTTTAATAATTGTATGATCGTCTAATATAAATCAATATTTTATAGCCGTACGTTGTGTTTAATGATACTATAAAACAAAATAAAATGACCTATGTTGTGTTTAAAAAGTGTAACCCTCAATAGTTCGTAATACGAAGTAGCTGTCAATGGTGGACGAATTCGGGAAAGGTTGAGTTGAGTGAAAAAATTAAATTCCTTCCAAAAGACAATACGATGGCATCATATTTTGTGTATTTATCGAAAATTAAGTGATCAACAAAACATCATTCCGGACTGCTTGATTTGAACACACAGTTCTGTCGTGAACAAAATAACCCTCTGGTATTTACCTTACGCAAGAGAGAAAACACGACACAAAAATCCCAAGCAGAGAGATGAACCATATCATTAAAATATTCTCAAAATAACTCGTACATCAAAATTACAGATTTTATATATTTCACTCAACAGAATTAATAGTTAAAGATGCGTCGCGACAATTTGTCAATACAACAATATCTTTGGTTATAGTTAAATCAGTGGATCAGTATTGTTAAAATTGTTATAATTAGGTTGGCCTTGAAGCAACGACGAATGAAGGATTTTCCTAAGATACCTTTATAGGTAACCACTGTCCATGTGGGGGGTTTCATTCAACGTTAACCAGGGTCCAGTGTTGTGTCGTTTTAGCAAACAATTAGCAAGAAATACTGGATCAGTAAAATAAACGTAATAATTATAATCATATCAATGTGAAAGTCTTTCAGTGACAAACAATATTAAAATATATAATTAGGAATTGACTTCAAATTTTAATTTCAAATTTACGTCTTATTCGTGAGAGAGCGTCTGCGTTACTATTTAGATTTCGGTTTTGGTCGTTTGTCCATTATTACCTTACCATATTACTTTCGACTTAATAAAATACTCTACTATTTAGATTTTCTTTTTCATACTCAATATCGAAATTATATTCGTCAAGTTTTATTTTCCATCGCATCAATTTGCTGTTAGGATCTTTTAAATTCATTAGGGGTTGGTGGTTAATTTTAATTTTGATTTTTGTGCCGTAAAGGTAAGGTCTAAAGTACTTTGTCGCCCATACAATTCCTAATAATTCTTTTTCGGTTACGCTGTAGTTTATTTCATGTGTGTTTAGAGTTCTACTAGCGTAGGCTATTAGTAAATCTTTACCGTCTATGTTTCGACTTAATACCGCACCCAGGGCATAATTACTAGCGTCGGTGGTTAGAATGAATTGTTTAGAGAAGCCGGGGTATTGCAAGATTGGTGCATTGATTAGTAGATTTTTACTATGTTCAAATGATTCTATATATTCTTTATCGTCTATATTTATCTTACTTCCCTTTTTTTAGGCATTTAGTCATAGGTTTTGTCAATTTAGAAACGTCAGGGATAAATTTACGATAGTATCTTAAAAATCCTAGATAGGTTTTTATTTCTTTAGGAGTTTTTGGGATAGGGAAATTTTGTACTGCTTGGAGGTTAGCTGTAAGGTTAGGTTTAACACCTTCTTGTGAAACAACATGGCCCAAATACGCTACTTATTTCCTTAAAAATACCGATTTATCAATTTGGATCTTTAAATTATATTCTTTTAATTTAGCAAATATTTTTCTAATGTTTTCGGTATGTTCTTGTAATGAAGTGCCTAAAATAATTATATCGTCTAGATATATGAGACAAATTTTGTTTATATGATCGCGTGATACAAAGTTCATTAATCGCTGGAAAGTCGCGGTTGCATTTTTTAGGCCAAATAGCATTCGTCAAAATTTAAAATGTCCTTTGTCGGTATTAAATGCTGTCTTTTGGATGCTATTTTCATGCATTTGTATTGGAAACCGGAAGCCAAATCTAAAGTTGTAAAATAAATATTTTTGCCCAATTTATCCAATACTTCTGTAATATTTGGTATTGGAAATTTATCGTCGATAGTTTTTGAATTTAGTTTTCTGTAATCTATAACCATTCTAAATTTGTTCTTTCCTGCGGCATCCATCTTTTTGGGGACCATCCAGACAGGAGAGGACCAGGGGGAATGTGATTCTTTGATTATTTTTTCTTTTAAATGTTTATCTATTTGGTTGTTAATTTCTTCTTTATAGCATTCTGGGCGACGATAAGATTTTGTGTAGATTGGTATTTCGTCTGTTGTTTTGATTTCGTGTTTTATGACACTGGTATGTGATAGGTTTTGATTTTGTTTAGGAAATATTGATTCATATTCTTTGACAATTTTGAATAATGCATTTTTCTCCTCTTTATTTAAATGATCTGCTTTAATCTGAATTTTATCAGCGTCTTGTAAATTAATATTATTTTTTGAATCAAAATACTGAAGTATAAGTTCTTTATTTAAAAATAGGACATTATTTTTTGCAAAGTTAATACTAATTTCGAAATTTATTAAAGCAGGTATTCCTAGTAACACATTTAATTGTTTATGAAAGGTATGTAGGTAACATTTAATGTTTATGTTTTCTATTTTTAAAATAATCTATTCATTTCCTTTATGTTCACCGGTAGCCGTTGTGAATGTAAATTTTTCGTTATAAATTTTGAATGTATGCTTATTATTGTAAACATAATTTTCACTAATTAAGTTTATTGATGATCATGAATCTAATAATATTAAATAGTCGCGTACTTTTATAAATGGTAATTTAGAATTACATATTATATTCAAAATATCTCTTCTATATTTATAAGGCTTTTCTCTAAAAAAGAATTGTCAAGATAATATTAATTTAAACGAGATAGCAATGGCTGATCGTATAAATAAAATTAAGTTCACACTTAATGCAGTTCCAACTTATAATGGGGATCCAAATAAGATGAGTATTTTTATAAATGCAGTTAACTTAGTTCAAAACTTACTGGGTACACTAAACCCAGCGCTCGAAGAATTCGATAAAGCAGTTTCATTTTTAAACATTAAAAGCAAAATAATTGACAAAGCACTAGATAGCATAAAAGATTTTGAGTTTCAGAACTGGGATGAACTCAAAACGCATTTAATTCGAAATTTTAAAGATAAAACGAACTCTACTACAAAAATTTATGAATTACTAAAAATTCAAAATAAAACCCCATTTAAACTACTCGTGATTACCAAAGAAAAATTCTTAGCTTTTAAATCAGGAATTAGCATAGAAGAAGAAGACGCAAATAAAAAATTGGCTATTATAGAATTTACTGAAAAATTAATCGTAAACAATTTTATATCTACTGTAGGATATCCTTACAGAAATGACTTGGCAACTCGAAACCCAAAAACTATAATTGAAATTGAAACTTTATTATCAAACGACTTTCAATATCCCAAAAATAATCAACCCTCATTTAAACCCGCAGTTAATAACCAAAGATTGCCAAATATCACACCGAGACAATTTCCTGAAAATAATTTTTCTGCAGGTCCTATTAACTTTAGAATCATCCAACAACCCGTCCGAAACTTTGCTCCTCGCATGCAAATATAAAATGCGCAAGGAATGATACCAATACCTATATCTACCCAAACTAGACAGACTTGGCAATCACAAAGAACCACTAACCAACCCAATAATTATTTCACACAGCAAAATAATAAATTCCCAAGTAACAGACCATCTAATTATGTTTTTGAGGAATTAAATAATACCGAACTCGAACAATCTAATGATATTGATAATACTGAAACTTTTGAAAATTCCGAAAACCTAGAATATAATTACGATGAACAAGAACATGACGAAATTGACAATTCTTTTTTAGAGAAAAGCCTTATAAATATAGAAGAGATATTTTGAATATAATATGTAATTCTAAATTACCATTTATAAAAGTACGCGACTATTTAATATTATTAGATTCATGATCGTCAATAAACTTAATTAGTGAAAATTATGTTTACAATAATAAGCATACATTCAAAATTTATAACGAAAAATTTACATTCACAACGGCTACCGGTGAACATAAAGGAAATTAATAGATTATTTTAAAAATAGAAAACATAAACATTAAATGTTACCTACATACCTTTCATAAACAATTAAATGTGTTACTAGGAATACCTGCTTTAATAAATTTCGAAATTAGTATTAACTTTGCAAAAAATAATGTCCTATTTTTAAATAAAGAACTTATACTTCAGTATTTTGATTCAAAAAATAATATTAATTTACAAGACGCTGATAAAATTCAGATTAAAGCAGATCATTTAAATAAAGAGGAGAAAAATGCATTATTCAAAATTGTCAAAGAATATGAATCAATATTTCCTAAACAAAATCAAAACCTATCACATATCAGTGTCATAAAACACGAAATCAAAACAACAGACGAAATACCAATCTACACAAAATCTTATCGTCGCCCAGAATGCTATAAAGATGAAATTAACAACCAAATAGATAAACTTTTAAAAGAAAAAATAATCAAAGAATCACATTCCCCCTGGTCCTCTCCTGTCTGGATGGTCCCCAAAAAGATGGATGCCGCAGGAAAGAACAAATTTAGAATGGTTATAGATTACAGGAAACTAAATTCAAAAACTATAGACGATAAATTTCCAATACCAAATATTACAGAAGTATTGGATAAATTGGGCAAAAATATTTATTTTACAACTTTAGATTTGGCTTCCGGTTTCCAATACAAATGCATGAAAATAGCATCCAAAAGACAGCATTTAATACCGACAAAGGACATTTTAAATTTTGACGAATGCTATTTGGCCTAAAAAATGCAAGCGCGACTTTCCAGCGATTAATGAACTTTGTATCACGCGATCAAATAAACCAAATTTGTCTCATATATCTAGACGATATAATTATTTTAGGCACTTCATTACAAGAACATATCGAAAACATTAGAAAAATATTTGCTAAATTAAAAGAATATAATTTAAAGATCCAAATTGATAAATCGGTATTTTTAAGGAAATAAGTAGCGTATTTGGGCCATGTTGTTTCACAAGAAGGTGTAAAACCTAACCTTACAGCTAACCTCCAAGCAGTACAAAATTTCCCTATCCCAAAAATTCCTAAAGAAATAAAAACCTATCTAGGATTTTTAAGATACTACCGTAAATTTATCCCTGACTTTTCTAAATTGACAAAACCTATGACTAAATGCCTAAAAAAGGAAAGTAAGATAAATATAGACGATAAAGAATATATAGAATAATTTGAACATAGTAAAAATCTACTAATCAATGCACCAATCTTGCAATACCCCGGCTTCTCTAAACAATTCATTCTAACCACCGACGCTAGTAATTATGCCCTGGGTGCGGTATTAAGTCGAAAAATAGACGGTAAAGATTTACTAATAGCCTACGCTAGTAGAACTCTAAACACACATGAAATGAACTACAGCGTAACCGAAAAAGAATTATTAGGAATTGTATGGGCGACAAAGTACTTTAGACCTTACCTTTACGGCACAAAATTCAAAATTAGAATTAACCACCAACCCCTAATGAATTTAAAAGATCCTAACAGCAAATTGATGCGATGGAAAATAAAACGTGACGAATATAATTTCGATATTGAATATGAAAAAGAAAATCTAAATAGTAGAGTATTTTATTAATCCGAAAGTAATATGGTAAGGTAATAATGGATAAACGGTCAAAACCGAAATCTAAATAGTAACGCAGACGCTCTCTCACGAATAAGACGTAAATTTGAAATTAAGAAAACATTCGATGATATTTTCGATAAACCATATAATATAGTACATTGTATCTCTCAAGATAAAAAATTAGGTAAAGGATTTGCGGAACAAATTAATTCAAAATTTCAAAGTAAAACTTATCTAAATAATCAGAGTAAGTACAAAAGAAATATTTTTATACAACCTATTTATGATAAATATAAACTATTTCACTTAGTGACAAAATTAGAACATTACTCTAAACCAAAATTATTATATATTAATAAATGTTTAATTAATTTACGCGATTACTGTATTCCAAACGATATTTTTGAAATACATATGCCTAAAATTTGTAACTGATATGATAAAGTTGAAAATGAAATACATTTTGAAATTGTTGAAAATTTAATTAATAAACTTTTTAAAGATACTTATATTCAAATAATAGTTAATGAATTAAAACCAGAAGTTTTTATAAACGATAATGAAAGTATAATAGTACAAAATGATAACGAAGATTTAGAAACATATCACTCTGCAGATGAAAATGAATTTAACGGAACTACTTACAAAGAAGGTTGTATTATCATTGGCAAGAACCAAATAATAGTCAAAGCACATAACGAACCGACCAAAGTAGAATTAAAAAAACTATTTGCACATACCAAACAGAGATTAATTAGTACCCTAAATAAAAATGACTTACAGGAAGAAATATTTCAGTTTATTAAAGAATATCTCGACCTAAAATTAATTATTACTGTCTTATAGAAAAAGATATAGTTTTGACAATAAATGAAATTTTGCAAAATAAATTTACTAAAGATTAATATCGGCTGATACAATGTGCAGAAGTAATAGAAGATAATGAAAATATGAACGATCAATTAGAAATTATTACAAATTATCATTTAGGAAAGACAAATCACCGCGGTATATCAGAAACAATTATGAGATTAAAACATAAATGCTATTGGCCAAGATTACACTTTGATATTCAAAAATTCATAAATAACTGTGAACTGTGTCAACAGAACAAATACGAACGAAAACCGTTTCAATTAAACGATAATATTACAGAAATAAGTAAATATCCCTTTAACATAGTTCATATAGATATACCGACATTAGAAAAACAGAAATATCTGACAATTATCGACGCTTTTTCTAAATTTGCACAAATTTGTTTTATGAAAACAATAGACGCTCTAAATATTACAGAGAATTTGTTAATTTTTTTTAGTAAATATCAAATACCGAATAAAATAACACACGACAGCGGAATTGAATTTAACAACAACCTTGTAAAAGAATTACTCAAAATTTATAAAATAAATACCCACACAACATTTGTCGATAACCCAAAAAGCAATGGATTAATTGAAAGGTTTCATTCTACCATAATCGAACATCTCCGATTAATTAATCAAAATAAAATCTGCGAACATACCAAATTTGAAAATAAATTAAATTTCGCTCTGATAGCTTATAATAATTCTATTAATTCAATTACTAAATTTACTCCTAACGTAATATTATTCGGAGCGGATAAAGATAAGAACATTTTTGAAACTAGATTTACTATAGATGACTATTTAATTAATTATAAAAATAAATTAAAAATTTTACATGGAAAAATTAAAGAAAATATTCAAGTGGAGAAGAATAAGAGATATTTAGCACAAAATAAATTAGAAAATAGACCAGCTATACTACCAGATAAAATATTAATCAAAGAAGGCAAAAGAAGAATACAAAAATTTAAGAAACCACTTTTTAAAATCCATAAAATCGAACAATACAATCCTAAATTAGGCGTAATTAGAGTAACGAATAAAGGTAAACACAAATTGATAAGATTAAGAAGCCCCGACGCCTTGTTGCAGATGTACTTGCATAAAAAGAAACCATGAGGAATTAGAACTAATCACTGACAATCCCGGTATATTCATCGTGGATTTGGGCAATGTATATACATGTATAAAATCATATTATTGATATTATAATTATGATATTAAGAATATAGAGGAAGAGTACTTTAAGATAGGTAAATATAAAAATAATATTGAAATAAAATTTGATGATAATGATACGTATATTAGAGAAGTGGAAACATATAAAAATATATTAAATTTTAATTATGATAGATTAGCTATTAAAGTAAGTAACCTTTCACTCATAAAAGACATAAAAGAGGTTTAATTAATGGTATGGGAGGAGTTATAAAGGCCATAACTGGAAATTTAGATGCCGAAGATGCCGAAAAATATGACAAATTATTTGAAAGAATAAATAAAAATCAATAAACATTAAAAACTCAAAATTTAGAAACAATTCGATTTAATAAAGAAATTATTAATAAATTTAATAAACAAATTGAAAATATTAAACATAATGAATTGGTTTTGGAAACTCGAATAGATACTTTCAAGCAAGAAACTATAAATTAGCAAAACGTTTGGATGATTAAAGATATATTTAATCAATTGATATTATTAACCATAAATTTACTTGAGATCATATCCGAAATTTAAACTAGCTTGACATTTTGCAACTTAAATAAGATCCATAGTTCAATAAAATCTTTAGGAGAATTAAAACAAATAAGTAACCAAATAAATTCAGGAATAAAATTTTGGGACATTACTTCGCAGATTTCAAGTCATTGTAAATTAAATAATAATAAAATAGAATACTTACTAGAAATTCCCGTGAATGAAAATAAACCTGAAAGGAAATTACTGCAAATAATTCCAATCCCCATAATTAGTGGAAATGAAATGTTTATGCTAAATGAAAATAAAGAATTTTTTATTCAAGAAGATCAACTATTGCTAACTAATGACTGTAATAAATTAAAACAAAATTTTTACTGTAAGACCAATTATGTAGAAGCTAATAAATGTTTGAACGAAATTGTTAATAGGCATAATAATAATGAATGTAAGTACCACAGGATTACTGAAGGATTTATTTTAATAAAAATTGAAAATTCTAATAGTATTATTATAATAAGTGAGAATGAAAGAAACTTAGATATTAAGTGTTCTGAATTTGAGAAACATAAGTTAATTAAAGGAGTATATAAATTTAAAACAAATAAAAATTGTATAATTAATAATTATAAATTGGAAAATTATATAACTAATGCTAAGGAAATAATTTTTGAAAATATTAAATTTAAAATTAAGGACAGACAATTGGATTCCCCCTACACTGTGGGGGCCCGTGGGCCTCATTATTACATTGATGTATATAATTTGAATCATTGTATTCTTGTACATCTCACGAACACGAATTCTCTTTCTGTAATCCAGCTGTAACGCTATAACTGCTGCTTCTGCTGGCTCACTCTGAGGTTCATAACTAAATTCATAAATATCATTGTCGTCGACGGCGGTTGTGAGAGATGAAAACAACTACGAGCAAGCGTGGAATAGGCAGCAGGAGTTCCTCTGTCCTGCCCTAGGGAGCGTAGAATAAATCATGCAAACCGGGTGAACAGGATAAGAGAGGATTTCTTTTCCTACTATATGGAAGTTAGTGTACACTAAACGACAACGATGACATGTTGTCAGCAAAATAGCTCTGTTGTTTATTATTTTCAATAATTGCAAACTGACATAACTGGACCTGTTGATTAGACAAACATAAATTACAAATTTTAATTTTTTACAATGTTAAAGGAAATTATGTACTTAGTATCGTAGCAGATGATGTCAAATATTGATTTTTCCAAATGTTAAAGATATAAAAAAGTATAAGTTTTATGAATGAATGAATTTACGTGCAGCCGTATCTTCATGGATAGAATAATGGCTACATAAATCACAAGCAAGTATTCGAATCCCGTTGATTCCAACTTTCAAATTATATTGTATAAATCTTCAGTCAATTTAGAAATGCTGAAACGAATATATATTCATATGCTAGGTACTTAATATTTCCCACTTCATTTTTTTACTTTACTTGCCTAGAAATATAAGTTTGATCGAACCATTAAATCATATATATATATATATATAAAAATAAATAAAATATAAATATATCCTCACGCCTTTTACCCATTACTGAGTGTGGCACTCAGCCGAAGCATATCTCGGTAAGTTATATATTTATGCGCGTGAAGTGTGGTTATTCAAGGTTCTCAGGATCCACAGGCCGACTTGATACCACTAAGCCATTAGCCCATATCGAATATCATTTTAAACGTGAAAGAGTGTACTAATATAATTGTATCATTATTATGTCAAATACCTAAGTAGTTTTTTAATAAAATTAATTTAAAGTGAAAAATGCGAGGTGGGTCGATTTTTCATATATATACAAATATATATATATATATATATATATATATATATATATATATATATATATATATATATATATACTTAAAGGAAAATAGAAATAAATAAAATACAATGACACACCTATCAAGTGTCAATCACACCTAAAATTAAAACAATTCGGCATTTCTAAGCACGTAACAAATATGTATAAACGAATAACAAAAATCTAAACTACTATAAAAATTCAAGATAACACTAATCTTAGTAAAATTATATACTAGCAGTCCGGTAGCAAACAGTCAACATTTCCAGTTAAAAAGCGAAGTAAAATTCATACTTGACGGACGAGTGTTGTTTTATTCTGTATTTATATATTTTTTCGCACTAAATGCTACGAATATATTTTCTTTATAATAAGCGTAAATTATCGATATGTTATCTAAAAGAAAATCAATACTGGCCTTTGAAAAGCTGAAACAAATTGAATTTTTATACAATATTTTTTAAACATTCTTAATCTCTCTACATAATAAATTAATGCATTTATACAGTTCTCTTTTCATTTTGTTAAGTTTTGAAAAAAAAATCGTTCTACAATTGCTAAAAATGTGACAAAATGATAAATTCAATGAAAGTTTAAATTAAAGATGTCAGGAAAGCTAAATTTCGGAGAGAAAAAAAATCTCATTTAAAACAACGGTAAAATTCGAGTTAATTTGTGATACGCCGCATTCGCGTTTGTTACGATTTGATCAGTTTTGAGTATGGATAAGAAAAATGGTTGGTCAGGTAGACTTAAAAGTAGATTATTTTGTATTATGTAAATTTCATTTCTTTGTGTTTTTATTTTATTACAATTTATATAATTTTGTTTTAGTGGAATTCACGTTGTTTTATTATTGACTATATAATAAGTTCGCACCGGTTGTGATTGCGTTATTGTTCAGTTATTTAAATAATATTCAGTCCCATTTCCAATTCATACACGTAGTAAGTCGAGTTCAAATATTTCTTGGTGGCCCGCTACCCGCGTGATTATTTATTAGTTGCGCGTTAACTTAACATTAATTGTACAGAGTTTACTCTGGTTACAAATCTTCCTACCCTTCCATAGATCGGCGCTACTGAGCCGATCCCCGGTTCAAAATTCACGTTAAGCAAACAAACCCTCTTACAGGGTCGCCTTCACAAAGGCAATAAAGCGACCGTTGCTACTTTCCCGTATAATGTTTGTCAGCATTCTTGTCGCGCACGAATCGTCTTTCCTTGTTTTCTTATTCATAACATTTCCCTAGAGAGTGACGAATTCTCCTCTCTCTTACTACTACCCAAGTAGCGCAATCGCAGTTGTCAGAGACTGATATACAAAACTATGAACTTGACTATTTTGTGCCGCTTGCTTGATACTGTGTACGAGAAGCATGTAGTACGTGTAAGGGTGAATTTATGTTGGAGCAACGATAAACGATAAGAGGAACGATAATAACGAAGCGATGAAAACAAATGCGCTTATTCAAATGTAGCTAAAGCTTTCCTCAAAAGAATAGACGCACAACTTTTTACAGGCCTGCATGTTACTGAGTACATTTCAATCAATATTTATTGGGCATATTCGTTTTGTAGTAACAGTAAATACATTTACAAAGCCGAGTACACACATGAAGGCAATATATATATATATATATATATATATATATATATATATATATATATATATATATATATATATATATATATATATATATATATATTGCCTTCATGTGTGTATATATATATATATTTTTTTTTTTTGACGTATATATATATATATTTTTTTTTTGACGTATATATATATATATATATATACGTCATAATATATATATATATATATATATATATATATATATATATATATATATATATATATGTCAAAATATATATATATATATATATATATATATATATATATATATATATATATATATATAATATATATATATATATATATATATATATATATATATATATATATATATATATATATATATATATATATATATATATATATATAAATATATATAAATATATATATATATATATAAATATATATATATATATATATATATATATATATATATATATATATATATATATAAATATATATATATATATATTTTTTTTTGACGTATATATATATTTTTTTTTTGACGTATATATATATATTGACGTATATATATATATATATATATATATATATATATATATATATATATATATATATATATATATATATATATATATACGAGAGCAGGGTGAAAAGACCCGGAAAAATTAAACAAGAAATATTTTATTTGGTCGAAAAATATTTCATTTCTTAACATAATCTCCTTGTAGCTCGATACACTTCGTCCAACATTTTTGTAATTTTTCGATCCCTTACAAATAATACGATTTTGGCAATCCTTCAAAATAGGCGTCTGTCTCAGCGATGACCTCATCGTTGGAGCCAAATCTTTTTCCGCTGAGCCATTTCTTCAAGTTTGGAAATAGATAAAAATCGCAGGGGTCAAATCTGGAGAATATGTTTCTTTGGTCTCTGGTGTGTTTTGATGGATCCATGTTTCATCCACGGTTACGAAACGACACAAAAAGTCCTTCTTATTGCGCTTGAACATCGCTCAACACTCCTTTGTACTTTGCACACGGTGGCGCTTGTTGTCAACAGACGGCATCTGGAAGATAGCTTTCTCATATCCAAAAATTTATGCAAAATGTTCCGTACCCGTTCGGTTGAGATGCTCATAGCAATCTCGTACACATTTTATCGACGATTTCTGGCGTTGTAACCTCAATTGGATGACCAGAACGTTCGGCGTCCTTTGTGGTCATACTACCACAACGAAAATCAGTAAACCACTTGTGAATCGTTCCAATCGATGGTGAGGAGTCCCCATAATGTTTAACAAGCGATGCTTTGGTTTGCGTAATGTTTTTTCCACGCAAGAAATAATGTTCAATCAAGACGCGAAATTAACCTTTCTCCATGTTTTCAAAAATCTTCAAGGTTGCTTGCTTTCGATGGGTGTCAAAACGGAACTGAATGACATATCAGTCTGAAAATTTTAATGCGTTCTAGTTAAAGATAGTCCATCGCAACTGTCCCATGAGATTTGCGATTGTGGCACCATCTGTTTTATTTTTCTGGGACTTTTCACCCTATAAATATATGTATATATATATATATATATATATATATATATATATATATATATATATATATATATATATATATATATATATATATATATATATATATATATATATACGAGGGCGGTCCGATAAGTACTTGGCCTCACCGCCAGATAGTACCACTATCGCAAGAGCAATTTTGTATCGATTAGAACATTTTCGTAGACAGCTACTGTTAAATTTTTAGCCGAATCGGACGTGTAGTTTTATTTTGACCGCGTGTGGAAGCGAGCGTGTCCGCAGATTTGAGAAAAATGGAAAAAGAACAATATCGGTCTGTGATTCGATTCTTGTTTTTGGAAGAGAAATCGCGCAGCGAAATCAAAAAACGCTTGGATGCTGTGTACAGGGACTCTTCTCCTTCGATGGCGACCGTCAAAAATTGGTTTAACGAGTTTCAACGTGGTCGCACGTCGGTTTTTGATGAGCCACGCCCAGATGCCCCGAAAACGACTACTACGGAGGATAACGTACCAAAAATCCACGATCTCGTATTGGCAGACCGCCGATTGAAGGTGCGTGAGATAGCTGAGACAGTAGGCATCTGAAAAGACGGCGTGGGTCATATCCTGCATGAATTATTGGGCATGAGGAAACTGTCGGCGCGATGGATGCCGCGTTTGCTCACTCCGGACAACAAAGGCATCCATGAGATTACTTCAGAGCAGAGTTTGACGATGTTTAGACGCAATCCGAAGGAGTTTCTGCATCGTTTCGTGATCGTCGACGAAACATGGGTACACTGGTACACACCAGAGACCAAGGAACAGTCGAAACAGTGGACTTTACCCGGCGAACGTGCTCCAAAGAAGGCGAAGACTGTCCTATCGGCCGGAAGAGTGATGGCCACCGTTTCCTGGGATTCAAAAGGTGTGATCTACATCGACTACCTGGAGAAGGGCAAAACGATCATAGGGCTCTACTATGCCGAATTATTGGGCCGATTCGACACCGAATTGCAGAAAAAACTGCTCCATTTGACGAAGAAAAGAGTGCTCTTTCACCATGCACATACCTCCGCCATCACCACGACCAAATTGATAGAATTAAGCTACGAACTGCTGCCCCACCCACTGTATTCTTCGGATTTGGCCCCGTGCGACTTTTTTTTTGTTTCCAAATTTGAAAAAGTCTCTCGCCGGGCAGTAATTTGAGTCGTATGAGACAGTTATCGCCGCCACGGAGGCCTACTTTGCAGACCTCCAGAAAACGTATTTTTCAGACGGGTTAAAGAAGTTGGAGCATCGCTGGATCAAGTGTATCGAACTCAAAGGAGATTATGTTGAAAAATAAATCGTCACTTTTCCAAAAATTTTGTTATTCTTTTGTAGGCTAAGTACTAATCGGACCACCCTCGTATATATATATATATATATATATATATAGTAGTAGTAGTAGTAGTAGTTGTATGCCCTCGTCAATCATTTGATAGTTGGCTGCTGCTATTCAATAGATGTACGTTTGATGGTAGCTGGCAGTAGTCCGGGGATGATGTAGTTGGTTGATTCTTGAAAGAGAAGTTGGGTTCTGACTGTGGCGACGACCCTCGTTCTTTCTTGACTGCTTGACTTACTTATGTTCTGCTTGGCTAACTTCTGCTCACCGGTATTCTTGAAGACCTTGGCACAAGCGTTTCTGGCTCTGCAGATTCTTCTGATTTTGTTTCGTTTCCAAATTAATGTTAGAAAACAACAGTTTTAATTAATTCAACGAACTTGGTGATTTCGGTAATTAAAGCCTTTTGGAATCCGTTGCGACTGCTCCAATTAAGTTTGATCAATTGAATACTTATTTTTTTAAAAGATTTTCTTGATTTTTTACAAGTGTAACAAAAATTTATATTTTCGAACGAGACTTTGCTCGTAATGGGCGACATTAACAGTAAATCAGGATGGAGAATAAAAAGCAGAATTCATAATGGAACCACGTGGCTATGGAAATAGAAATTCTAACGAAACAAGACAATAAACTTCGCACTAGGCCACCAACTAAAAATACTAAACACATTTTATAAATAAAGAAGAGGGAAACGTTGAATTTGGATTTCACCGAATGAAACATACAAAAACGAAATAGATTTTATTTTAATTAAAATATATGCCAAGTATCCAAATTCGAAACTTTAAATAATTTCAACCTAGACAGTGATCACAGACTAATAAGAACATCAATAAAACTGAATAAGAGAGAAAATAGGTTAAGCAAATTCAAACAAAAAACATATATCAACAAACTCCTGAAGGAAGAAATATAACGATACAACGCTAAACTTAATAACGAAATAAAAGTAATAAAAAGTACTACAAACAAGCCCGTTCAAGAAATATATGACATCTTAGAAAACTCTCTTAGAAACTCATACCCCTCGTGCAAAGAAGACCAACAACAAAGGCAGAAAATAACTATGGAAACCAAAGAACTGATACAGATACGAGAGACGCTTCGAAAGATACCGAATAAGTCTATAGAAGAAAAATTGGGTACTATGAGTCAAATAAATAGTCAAGAAAAGAATAAGAAGGACTACGAGGAAGAAATATTTGAAGATCTCCAGAATACAAATTACTCTACGAAAAAAATTACAAAAGTATTATTCACAAACAAAAAATTGCTCGACAAACTAAATACAAATAATAACCAACCTGATTCAAACTTAAACAACATCATGACCATAGCTACAAATTACTAAAAAGATCTATACTGCGAACAAAATCTAAGGAACATAAGTATATCAGTAACAAATCATACTCCGCTATCCATACTTATTAGTGAAATTGAAAAAGCAATGAAGAAACTTAAAACCGATAAATCTCCAGGCCTATACGGCATAACAAATGAAATGTTACTGAACTGCAGCGACAATACAGAAGTACTAGAAATAATAATAGGAATTTTCAACCAAATAATGACTACAAGGTCAATTCCTCAAAAATGGAAACAAACTGAAATTATCTTACTTCACACGAAAGGGACTGCCTTATCATTAGACAACTACAGACCGATTTTCTTCATCTCAAACATTTATAAAATATTCTAGAAAGAATGAAACAGGTGCTGGAATTCAATCAACCAACAAGCCAACCTGGTTTTAGAAAAAGCTTCTCTACAACAGACCATTTACAAAGCCTGAACCAACTAATAAAATAATGTTTACTTCCTGTTCCAATGGCTGTCATTCCAAGATGTATACATCGATTGACTTCAAATTTCATCTGTGTATACGTTGGTCCCATTTCAATAAAAACCAGATGATTCAGTCTAATAAATTATTGTGCGAAATATATATATATATATATATATATATTGCACAATAATTTATTAGGCTGAATCATCTTATTTTTATTGAAATGGGAACAACATGTTGTTTCCTTAAGAGCACGTACTAAAGATAATCTAGTAAAATAATGGAGACAAGGTCATTCTTGTCATAATCACTGTACTTGCAAGAACTCTGTTCGAAAATATAAATGTTTGTCACACTTGTAAAAAATCAAGAAAATCTTTTTAAAAAATAAGTATTCAATTGATCAAACTTAATTGGAGCAGTCGCAACGGATTCCAAAACGGCTTTAATTACCGAAATCACCAAGTTCGTTGAATTAATTAAAACTGTTGTTTTCTAACATTAATTTGGAAACGAAACAAAATCAGAAGAATCTGCAGAGCCAAAAACGCTTGTGCCAAGGTCTTCAAGAATACCGGTGAGCAGAAGTTAGCCAAGCAGAACATAAGTAAGTCAAGCAGTCAAGAAAGAACGAGGGTCGTCGCCACAGTCAGAACCCAACTTCTCTTTCAAGAATCAACCAACTACATCATCCCCGGACTACTGTTAAGAGATCTTAATAACTTAAACCTAAACATGGTAACTCCGCTTAATTCCGCCATGTGAAATATTTTCTTTTACTTAAACAATGAAGTTATAAAATTGTTAGAATTAATTCCGCCCTTTGATGAAGACGTCAAATTACTCCCAAACTTTGTGAACACGGTAGATAATATAATTACGATAATTAATTAATCTAATCCGGCAGAAATCACGGAAAAATTTGTCATATTTACATTAAAAAATAAAATTAAAGGTAAAGCTGCACAATGCCTTAGTATCACAATCATAAAAGAATGGAAAGAACTAAAAGGTCACTTATTACAAAATTATTCAGATTCAAAATCCGAATACACACTAATATATGAAATAACTCATTTCAAACAAATAAAAGAAAATATACTAGAATATTTTACAAAATTTAATGACCTATTCTTAATATACAAAAGCAAAATTGAATGTAACTATAAAGGCAACGTAAGTAAAATAATAATTTAAAATGCTATAAAATATTACACTCAATGTTTCATAAATAATTGTAAAGACCCTTTTAGAACACAATTATCAGCTAGAGTCCCTAAAACTCTAGTTGAAATTTTAAACCTAATTTCAAACAATTTACAATGTATACACAACCAGAATACACAAATAAAAAAAACTCATTTCACCCAAAACCAAATTCAATTTAATCCTAATCAAATTAATCACCAATGCATAAATACCAACAACAACCTTCAAAAGCATTTACTCCAAATATGAACTTCCGAAATACACCACTACCTTTTGCCCCAAGCGTAAATTTTCGGAATTCACCACAGCGAACTTCACCTATGAGCATTCAAAAGTCTCAGTACCCAAAACGAAATTTACCCCGAACAGAACAACAATTTAATGAAATTATGGAAAATAAAAAATTTAGATCCAGAAGAAATAGATTTAGATACAGAGAAAGAATTTTATGACGAAGTTGAAAACGAATATAAACATTTTTCAGAACCCAAAATTCATTTTTTAGACGTAGACAACGACCAACCAGAATCGAATCCTTGACAAACAACCTCAGTAAATTACTATTTATCCAAATCGCGAAATATAAAATTTCATTAGACACAGGGTCAACACAGAACTTTATTAATCCAAAATTAATAAAATCTAATCATACTAAATTCCCAGACTCATTCATTGTAAATACCTGCAATGGTAAATCAACAGGAAAATAATTTACTTACTTTAAATTTAAAAATCATAATACGATATATGTAGTTATATATTCCGCATTCATAAAGATTTTGATATATTATTAGGAATTCCAGAAATAAAATTATTAAAAACAAAATTCGATTTAATAAAAAAACAAGTTACATTTCCAAATAAACATAAATTTAACCTACAATATTTCAACACTAAAAAAAGGAATATTTTAATATTGAAATATATAACCAAAAAATTCTAGATGAACACTTAAACTCTGAAGAGGAACAACGCTTGTTTATAACGCTGAATAAATATCAATCCTTAATATAACAAGAAAACGAAAAACTCATATTTACTAACAGAATAAAACACCAAATTAAAACCACAGATAATACACCAACCCACGCTAAACAATATAAATATCCGGAAACCTATGAACTGGAAGTAAAACATTTAATCAATAAAATTCTAAAAGACGATTTCATACAACATTCCTATTCACCCCGGACAGCCCCAATCTGGGTAGTACCAAAGACATCAGACGCCTCTGGTAAACAAAAATTAAGAGTTTTCATAGATTATCGAAAATTAAATTACAAAACAATAGACGATAAATTTCCTATTCCAATTGATATTCATGTAAACGTAATGAATAATCGTATAGAAGAAATAAAAGATGAAATAAAAAATACGTCATCAACTAAACATAAAGTAGAAAGTAATATCTAATTAGAATCCTTTTATAATAATGTAATTAATAGTGTAAAGTTTTTCGTCTTTCTAGAAGTGTGTAGAATGTTCACGGCACAAAAATAACTCACAACTATTTATGTTAAACGAGAATAAAAGAATTTATTTAATGAGATGAAAATAAAATTAAAGAAACTTATTTAAAATTAATTAACACTACAATAAAACTTAAACACTACTAATAAATATTCAGACACTAATATTATTTATATAACGTACACTAAAACTACTATTTATATTATGTACACTAGAGCTGTTATTTATTTCAAGACATTTATATTACGCGTTCGAAGTCTACTATCAAACTGAAACTGACTCGAGCCGAGTCTTCCTTTTAACCTGTCATTCGTGGAAGAGTTCCAGAATAATAAATCCCCTCTCGTTTCCCCGCTGCATGCTCAAATATGCGAGCTCGCTCCATGTACCGCTTGGGTGGCCCAAATGCAACGCTCTTGTTCCTGAGAAGGTTTCTGGAACGTTCTCAAATGACTAGCTTTATATTCGTTACACTTCCCCCTCCTTAAAACTGTTTCGTCTCGGAACAGAAGTTGACGGGTTACGGAGAAGTTATGACGAAATCTGAAAGTCGAACCCTTGATACATCCTGAGGTCTTAAAGAAGTGGCAATCCACAAAGCGATCTAATTTTGTTCTTTCTTTGGGGTCAAAGCTGCAGACAAGAATTTCAATTGCGGTGCGGTGAAAGAGAACTTCTAACATATTCCTAATTATTCTCCACTTCAACCCATTTAGTCCACAACCCAATTTTGGTACCACCAGCTTCATAATATCGTTATTTAAAAGATGTTCTCGCAAATCAATAAGTGCCTCCCATAAGGTGCGACAGGTAGGCTTTTGAGATGATTGTGACTTGATGACTAAATAGTAAAGGTACCGTTTGTGTTCTAAATTGTCTCACAGTTTTAGTGTTCTTCCAACGAATGGGCAGGTCTTGTGGCCGTCCAAATTTCTTCTTAAATACTGCCGCAATTCCTCGGGACATGTTCAAGTCTTCTACCATACAGTGGGCAATGGAATACTCCAAAGGCACCAAGAACAGATCTCGATGTTCTTCTTTAGTCACTCCGTACCGTGCTTTATTTTGCAGATATCTTGAAACAAAACGGACTCGAAGTTTCTTCCCTGATCGAAGTTATTTCGCGTGGTACTCCAAATCGACATATGCATTCCTTCACCATTACCTTAGAGACGGTGATTGCTTCTTGGTTGGGCAGAGGGTAAGCTTCAACCCACTTGCTGAAGTAGTCCATGACGACTACTATATACTTGATGCCATCGTCAGTTTCTGGGAATGGTCCAGCCACGTCGATTGCAATGCGTTCAAATGGGCTTCCTACATTATATTGACGCATTGGGGCTCTACGTTTCCTATTTGGCCCATTACTTGCAGCGCAAACAACGCATTTCTTGCACCACTCTTTAACATCTTCTTTACAGTTTAGCCAGTAAAATCGTTCCCGCAACTTCTCAGAAGTCTTATTGACTCCAAGGTGTCCTCCAACGAATTCGTCGTGGATCTCTTTCAACACTTCAGGTACCCTGTGCTTAGGGATTAGTAACTGAGTTCTCTGCTCTGTTCCTTCCGCATTCTCCAAGACACGTTTTAAGAGACTCTCTTCAATTATTAAGTAGTCCCATTGCGCCCTGTACGATTTCACATTTTGGGAGTATGGTGCAACATCTCGCCAAATCGGTTTATCCCCGTTTTTCTTCCAATTTATTATAATCTTAAAACTGGATCGTTTTCTTAATCTTTCTGCAGTTCTTCCGGGTACCATTTATAATCGACTACTGTTGTTCTTAACGCAGCAGCTTGCTTCTCCTCTACTCGATAACAATGCTTGCATTCTTCGGAACACGGTCTCCTAGACAACGTGTCAGCGTTACGATGGCTAGTTCCCACTCGATGTTCAAAGTTAAAATCATATTCCTGCAACCTTTCGATCCATCTGGCTACCTGACCTTCTGGATTCTTAAATTGTAATAGCCATTTCAAGGAAGCATGATCAGTTCGTATCAGGAATCTTCTGCCATATAAATATTTGTAAAAATTCACTTCACAACTGCCAATAGCTCTTTCCTAGTGACGCAATAGTTCCTTTCCGGTTTAGACAGTGTCTTACTGAAGTAGGCAATAACTTTTTTACGACCATTATATACCTGAGAAAGGACACCGCCAATTCCAACATTGCTGGCATCTGTATCCAAAACGAATCTCCCTTCCTGAAGAGGATAACTTAAGACTGGCGCGGTTGTCAGAGAATCCTTCAATTTTTCAAATACTGTGTGACAGACATTTTCTCAAACAAATCTTCTACCTTCTTCAGTAAGCCGTGTCAGTGGTTTGGCAATATTGGAAAATCCTTGCACGTATCGCCGATAGTAGGTGCATAAACCAAGAAAACATCTTAATTCATGCTTGGCCTTTGGTACTGGCCAGTCCCTTACAGCTTTTATCTTCTCATTATCTACTGCAATTCCCCTACCAGAAACCACATGCCCAAGATAATACACTTTCTCCTGGAACAAATGACACTTCTTCGGGCTGAGCTAGACATTCGCCTGTTTCAATCTTTGAAAAACTTTTTCAAAATTCTTCATGTGATCCTCGAACGTTTTTCCAACCACAATAATATTATCGAGGTACACCAAACAGGTTTTCCATGACAGCCCAGCTTACACGGTTTCCATAAGTCGTACAAATGTTGCAGGAGCATTGCAGAGTCTAAATGGCATAACTGTGAATTTACAAAGTCCTGTTCCAATGGTAAAAGCTGTCTTTTCACGGTCTTTCAGTTCCAAGTCGACTTGTCAGTATCCGCTTTTTAGGTTCGACGTAAAAAATATTTTTGACCTAGCTAACATGTCCAGTGTATCGTCTATTCGGGGAAGTGGATAACTATCCTTTTTCGTCACATTGCATATCTAAATACTTAACTAGCTGGTCATAGTCTCCTTGCTCTTCTTGCTTTAGTATTTGCAAAATGTCGACTGCATTTTCACGCAACGCTACTGTCAACGAATTTGCTTTCTCCCTCGGTGACCACCCGTTAGCTTTTGTCTCAAATAATTCGGCCATGATGTTTTTCCATCGAATTTTTGACATACAGTCCTCGTTTGCTATTTTTCTTTCACCCGCTGCTTCGGTTTCCAGTACCCCAGAACATGAATTTTCTGATGAAGTTGCATTGAAGAATTTGTCTTCTAATTGTTCTATTTTTCTTTCATATTTGTCTTTTAAATCATTTAGATCCTCTTGTAACTTTTGTTCCATAATTCTAGAACGTTCTTCAGATTTTCGGGAATTTTCTTCTAACTTCTGTTCTAATTCTTCTTTGAAAATTCTAGAATTTTCTGCCAATTCTTCTTTTAAAATTCTAGAACTTTCTTGTTATTTTCTAGAATTTTCTTCTATCTTCTGTTCCAAAGTTCTAGAATTTTCTGCCAATTCTTCTTTTAAAATTCTGGAACTTTCTGTTAATTCTTCTTTTAGGATTCTGGAACTTTGTTCTAACTTCTATGCAAAGGTTCTAGAATTTTCCGCCAAATCTTCTTTTAGAATTCTAGAACTTTCTTCTAGCTTCTGTTCCAAGGTTATAGAATTTTCTGCCAAATCTTCTTTCAATATTCTGGAACTTTCTTCGGATTTTCTAGAATGCTCCTCTAACTTTTGTTGCACAGATCCTATTAATTCGTCTTTTAAAGTTCTAGAACTTTCCTCCTACTTCTGCTTAAATGTTCTAGAATTTTCTGCCAACTCTTCTTTTATAATTCTGGACCTTGAATTTTCTGATGAAGTTGCATTGAAGAATTTGTCTTCTAGTTGTTCTATTTTCCTTTCATATTTGTCTTTTAATTCATTTAAATCCTCTTATAACTTTCGTTTAAATTTTGCTTTTAAGATTCTAGATCTTTCCTCTGATTTTCTAGAATTTTCTGCCAATTCTTCTCTTTATATTCTAGAAATTTCATCTGATTTTCTAGAATTTTCTTTTAACTTCTTTTTAAAAGTTCTAGAAGTCTCTTCTAAATTTTGTTGCACAGATCCAGTTAACTCATCTTTTAGAATTCTAGAAGTTTCTTTTAACTTCTTTCTTTTTCTGAAAGAATCATCCAATTTTGTTGTAAAGTCGTCGAGTTATGAGCCAACTCCCAAATACATATGCAACTTTCAACTAGCATAACTCTGTGCCAAATCATCATAGGAACTTCGTTTTTTACGTACTTTGCAAGGAATTGAATGAACTTTATCGATCTGATGGTGTATCGAACCAAAAAAATAATTCTTGGCTCCGTCCAAATCGTCAAAGTTGGACGTTTTTATCGTTAAAACAGTTTTTTTTCTTCTAAATGGTTGAAGGAGGAGGAAATAGTTAACCCTAATATCGCATATATATCCTCTGAAATTAGACACTTTAAACTTTTTTGTGGTTGAAAATTCGTTAAAATTAGTCACTATTCGAGTTGTATTCACTGACGGCCGCGATATTTATACTAAATTGTTAATTGGATGGGATCTGGTTGATTCGCGGAGGTTCGTCCTAAGTTAAACAAATGGGTAGTACCAACAAACCGATTTAATTTAATATAGATGTAAACGATACAGTAGCCAGTTTCGCGCGCGCTTTTGAAGTTTGACGGAAATAGGACTTCTGACGCGCGAGAAAACTAGGTTGCCAGGACCGGACTCAAAATGTTTCGCGACCGAAAACTAATAAAAAAGAGACATATGACAAACGCGGGTTACTCTGATGACGAAAAAGAGGGGAAGGTAGAGTTTATATGTCGGCGAGTGTTGAGAACTCCACCAAAATATATTTCTCATAAAATAATATATTTTAAACGCACAAAAATGCCAGGAATTAGAACAGCCAAACTTATAAACTACTAATGAAAAATAAACATAACTACCTAGCTGACTAGGATCAATATACAAAATTGACAGCAAAAAATTTAACTAAACCAACAAACTAAACTAGATTCATAAATTTGTTTTAAAAACATAGAATTAATGTAATTTTTTTTTAATAAATTAAATCTTAAAAACCTAATCTCTAATAATCAAGATAAAATAGAAAACATTGAATAATCTGGAATTTACTCGATTAAATGTTCACAGTGCCAAAAGAAACGAAATATTACCAAAATATTCAAGGAACATATGTACTATGTAAAATGTAAAAACATATTTAAAACAGTGTTGGCATCTCACTCGCATGATACAGGACACAGTGTTTCAATAAGAAACCTCCAACTACTGAAATATTGTAGTGGTAAGCGAAATTTAAATATGTTAGAATACATTTACATAAAAAAGAACAAACATACATAAATTAATAAATTTTTATCTATCACCTTTGGCTAATACGTTATTGAAATTTGTAAAGTAAGCCGTACAAATAATTAAGTTAAGCTGCAGCATCAATATGATTATTGTAAAATTTCCCCTTGTATTGTTATTCAAGTTTCTGTTACCTGATTCCAAGAATTATTACCTGCAATAGTATAAATACTCTTCCCAGTTTTAATTTGTTAGTGTACTACTGACGATGACTGCATGACAGTCTAAATGCACATTTAGTATAATAAAACTTCCCTAGTGAAGAAAAGAATATTTTGTTGTTTATTAACATTTATCTTCACACTGCTCTAAACTATATATTAAATATATTATGGCTTCTTGGTCATCAAAATCAGACTTATCGAACTGGACATATTTTTTTCTTAAAGAATGTAAAATAAATAAACTATTTCCAAATTTCCTAAAAATAAAAGTCTTACAAACAAAACTTAAATAGTTAAATTATGAAATTGGTACGTTATATAAGAAAAAGAACAACTTGGAATTACAAGCTTATGCTTTACATTTAAAATTAAATAACCATTTTCATAACACAGAACCCTGGTTCGATTCCCATAGTTGCAAACATTTTCACCAATTTAAAATTACCCCTGCGGCTTCCCCACCACTAACATCTTTGGGGGGCGTGATTTGGCGGCTGGTAACCGCACTTCACGCGCATAAATATATCACTTACCGAGATCTGCCACATTCAGTAATGGGTAAAAGGTGTGATGATATATTTATTTATTTATTTACAACATAGAATTGAAATAGTGGGAGAATAAATTATATATTGTCGTTTGTAGATATAAATAAACCACAAAATATTAAAGAATACTAAAGTTATATTCAATTGTCATTGCACTAGAAATTAACTTAAGGGCACGATATGTGTACATTTAAACCTATAAGTTTTTGTAGCTAAAACTCTTAGAAAGTATATTATATTGCTGCGGACACAAATCAGTGAATATTTAAATAAAATAAAATTTTGTTCCTTTCGCAGATATTTAAATAAAACTTTTCTTATTGGATAATAAATTGCTAGTTTTCAGTTTTCTCTAATGAATTTCTGCAAATAATATATAAGGGTTTAAGAGTTTTCGCTGTTGAATAGAACTTTATCTTCCATTTCTGTTTGAACTATTTTTATTTCATCTACTCTAAAAATAATTTGTTGTCTTATTGATGTTCTCCAAGATTGTATGTTATCTTTGCAGTTTTGCTTGTTCCCTTGAATCCCATTGTAGCCACTTATCCAGTCTTCAACATCTCGGCGTCTTATAGGCAAGAAAATTATGTCATCCTTACAACCGCTCGCCTGTTTGAATACTAACGTACAAGAGTAGAACAGACCGAAAAATATATCTTAGCGTTGTTTAGAAATGGAGGTTTTATATTTGGATTCAGCAAGATCTGGAAGGGATGCCGCACAAAAATATTTGCGATTCGTGTAAAATGTAACACAATGATAGAATTTAGAATTAAATTTAACAGTTCTGAGTACCAATAATTAATATGTCAAATAATTTGCTAAAATTAATTCTTTTGTCTTATTCTACATTAACACACTTGACTTTGTGCTTCGAGTATGCTTTTCAACTCTACTGGATAATAGTAATCAACATAGACGGAAAAAAGTATAAGGAATATAACAAAAATAATTTCAACACTAAAAAAATTTAATCAACAATATAACAGTGTAATAATATGAAAATCAAAAAATAAATCATAGACACTTACACACTTACGAGAATAACAGAATAACCCAATTAAAATATGAAGTTTGGAGAGGTTTAGTTAAGCCGTGAAGAATATTTTCGAAATGGGAAAAAACAAAACAATTTTTTCCACGTTGTTTGGATTTCTTAGCTTTTATTTATTCAACAATAAAATATGAAATATTAAATTATATTTACATAAATGAATAATTGCTTCAATTAGATAACTATAAAATAGGTATCAAACTAATATATATAAAAAAAAAACTGATTTAAAAACTGCAGCAAGTATTGAAGAGTACAAAAATGTTGTGCCTGTTCAGTCTTCTGGAATACAGGGTGTAACACGAAAAGTGAAACAGGCGTTTAACATGACAAATTAGATTTTCCAATCGCATTGCTTCCCAATGTTAGGCAAAAATGTTTCAAATAATTGTTGTAATGCATAAAATTCTACAATAAAAAAAATTAATATGGAATGGTTCATAGCTGCAGAAATTGAATTTGAATATTCACGAAATTAAAACTTACTAGTAATAGCCATGGAATTAAAAACAAGAGCTGAACAACATCATAACGTTTTTGTCAATATCAGAATAATAGATTGTCAAAATAGTTTTTACATACTAAATCGGTATTTATTTTCTAAACAATAATTTAATTCAATACAAATTAAATAATGTATCATCAATTTATTCAATAAAAACATCAACAAACTAAATATTCTTAAATTGTTAAATTATATGTTCAAATAGTCCACCGTTTTGAGGTAAATATAATGCAATCTATTGTAAAAGTTTCGTCGAATGTTATTTAATTGTCGATTATTTATTTTCTAACATTCTTGTACTATAGCGTTTTTAAGTTCTTCTAAATTCTGAAATCACTTTCTATAAACATTACATTTTTAATTTTTAAAAATCGTAGGGATTTAAATCTGGCGACCATGCTAGCCAGTCAACTGGTCCACTTTTCAAATATCAATAACTTCCGGCCTGTAGAGGATGCTATGTTTTTACAAGGATCACAAATAGTGACAAGCGAAGCACAAACAATTAATGTATATAAAATTATATGTGCTGCCAACTTCACGCACCACTTGTCGAATGCTCAGCTGCATGCAATACTTCCGTATCAAATGAAAATCTCTAACAATTTTTCTTTACAATAATCCTTCATCAGGAAGTATTCCAATTTTCTCTAAAATAACAATAATACGATATGGTATAAAATATACTGTGAAGAAAAATAGTAAGTAATGTGATGAGTAAAAATGTTACGAAATTATCAGATGAAGCTAAAATATAATTTGGGGAATTTTGTGCTCGGTTTCCCTTGTTTTATTATTACTTAATTGTTTCTTTTATTTTTTTATAGTTTCTCATTAATACTATCAAATTATTTATTTACCACGGGTGACCTCTACACAATGTATATACTGTCTAAAGCAAAATTTGCATACTTTTAAATATATTACAAAATATTACTAATTATTCAAAAATTAGAAATGCTGTGAGAATCGAACCTGGGTTCTCAAATTCACAGTTCGAGTCGATGTCACTAAGCCACGTGTTCTATAAATTATTTCTACATATTTTATTATGAGATAATCAGAAATTTAGATCATAGCAGTCGCAGTTGTTATATTATGGATGCTGAGATATACTATCACAAAAACGCAGCATACTGGGTATTGACCGCCTAAATCAGAACACAGGACTTTATTAACATGTAATATAATATAACTCAAAAAAATTCAGTACAACTGAAAAGTTCAGGCCAAGTACAAAAACATCCTCCAACATTTGCCCTTACAAGCCCTAATGTTTCCCGCGTTGTAAGGTTCTGATATAAAAGGTGGGCTCAAGTACATTCTTAGAAACTGAGAAACGTAAGATATATAAATTTGGAACATTAAGGGTTTCTTTAAGAAGGAGAACCGAAAAGTCCTAATTACATCTTAGTCAAAAGTTTCTGATGTAACATATGGGCTCAAGCATTTTGTTATATTCAACATTAAAACATGTCTTATCATACAAAAATTTGAATTACAGAAGTGTCTAACCTCGTAACAAAAATGTAAACGACACAAATGTTCAAAATATCAATATAAAAAAAACTAAAAAAAACGTACTTGGCGGCGTTTTTTGAGCCTTTGAACTATGAGGAAACTGATTGGTAGGTATAGAAATTTAAGTTGTACCCCTGAAACCCTCGTGGCCACTGCGGCTATGTTCGAAAACGTCCGTGAGCAACTCGGATATGTTCGAAAATTTTCGTGGACACTTCGGCTATGTTCTGGGAATGGGCGGTAACCGTCGTGGCCACTTTCAGTATGTTCCGGTATGGTCGGAAACCATCATGGCTATTTCGAGTATGTTCGCGTAAGTTCTGAAACCTTCGTGGAGAGTTCGGGTTCACCTCTAGGTGTAATTTCTGTAGTTACAAAACGCCGCCAAGTACTTTTTTTTAGTTTTTTTTATATTGATATTTTGAACATTTGTGTCGTTTACATTTTTGTTACGAGGTTAGACACTTCTGTAATTCAGATTTTTGTATGAAAAGACATGTTTTAATGTTGAATATAACAATGTGCTTGAGCCCATATGTTACATCAGAAACTTTTGACTAAGATGTAATTAGGACTTTTCGGTTCTCCTTCTTAAAGAAACCCTTAATGTTCCAAATTTATATATCTTACGTTTCTCAGTTCCTAAGAATGTACTTGAGCCCACCTTTTATATCAGAACCTTACAACGCGGGAAACATTAGGGCTTGTAAGGGCAAATGTTGGAGGATGTTTTTGTACTTGGCCTGAACTTTTCAGTTGCACTGAATTTTTTTGAGTTACATCACATTTTTCTAAAAAAAAATTGGGAAATTATTATTTTTTAAATAAAAAGAATTTAAAAAAAAATTGCAAAAGCAATATAATGTACAAAATTATTAAAATATTGTTTATTTATTTATTACTAGCTATTACCCACGACATCGGTCGCGTGGTCTACAATTTAATGCGAGTACCTGACATGCGTAGCAATGCAACTCAAAGAAAGATAGTGTTTGTATTTAATTCTGTTTATTGAAGTGCTTTTGGATACTCAATATTTTTTTTTCTCTTTGGGACATACACATATACATCAGAAGGTTTTCCGACGAGTGAGCATGCCACATACAGCTATCCATGTGAGAAGCATAGATTTTCTAAATTTAGTCCACACACTTGTAGCGATTGTCCCTGTTCTTTGTTGATGGACATTGCAAATGCGAGTCGTACCGGAAACTGCAAACGTTTTAATTCGATCGCAAACTCAAACCGCGTTCGAGAAGATGGCGGATTGGAAATTTATTATGTGTGTATGTTAAGATTGGTTTTCATCTATGCCTATACCAAATTTTAATCGAATCAGTGCAGTTCTTTTCAGGATAACTAGCGGCCATTTTGTTTCAAGATGGCGGACTGAAGTTTTATTATACCCATATGTTAAGATAGGTTCTCATCTATGCCTATACCAAATTATAATCAAATCAGTGTAGTACTTTTCAGAATAGCTAGCGGCCATATTGTTTCAAGATGACGGACTGAAGCTTTATTATACTTATATGTTAAGATTGGTTCTCATCTATGCCTATATCATATTTGAATTGAATCAGTGTAGTACTTTTCAGGATAGCTAGCGGCCATTTTGTTTAAAAATGGCGGACTGAAGCTTTTTTATACCAATATGTTAATATTGGTTCTTATCTATGCTTATATTAAATTTTAATCGAATCAGTGTAGTGTTTCTCAGAATAGCTAGCGGCCATTTTGTTTTAAGATGGTGGACTGAAACTTTATTATACCTACATGTAAAGATTAGTTCTCGTCTATTCGTATACTAAATTTTAATCGAATCAGTGCAGTACTTTTCAAGATAGCTAGCGGCTATTTTGTTTCAAGATGGCGGACTGAAGCTTTAATATACCTATATGTTAAGATTGATTCTCGTCTAGCCTATACCAAATTTTAATCGAATCAGTGCAGTACTTTTTAAGATAGCTAGCGGCCATTTTGTTTCAAGATGGCAGACTGAAGCTTTATTATACCTATATGTTAAGATTTGTTCCCGTCTATGTCTGTACCAAATTTGAATCGAATCAGTGCAGTACTTTTCAGGATAACTAGCGGCCATTTTGTTTCAAGATGGCGGACTGAAGTTTTATTATACCCATATGTTAAGATAGGTTCTCATCTATGCCTATACCAAATTATAATCAAATCAGTGTAGTACTTTTCAGAATAGCTAGCAGCCATATTGTTTCAAGATGACGGACTGAAGCTTTATTATACTTATATGTTAAGATTGGTTCTCATCTATGCCTATATCATATTTGAATTGAATCAGTGTAGTACTTTTCAGGATAGCTAGCGGCCATTTTGTTTAAAAATGGCGGACTGAAGCTTTTTTATACCAATATGTTAATATTGGTTCTTATCTATGCTTATATTAAATTTTAATCGAATCAGTGTAGTGTTTCTCAGAATAGCTAGCGGCCATTTTGTTTTAAGATGGTGGACTGAAACTTTATTATACCTACATGTAAAGATTAGTTCTCGTCTATTCGTATACTAAATTTTAATCGAATCAGTGCAGTACTTTTCAAGATAGCTAGCGGCCATTTTGTTTCAAGATGGCGGACTGAAGCTTTAATATACCTATATGTTAAGATTGATTCTCGTCTAGCCTATACCAAATTTTAATCGAATCAGTGCAGTACTTTTTAATATAGCTAGCGGCCATTTTGTTTCAAGATGGCAGACTGAAGCTTTATTATACCTATATGTTAAGATTTGTTCCCGTCTATGTCTGTACCAAATTTGAATCGAATCAGTGCAGTACTTTTCAAAATAGCTAGCGGCCATTTTGTTGAAGATGGCGGCCTGAAGCTTTATTATACCTGTATGTTGAGATTAGTTCTCATCTATGTCTATACTAAATTTGAATTTAATCAGTGCAATACTTTTCAAGATAGCTAGCGGCCATTTAGTTTCAAGATGGCGGACTGAGGCTTTTTATACCTATATGTTAAGATTGGTTCTAGTCTATACCTATACCAAATCTTAATAGAATCAGTGCAGTACTTTTCATGATAGCTAGCGGCCATTTTGTTTCAAGATGGCGGACTGAAGCTTTATTATACCTATATGTTGAAATTAGTTCTCGTTTATGCCTATACTAAATTTTAATTGACTCAGTGCAGTACTTTTCAAGAAAGCTAGCGGCCATTTTGTTTCAAGATGGTGGACTGAAGGTTTATTATACCTATATATTAAGATTGGTTGCCTGGGCTTCATATTTTGTTTCAAGATGGTGGACTGAAGGTTTATTATACCTATATATTAAGATTGGTTGCCTGGGCTTCATATTTTAGTGCGAAAATAGACATTTGTACGGGATGGATCGAATCGGGATGGGCCGAAACGGAATGAGTCGTAGTAATGTGATGACGTCACACGAGGACGCTGAACAAGAAGACAACGCTTGCCCAATTTGAAAAACATCACTTTTCAAACATCCATATCTTTGAAACGGATTGACCAAATTGCATGAAACTTCTTTGTTTCTACTCAGTTTTGTGCGGACTACACAGTGGTTAGGTCAAAACATACTTTTGTATCCGCTTGGGCTTCATTTTTTAGTGCGAAAATGGGCATTTGTTCACTCGGGATAAGAGAGACTGTAGTGTCTGGCCACTGTCGTTTGTACTTGGCCAGAGACACTTCCGTGTTTCTTGATATTTTTTAATGTTTCTAATTATTAAAAAAACTCCAAATAAAACTAAAGTAGAAAAAACATACAATTTTGCATCTAAATCAATAACACAATTAATTTTTCGGCAGAAATTAAACATGAAAATAAAATTACAGTGGTAAGTCATCGGTTAAAATGCAAGTATTATAGTTTAAAAAAAAAAGAATTAAGACATATAATAAACTAGTGTAATTTATTTTCTTGAACTTTTCCCTAAACTTTTAATGAGGGTAGTGTAATTAACAAGTGTTTTATTGCAAAGTCTACTATTTTAGTATTATTTGTGGTAAGTATATTTGAAATTCTTTTCATAGAAATTTTTATTATGTAATATTCGAGCTTTTAGAGTATAATTGTAAATTTAACTTTACGTACTTCTGAATTTTGTAAAATAAAATAGTAAAAAAAATATAAATATATCGTCACACCTTTAACTGTACTATAGACTTATAATATGCAATTTTCTAAGGTCTGTATCAGCTTAGAGTGAAGATAAAGGGTCCTATTTCGTATAATCATATCCACCCTACACAAATCTAATTTGATAGCGGATAGAAAAAGCAACTCGAATCCTACTATTAACAGCATCCCAAGTAATCCTTTGTCAGTCCAAGTGGCTGCGGTCCGGACTGGAGTACAGTGGCGCATGCAAGGGGTGAATATACATACTTGTATTTTAATATTTATTTAAACATTATGAAATAATTCCGAAACCAATATTATACTTCATAATTCAGAAATATTGAAGGCCACCTATAATTTACAATTTTAACTACTTAGTATATACTCGTATTTTGTCGCTAAATAATGTATCATTACGGGTAATTGGTCGCTCGATTCACGTGAACACTATAATTGGATATCATTGGATAATAGTAAACATCGCAATGCGCATGCATTTTACCAGCCTATTTTGCCGCCTCGTTTTTATTTTCTGTGCGCGTGCAGTCGGCAATTTTTTAGTTAAAATTGAGAGAGGCTAGTACTCGTATATTAGTAATTAATGATTTATTAATATTATCCTTTCTTGCTTTGTTAGATCTCTATAACAAATATATAATGAAACATTAGGTGTTTGCTCTTTTATCTATAAAAATAATTATTGTTAATAATTATTTAAATTTGCCGTTCAATTTAGTTTTGCCACCATTGCTATCTCGAGATTGGTTAAATTAACAAAGAAATACCATTTTCAAAACTATTAACAAAAAAAATGTTCGCCCTGCGGTTCTCAAAATATGGGGTACAACTTTCATATTTTAAATGGGAACCTAGTTTTTTTTACTTATTCGATTCAGTATTTTTTTCTAAATACAACAAATACAAAGTTAAATACCTTCATATTACAATATTTTTGATGAAACTGCATATAAAATTGACATTTTTAAATTTAAACCCCATAGGAATCAGCTTGCTATGACAGAATGAAATGGACAATTCGTAATATTTTTGTTTATTTGATTCATTATTATATGTAAATACAACTATTTTGTGAAAAAATAAATAATTAAATTTTATTAGTAATTTGTTTCTGTCATAGCAAGCTGATTCCCATGCGAATTAAATTAAACTAATATCAATTTTTGCCAAAAATTTTCAAATGTGAGGGTATTGAAATTGGTAGTTGTTGAATTCAGAAAAAAAAATTGCGCACTAGTGCTTCAGAGTAATTGAAAAAAACAATAATTTTGTATGATTCTAAATTTTGACTATTAAAACGATAATTGTACTTATTACACATATTTTAAGGAATTTACAAAAGAAGAGAGACATTAACTTATAATGCCATCAATTAGACATACGAGAAATATAACAAGCATTCGAGAAAAAAATAAACAATTTGTTTTCAAATAACAAATATCAATTCATGGCTTACTAAACAGTCAATATAAATTCACGCTTTAAATTTAATAATTTTTCATTTGCACCATTCTTGCAAATTAAAGCTCCTTCCATGTATATTTTCAGGGTGTGCCAATGGCTGGAGTACATCTCGACTCTTCCCGAATGATCAAATGTTGAATCCGTATATAAATATATATATATACAGGATGGTCCATTTAAAGTGTTAGCAGGAAATATCTCGGAAACTATAAATTTTACGCAAAAATGACCTAGACGAAAAACAATCGTACAAAAGGGGGCCATAATAAGGAAATATTGGTTTTGTCCTAGATGGCGCTGTTGTCGCTAAATCATGGTCAACTCAATTTTTTTAAATGAAAACCCCTATTTTTTATTAAAGAATCAGATTCCTCGTTAAAAAAAAAGAAGAATTTATTTAGTTCACTTTTTCGTCAGCATGATAGATGACGCTGTAATCGCGAAAAATGATGTTGATTTCGGACGGTCCTGTATTAGAGCTTATGCTTAATTTAATTAAAATCTAAAATAAAATGCAATTTAAATTTACACCATAATATTTTAGACAGAATGTAAACAATCAGATGAACCATATTTTTTTAAAATGGCAATTGAATGTAATGAGACTATTTGTGATTTTAGATGTGCGTGTTAGTGGATGCGCTTGCACGCACACAAACAAAAACTAACAAACTCACAAACAAACTCACACGCACACAAACTCAAATAATACACACACACACACACAGCCGCGCGCATAAGCTCTAATACAGGAATATATGTATGTATATATATATATATATATATATATATATATATATATATATATATATATATATATATATATATACATTTATATATATATATATATATGTATATATATATATATATGTATATATATATATATATATATATATATATATACATTTATATATATATATATATTTATATATATATATATATATATATATATATATATATATATATATATATATATATATATATATACATACATATATATATATATATATATATATATATATATACATTTATATATATATATATATATATATATATATATATGTATGAAGTCGGTCTGTGGATCCTGAGAACACTGGTTCGATTCTCACAAGTGACAAACAATTTTCATAATTTAAAAAACTATCCCTGTGGCTTCTCCATCACTAACATCTTTGGGGGCCGTGATTTGACAAGTGGTAATCGCACTTCACGCGCAAAATATATCACTTACCGAGATCTACTGCAGCTACACCCAGTAATGGGTAAAAGGCGTGATGATATATTAATTTATTTATGTATTTTATATATATATATATATATATATATATATATATATATATATATATATATATATATATATATATATATATATATATATACCGTAAATGTTGGCATCGGCAGTTCAAATATAAAATCAATTTTTTTGTAAATAAAAAGTGTCCAACGAAAAACTATAGTACCAAATTTTGTATCACAATACTGCTAATATACCCATATTTTATTTAACTCAGATTATTCGATTTTGTTAGCCTAATTTATTGATAATAATAAAAATAAATCCTAATATTTCGCCTATTATTTTATTGTTACTAACGTAAAGTGCTTGCAATTTGTTTTAAATATTTTAATCTGTCACTGTCATCTGTCAGTGTCATTATAAATATTTAAATTTTCTAGGAGTTTCTGGCAAAGTATTCAGATATTTGTCTTGTACTGTGCCCTATATAATACATTTTTATAATACTTACGCTGCCCTCGACCATTGCCGTCTATATAAACAGCGAAGCGCAAGCCGCTGAGACATCACAGCGTGAGGCCCATCTGTTCCTAATGTATAAACTAGCTTCTATCTCAATTAAATATCAAAGATATTGAAATCAAGTACATAACATAAAATGTGCTCCTCATAAAGAGGATCCTTTAGAAGCACGTTTTGGGAAATATAGACGTCTCAGTGGTTGTAATTACCATGTTTCTGTAGCTCAAAACATGCAATCAGAGAAGAAAGTTAAAATATTAAGTTTTTAAAATGTATATTCAGTAAATGGTAACTTTCTAATAAAAACTTTGAAATCCAGCTCCGCTTCAGATAGTCTACCAGAATTGTTGAGAGAGCTAGGATGCAAAATGATGTCTCATTTATTCTAGTGACAGAAAGGGATTTTTTAATAAATTATGTCATAATAAACATGAAAAAAAGAAAATTTAATTTGGGAATAGGTCCCGAATATAGATGGCGCCGATGTGAATGCGCCGATTTTAAGGGTAGCTGTTGGCATTTTTTTTTACAGGCTAATTATCAGTTTAAATTATAGACTTTGGTATAATTAAGTAATAAAAATGATAGACAGAAGTTTTAGCCGGTGACGCATGCGCAACAAAACCGGTCAAAGTAAGCAATTTTTATGGTGTCGTGTGACATATTACTACTTGATCACGACACATACATTATAAAAAAATTATTGACAAAAATTATTGTTGGTTGCTCATTGGTGACAGAAGTTCTGAAAGTGGACTGCTGTAGGGATCAACAACCACCCTTAAAATCGGCGCATTCACATCGACGCCATTTATAGTTGCCACCCGTTTCCAGATCTAATTTTCTTTTTTTCATGTTTATAATAACATAATCTATTAAAAAATCAATTTCTGTCACTGGAATAAATGAGACATCATTTTGCATCCTAGCACTCTAACTAGAAACCGCAGAGCAGATTTCGGTAAGTGAGATATATATATATATATATATATATATATATATATAAATGCTAAAAAAATAAAGGTAAATAAATAGGTTACAAACTATTTTATAACATTTTATTTATTGAAAATAATTACTTTCTCATAGAAACAATGATTTTGAGTAACAAAATCTAAATATTACATTTTATTTTTTAAACAGTTCAAACACAAAGAACTATTCATGAATGAAAACTGTTCATTATAAAATGTTGTTTTCAGTGTTCTATGATGAAATTCTGTCTGCTATCAGTTAAAATTTTCTTGAGGGCGGAAAAGCTTCTTTCCACATCCACATTTATATTTTTTTAATATGGCATTCTGCACACAATATTAGTGGCGAATTCAGCAATTTCCCTTCCTGAGAATTTTTGTTTTCTAATATAATTCTTTTTTTTTGTCTTTTTGAATTTGCTCAATAGTTGTTTTCTAATTTGCACTTTGTATTTATAATAAAATATAAATAAATAAATCAAGTAGATATTTGGAAGAACTAGATATCGTGGGGCAAAATATATTATACTATAATTTTGTTTGTTTTCTAATTAAATAAATTTAAGGTAATGTATGACTTATAAAATAAATATATTTTTTACATTTCAGCTTCTGATATAACCTAATGCCACTTCTGAAAATATTAGCTGGTAAAATATTATTGCTCACTATAATGCTTATTTTGTTGAAAATATCTGATTTCAAAGAGCACATTATCTGATTTTGATTTTACTTCGTGGCCAAAGCATGTAGTACCTTTCAAATGGTATCTGTGTTATCATTAATTATTTCAACTGATTCAGTTAACGGCATATCCTACTTTTCTAAAGATTTCATGAGATGACTCACAATACTCTAATTTCCTTTTATTAAAGCCAAATTATTTTGATGTTCTTTATTTTTGAGAGCTGTTTGGCAGTCTTTTACCGACTTGCCCTATAGTTTCGTAAAATAGAAAAATAAGGTCTCGAAAACTTTCAAAATAATTAGCATAGTACTCTCCTGCGACTCGTTACGCAAAGTAATTAATTGTACATAATAAAATTTCAAAGTGGAAATATTGATAGATGCAAGAACCATTTGAATTTTAATTTATTTTGACATATATTAAAATTAGGTTAAAGTTAAAATTTCCAATTACCTATGTGTTGTTATATGTTATAAATTAAACATGTTTTGCAGTTTGATGTAATTAATTCTTTTAGGTATATCAAAGACTTAATTGCAATAATTTTACTCATATATGAGCTTAGCAATGACAACTAAACTAAAAGACTTATATTTGACATTTTTCAATTTTGTACAACTGTTTTTGGGGATATTGTTGAGTTATCTAGTTGTAAAAATGTCAAATATAAATCTGTCAATTGAACTGTTATTGCTCAGCTCATTTAAAATTATTGCAATTATTATTATTTTTATGGGGTGGTTAGCTCAGTGGTATGAAGTCGGCCTGTGGATCCTGAGAACCCTGGTTCGATTCCCACAGACGACAAACAATTTTCATAATTTCAAAAACTACCTCGTGGCTTCTCCACCACTAACATCTTTGGGGGCCGTGATTTGACGACTGGTAACCGCACTTCACGCGCAAAATATATCACTTATCGAGATCTGCTTCGGCAGTGTGTCACACCCAGTAATGGGTAGAAGGCGTGATGATATATTTTTATTTATATTATTTTTATTACGAACTAAATATATTAAACTACAAAACACTTCTTTACTAAAAATTAAAGGTACCTAGAAGTCGACAAAGCAAAGTAAAACCCATTCGGGTATATAACGAATGGCGTGGCTCTACTTTGGCGCGAAAGTGGAATATACAGTCTCAGTGAAAACACTTGGCTGTCGCATCATGTACGATATGCGCATTTATGAAAATTTATTGTTGATACATTATTTTCATGAATCCGTCATAATCATAATTATTTTTATCATGGTATTTTTATAAATGGAAAGAATTATTACAGGCTTATTATTTCATAAATTCAAATAACCGCCATTTTTGTAAATGCATCTTTTGACACTGAATGTACCAACGATAGTAGCGACTTCTGAAGACACAACTCTAAGAGTATTGCTTTGGTTTGTCGAGCTCTATTTTGTTTTGTAACATAACCTAGATAATTGTAATTATAAAAAATTGTAATGTAGATAACTAGTAAAATAATACAAACAAAATAAAAATTATTGACTATTGTGGTCTGCAATTATTCTCCTTGTTCCAATTGAGGTTCAAAAAATCAATTTTTATTACCAGTCATAGAAAAATATTCAACCCCACAAAAAAAAATGTTTAAATCAAATACATTCATTTTACAGATTTAGAAACTACACTAAAAAGCGCGTCAAACCACATACAAAGTGAAAATATTCTACATCCGGTGTGACCGGAAGTAACACCAACTTTCTTATTTTAAAGGGAACATGTTACGCTCCAATTTCGTTCTGATCCAAATATTCCTTTTCATTTCCTTTTATTACTTCTAAATTCTCATCAGTACATTTCATAAACTAAAATCGTCATTTAATATTCAAGTTAGAAATAATTTTAAATAGTAATTTACTTACGATATTTAAATTCTTATTATATGTTTCTGTTTCCATTGTAGTTAAATTCACAATATAAATTCAATTATTTGTTTTCATTCTTTTGACATTTGTTCTCGTTAATTACACATTTTTCCGCTAGCGGCAGCGCTTTGAGCGCCAGGATAGTTAAAGGTTGGTTTAAAGTATTAAACAATAAAAGTTCAGAATAAATAAAATTATTTAAATATACTTTTCTTCACTAGTGAAGAAAAGAATATCGTGTTGTTTATAAACATTAATGTGACTTTTTTTTTCAAACACCCAAGCTCATTCAAATATTTTTTCTTGATACGAAACTGTTTTGTACTGTCGTTAGAAATACATAATGTCTTCAATTTATGTCAAAAGTGTATTATATTGCACCCATAGGTTTTCAACACTCGCCTAAAGCTCAAGCTTCTCAATCTTGCAATAAAGTGGTAATTTTAACACTAATTACCTACATATATAACTCTTCTTCTTCTTCAATGGCGCTACAGCCCAAATGGGGCCTGGGCCTACCGAACAAACCGAGTCGCATTTTTTACGCTGCCGTACTGCCGGTTTTCGTAGTCGATGTTACTTTTTTAAGGCATATGTATAAGTGACTAGCTTATAGCGCCTGAGTATGATTAATGCAAGTAACTGTTTTTTTTTATTTTAACGACAAATCACACTTTGTTGACAGGCGAATTCGAACTGACTAACATGTTCGGGTGACGTCACAGCATGTTAAGAGATGTGCATTAACACGCTCGACCACCGTGCCTGTGCGCATATATAACTATAAGCACAAATTATTTATCACACCTTTTTTTATTTGTCACTTGCACCTTGAACCATACTATAATAAATAATATAAATTCAACTTGTATTTAATATTTACCACTCGGATTTAGTATTTGCTACTTAAAATAATATATGTTAAATGAATTTAATGTGTATCTTGAATTTAATATTTGTTATTTGAATTTAATATTTGTCATGAGAAATTAATATTTGGTGCTCGGATTTAATATTTTCTTTCTGGATTTAATATTTGTTACTTGAATTAAATATTTTCCATTCGAATTTATTACAGTAATTCCATTAAAACTGAATATAATTGTTTGCCGGTATTGAGCGCGAATTCTACGGGCTTAGCGTTTATTTGATAAAAATGAATTCCATTAAAAATAATTATAATAGTTTGTTTGTGTTGGGTATTGATATGTTCACTCCTTATCGGTACCTGTTACCATTACTGACTGTGGCACTCTCATAAATTTCGATATGTGATATATTTTATCGTGAAGTGCAGTTACCAGTTGGCTAATTACGTTCCTTGTAGATATTAGTATTGGGGAAACCACAGGTTTTTTTTTAATATGATGAACTATTGAAATAATACTTGAAAAAATAAAAATGTATTCTTAAGTTCGCAATTATTGATAAAATCAAATTTGATTATAGATAGAAAAATTGGATTATCATTAGGATTTTAACCTGAGGCCTGTGATCCATTTGCATTCCGTTTCCTGAGTGCTATAATACATTAACAATTCTATAATACGATCCCTGAATTGACTCATAGCACATGTGTCTAAATACACTGAGATACGAAGCACAAACTCAGCTAAATTATCCTTATGCTATCTTACCTGCAATGTAAATATCTTGTAACTAAATTCTATAAGCGTAAATCAATATGGAATAATTCAATATCAATCTATATGATGTGGAAGGACCGTGCTGATTTATTGTAAAGCAACTAAGCGATACCTGATTCGAATATTTACATAATAATAAAATTTGTGAAGCTGGTATTGAGTTATTTTACTAACTATACAACTATACTAAAGTTGTTGGAATTGTTTTTCCAATTCATTAAGATTGTATGCAGTGATGCAAATTAAGTGGACATATATATTTTTTTAATTAACAAGCTTAAATTAAATCTTCATTGGATATATTTAACGTTTGATTATAATAAATTAAAAATACAACAACAATTTTTGAACTTCATTTATTGATACAAAATTTATGCTCGGCTGGAGTTATTCTCGATAAATAATAGAAAAATGTAACAGTTATGAATTATGCAGGCCGGTATTGTAATCACAAAAACTATAAGAGGTACGAGTTTGGCTGAATGTGAATATTTATGTGCATTTCGGAAGCATGTCACGCGTATCAGTGATTCTGATATTTCTTTGCAATTACAGTATGCCATGTGATGGAAATTGATACGTATATACATTACAATATGTTACATTCCATCAAATGGATTAGCACGAATCTTTGAAATATTAACTGAAGATATAAGACCGATTATTCTTCATACTTGGAATATTTTATTCATGTATCAAATCATAAACTATAAAACTTTCAATCATATACATCCATTTATTCATAGGTGTACTACGCAATTTCCCAATTTCGCCTGCATTCATATATATGTTTCGCAAATCCGACGTACTTTCCAGATATCTAAACTATCCCAAATGATTTATAAATATTCTGCACAATCTCCACCAACAGTGGCGGTTCGAGTATAGAGCACTCTTATTCACGAAAGGAAAAATGATAATATCCCAATTCGTTTTTATTTAAAAATAATAAGAATACTTTCAAACATTATATAAATACAATATAATGTTTTAAAGTTATAATATATATATATATATATATATATATATATATATATATATATATATATATATATATATATATATCATCTGTGTGAATTTGTCAGTGTATTAGTGTGTCTCTTTGAATATCAATGTATTGGTTTGTCTGTGTGATTTTATCAATGTATTAATGTGTATGTGTGAATAAATATTATAAATAAAAGAATATAAGTTATTTTAAATTCATTTAATGGCATTTTGAAATTACGAGTATATACAATAGAGACTAACATTTATATTACAAGTAAAATTTAATACAATATATGAAGGGTGACAATATTATTTGAGGCCGTTATTTTATTTTTGGGAGTCTTCTAGTTGTGTCAGATTCTTGCGAGTAATCTAGAATACAATGTTGACTCTTGGATTTCTGAAGACGGTTGTGATGCTATTGAAGACGAGTTCCGTACTGCTGCAGAGATGATTCCAGGTCTATTAACGGGCTTTATAAACATAAAAACAAAGTATTAAATAACTGTGTGAGGAAGGTATAAGTTTTTTAAAGGAAAGATGCCTGTCTTATAAATGTTTTAGAATTTTTTTAAGGGTAGAGCACTATTTAACATTATTTCAGGATTTTTTAAAGGCAAGATGGCTGTCTAAGATTTTTTAAGGGTTGAAACTGTCTAAGGAATGTTTAATATTTTTCTAAGGGTGGGAAACTGTCTAAGGAAGGTTTCCAGGATTTTTTTTAAGGGAAGATGGTTGTCTCATAAATTTTCTAGGATTTGTTTAAGGGTAGACAACTGTTTAAATAATGCTCAATAGTTTAAAAGGGAAGATTGTTGTCTTATATATGTTCCAGGATTTTTTTAAGGGTAGAAAACTGTCTAAGAAAGATTAAGGAATTTTTAAAGGTAGGAGACTGTCTAAGGAAGATTCTAGAATTTTGTTAAGAATAGAAAACTGTCCAAGGAAGTTTCAGGATTTTTTTAAGAGAAGACGGTTTTCTTATAATTATTCCAGGATTTTTTAAACAAAGGATACGTCTACTTACAATGTAACAGTGGGTTGTGTTAGTAAAGCACAACGACGAATTATACGGGATGATTCATTTTATACTTACCTGTGTCCCTTTGTCGTCGTACGACTGCTGTAAGGTGAAATAGTAGTCTCAATTCATACATACACACAGTCAACGACTAAGTTTCTATATCATTAAAATGATCTAAAAAAGGATGTACTACAAGTTAAATCTATAATACCAGCCGAACCGCGCGTTCTGGTCTTCGGGGTAACCGAATCGAGAATGAATGCGTTTCACCTCGAAGACAGCAAAATGTTCATCGTATCAGATTGATCGTGTCAACTAATCGCTGGTAGTATTATACTGTATTCTGCTAGTCAGAAATAGAGTACCGCAGTGGAAATCATCTAGGTTACTTGTCAGCAAATTGCAATAGTCACGATAATAATAATAGCTAATTCGTCCTATTACTTAATAGAACAACGTGACTATTACAAAAACATAGTGAGACGGTACACCAAATATGGTATTATTATGTTTCATGTTTAATAATAGTATAATCATAGTTAAATTTTTAAAATAACAAACTCAAAGCTTGTCGTGATCACTAACTTTTTTGGAAGCAATTATTGACGCCGAAACTCATCGTCCGGTTTGAAATATAAACGAAACACCCGGCTTAAGTGTCATAAATTAATACAACGACAGAGGTTGTGAAAAAACATTAACCAGCACCCGAAAATGTTGAAGGCCAAGCGTCAAGTGTCTAGCTAGCCGAGGGTAGTTAACAGGGGCGTATCGACAAATTTGTGTTCCTCGAAGTAAATTATTAGAAACCATCAAAAGTAGACTGATACTCTCACCATATCAACAAGAATTAGATAAACTCCAAGAATCAATTTAGTAGTAGCATCCCGTTACCGTAGTAACATAGATTCACAATTTTATTCATTGCCGATTACAAATAACGAGAAACCAACCCTGTTTGAAATTGTGTTGCAAAGACGATACCTGACAATACGGAAATATTTGTATCATCTTTCTTTAAGTACATCTCGCGGTGATTTAGTTTATCCATATTATTATTATTCAAAAAATCCGTTAATAACGTAAATCTAGATGAATATTTGACAGCCAAAAAGCAATATAGGCAAACTTTAAACAAATATAAAAAAGAATATGACAATAATATTAAAGAGGCTCTCTCTAAGGTGAACGATAATATCTCCTTTTGGAAAACAATTAATTCTTTACGCAGTAGGCCGAAATATGTAAATGACATTGAACTTTATCAGTGGGAAAAATTTTATAATCAAATATATTTACCACATACACCACTACTAACAACTTATTATGGAAATTTTCACCCCATTTTAGATATTGATTTCAATTTGGACGAGCTTCAGTTAAGCATAACTAAATGTAAACAAAATAAAGCGCCAGGCGAGGACGAAATTAGTAATGAATTTTATAAAAATCTTCCGCCTAACTGGGAACACTATATTTTAAATTTTTTTAATACCATTTTGAATACTGAAAATATTCCAAACTCGTGGTCGTCAATTCAGTTATTTTTATTACACAAAAAAGGGGACAGAAGCGATCCAGCCAACTATAGAGGGATAGCACTAATGAACAATATAAGCAAACTATTTACTCAAATGGTACAAGCAAGGCTACAATCTTGGGTTGAGATGCAAGGGTTATTAAATGAAAATCAATCAGGTTTTAGAAAAAATCGTAGTACAATTGATAATATTTTCTGTTTATCTGCAATAGCTAATCTTCGGTTACGCCTCAAAAAATGCAACACATTTTGTATTTTTATAGATTATAAACGAGCGTTCGACTCGATTAATCACGAATTACTTTGGCATAAATTATATTACACGGGTATTAGCACAAAAATTATTAGAATACTGCAGAATCTATATGAGCACGCGAGATTTCGTATTAAAGTAAACGAAAGCTTCTCTAACAGTATAAACATATCAGAGGGAGTTCTACAGGGAGAAATCCTAAGTCCCCTCCTATTTTCGCTCTTTATAAATGATATGGAGGATAATTTTAGGACACAAAATTTAAAAGGTCTTAATATAGATGGTATTCATGATCTTCTGTTGTTAGCATATGCCGACGATATGGTAATCTTTTGTGACTCACCGATTGATGTGCAGAGAAAGCTGACAGCTTTAAATTCTTATTGTACCAAAAATCTACTAACGGTCAACACGGCAAAGACTAAAATTTTAATCTTCCATAAGGGTCGTAGACCTTCTATAAAACATACTTTCTTTTACGATAATCAAAAAATTGAAATAGTCAATGAATTTTCCTATCTGGGGGTAGTTTTCTCTTGTTCAGGGAAATTTAACGTCACATCAAAAAATATAACAAAAAAAACTGCAGTTGCAACTCAAACCATAAAAAATGCTCTTGCTAAAGGTAAATCAGAAACGTGGAATGAGAAACACAAGCTCTTAAATACTGTTATTATCGCCATTGCTTTGTACGCTTCGGAAATTTGGGGTATTAATCAAATAGAAAATATAGAAAAATGCCAAATTAAATTTTTGAAAAGTTTTCTGCATTGCTCTATAAATACACCTAGTCATATGGTGAGGCTAGAAACGGGAACTATTCATTTGGCAGCCGCGGTTTGGAAAAGGATACTAAGGTGGTGGGAAAAGCTATTAAACATGGCAGATAATAGATATGCTAAAATCTTATATAATAGGCTCCTATTTTTGGATAAGACAGATACAAATAAAGAGGAATATAATTGGTGTAGTCAGTTAAAATCATTTCTTATAAAATTAGATTTTGAAAACGTCTGGAACAACCAAGGTATAAATAAGCTGATTATTAAAAAAATTATAGATAAGTTTTCCATAACACTGCAACTCACAGACCAAAATAATTTAGAAATTTCTAGATATAGTGCATTATTTAAACAATTAAAAACAAACGCTTTGAGAGAAACTTACTTAAATTTTAAAATACCTGTAGCAGCTATGAGGGTACTGTGTCAGATAAGACTCAGCGGCAAGAGAGGTTTAAAAATATATTATAATAATATTAGATATGAGCTGGACGCATACAATGTTTGTCCGATTTGTAATTTGAATAAACTAGAAAACATCGTCCATTTTTTTACTGAGTGCCCAATCTATACTCCACTTAGAAAAAACTTTTTAAATAACTATATAAAAAATAGCAGTAGCAATCTGATATCTTTGATGGAATTGCTAAATATTAGTAGCATAGAAAAAGCCAATAATATATTTTATTTTACTGTGGGTGCTATGAAACTACGTAGTTTTTGTCTCAGTGAGTAGAGATTTATATAGGTTATATATGTGAATTAAAATTATTAATATGCTATTGCATTCATAATGTACTTCTTTTATATTTGTTAAGTGATATAGTATAAATAAATGATCATACATTCTATTTGTAAACTTGTAAATGAAATGTAAATATGTAAATGAAAGGTATATTATGTCAATAATTTTCTATAATGTTGTCAGTCCATTGTATTGTATAAGATATGTTTCTTAAACAATTAAATATTATTATTATATTATTATTATTATTATTATTAGTGCATTTTGAAGAAATTACATACTCGATGTAACATTTAGTAAAACTACAAGACGTGGTAAAATTAAGAGGGAGTATAAAGTAAAGCGATCTTGTTCCGTCTCTTTCTCACCCACTAACGGCAGACTATAGCTTTCTCTGTCGAATGAGAACACAAACCAGAGTATCGGATGCACCACCATGATGGGTAGGAATCCCTACCAGAACCCAACGAACGAATCAACATGCATGAATTTCACCCCGCCAAGTCACTCCGAATATTTGGGAATTGCACGCAACAAATAAGAGAGAAGCGAACGAGCCTGGATGAACGGTTCACTCACTCTTACACTAGCCAAATACTATTTTCTGTCCTTTAGCACGCCAAGACGAGGCTGACGAATAAGAGTAACATAAACAACTGCGTTTTCTCCGAAATATGTTGTGTTTTCTGTTTATCTTAGGAAAATGCCATCTCTGATCGCAGTCCAAACGAGAGCCAAGGGGCGGTGCTTACCTGTATAAAACTGGCCGTTTTTGACCAGGAACGGCATCTTGGTTTCGGCCAGGATCAACTTCAGTTCAGTGCGATTTGCCTATTCGTGGTTGTTGCACGTTCTGTTGGTCTCAAAGTTCAGTGCGATTTGACTATATTATTGGTTGTTGCACGTCCTGCGAGATCGCTGCTGCAGTTCAGTGCGATTTGACTATATTATTGGTTGTTGCACGTCCTGCAGCAGCCCCCTCAGTTCAGTGCGATTTGACTATTCGTGGTTGTTGCACGTTCTGTGAGGCCATCGTATTAATTGAAATAGCTCTTTGAGCACCTAATAACTGCGAGAGCGGAGCCTCACAACCTCCTAACTCGTAGACCAATGTATTATTATTACAAGGGCGAAGATTCACGACCTTCTAACTTGTATATCACAATTGACAGGCTTACTAAAGTGCAATAAAGTCATATTGTGTATTTGGGGACTATTTACCCAGAAACATTGAGTGAGACAATACATAATCACTGACATATTTTGTATTATTGAGTGAGAAATTATTCCATCACTGGCATATTTTGTATTATTGAGTGTGGAATATTTAATCACTGGCATATTTTGAGTGAGTAATATTTCCTCACTGGCATACTTTTCCTCCGACTGTCACTCCGGTGACACTCGTTGGTCATCACGACTTCTCCAGCGAGCCGCTGGCCCGGCCGATCAGCACCACAGAGCCGCCGTCGCCGTTCCCGGGAGGTCCACCGACCGACACCCGTAACGGCCAGCCAACGGCCGTCAGATCACTGCCCGCGCCGTACCGTTCTTGCTCTTGGGAGGGGCTCGCTATACCAGCCGTCACCTGAGGGTGCCCGCTTGTCCTCATACACTACATAACTCAGGGAGGAATTGTTTCCTTCCTGGCATCACCCGCCGCCTGTCATTACGGTGACAATCGGTGGTCTTTGGTTTTAAGTTTCAGAAATCCGACGCCGCCCGGCCCTTCACACAGATACCGCTACTGTGGCGATAACCGACCGCCCGCAAAAACCCAACTGCTCGAGGGTTCAGAGGCACCCTCCGTACGGGTTCGAGGTGCTGAGAGTCACCCGCCAAAGACTGAAATCGCAGTCGTAATGGTCCAACTGCTTGACCAATGTTTTATATATTTTTGTGTCATATTGTCATGTTATGTCCGATTTAGCATTTCTTATTTAAAAGTCCTCTGCCTGTGTGTTTTCTGTGGTTTTCCCAGGTGTTAGGTAAATACCAGAGGATTATGTATCTCCACAGCCGAAATAAATAATATTTAATCAGTTACAACGTTTAATTTCTTTACTTCCGCATAACCTATCACATTCACGACTCAAATTAAAGATTCTGGTCATTATAAAAATCAAATAAACACAACGTAAATCAAACACAACGTAACTTAATGGGTCCTAAATAATTTGAAATAATAAATTTTAATACTAGACGATTGCCGCGTCACAATAGCGAGGGAAATATCTGGGAACAATCCTACAATAAATGTACCATAACAAACGCTTGTTGCTGGCATCACTTTAGATTAACACAAAACAAGAAAAGAATAATGAACCAAACCAAATAAAAGTAACTAACAGTAAAACCAATTATGACATCATAGTTGAAATACTAAAACCTATAATAAAGTAAAAACTCTTTTATTATCGTAATTATTTTGTAATTGTTAATCTAGAAAATTGATTTTTTTACATTGTATGTTGTTAACGATATAATTTTTTTTAACGTTAAAGTATGCTGCTATCTGAAAACAGCTTCACGAATGTTACTTTATATAATTTTGACTTTATTATTTGTGAACTGCATTATTTATTGTGTAATATACACATTTTAATATTTCTTATTTTTTAAAGGAAAGATTACCTGTACATTATTTCAAGGATATATATATATATATATATATATATATATATATATATATATATATATATATATATATATATATATATATATATATATATATATATATATATATATATATATATATATATATATATATATATATATGACAAATTCACACAGATGATATATATATATATATATATATATATATATATATATATATTGTAACCGTACGGACTTTGATGATGCTAAATTAATTTTAAAATAATGGCACGTGATTCTGTAATTTTGTGATCGTCTAGTATAATCAATTATTATTTATGGACCTACGTTGTATTTACATACGTTGTGTTTAAATATCGAAAAATGTAACCCTCAAAATGTTCGTAATACGAAGTAGCTGTCAATGGTGGGAGAATTCGGGAAAGGTTGATTTGAGTAAAAGATTTAGATTCCTTCCAAAAGACATAACTGTGACGTCATACCTTGTGCATTTATTGAAATTCAAGTAATTAAAGAAATATTATTTATTATATCAATTTAGAACGAACAGAGTGATTTGAACACAAAGTTCTGTCGTGAAATAATCATATTATAGCTCTCTGGTATCTACCTTATGCAAGAGGGAAAACACGACCAAAAACTCCAAGCGGCCAATAATCAAATATTATCAAAATCAATTAGAATGTTTCTGGTACAATTATATTACATATTTTTATATGTCATTTAAAATTGACAGAATCTATACTTCAGACTCGTCACAATAATTTGTTAATGCATCAATATCTTTGAATGATTATTAAATCGGCAAATCAGTGTTTGTTACTAATATTGTTAGTTTTGAATATGATTAAATATGTATAATATATTATGAACAATATGGAGGGTTTCCTTATTAGGTAACCAATGTCCATTTGGGAGTTTCCTTTGTCGGTAACCAATGCCCAGTCACAATTTATTGTTATGTTAATTTACTTTAAGAATTAATAACAAATACTTGATCAATATATATTTGTGATAATCCAGATTTATATCATTGTGACTGTCTTTCAGTATTCCAATTTATATTTAACATTTACATTGAATAATTGTATAATCAGAGAATGATAATTTATTGAATTTAATATCGTAGTGTCGATTTGGTTGCTACTCTTGTGAGAAAGTAACCAGCCCTTAAAACTGACGTATGACAATTAAACCAGAGGTTCAATTAAAGATAGTTGGTGAAAGAAGGTAAAACCAGCAGCCATGGTCGAACCAGAAGCGCTTGGTTAGAGGGGAGGGGTCCAGCAGCCATGGTCGAGCCAGAAGCGCTTGGTTATGAGGAAGGTGTCCAGCAGCCATGGTCGAGCCAGAAGCGCTTGGTTATGAGGAAGGGGTCCAGCAGCCATGGTCGAGCCAGAAGCGCTTGGTTATGAGGAAGGTGTCTAGCAGCCATAGTCGTGCCAGAAGCGCTTGTTTATGAGGAAGGTGTCCAGCAGCCATGGTCGAGCCAGAAGCGCTTGGTTAGAGGGAGGTGTCCAGCAGCTATGGTCGAGCCAGAAGCGCTTGGTTAGAGGGAGGTGTCCAGCAGCCATGGTCGAGCCAGAAGCGCTTGGTTATGAGGAAGGTGTCCAGCAGCCATGGTCGAGCCAGAAGCGCTTGGTTATGAGGAAGGTGTCCAGCAGCCATGGTCGAGCCAGAAGCGCTTGGTTGTGAGGAAAGTGTCCAGCAGCCATGGTCGAGCCAGAAGCGCTTGGTTATGTGGAAGGTGTAGGGTACGGATAATTTAACCTCTTTTTCAATAGGCATAGAGCCAGAGTAGAGTCTCGTTAGAGTCTCCTGGAGTCTCGTGAGAGCCTCCTCGGTTACGACAAATCGTGCAGTTTATATACAGTGGTTGTCCTCTCGTTCCTCCACCCCGAGGCCCTACGATGAGTGCGTCCTCTTCATCTCTTCTCCGAAGATGGCGTGGGTTCTCTTCTGCACCCCGTCTCCGAAGATAGCGTGGGTTCTCTTCTCACCCCGTCTCCGAGATGTCCTAATGTAGCGTCATGTACTGTTTAATATCTTTCACACCTTTCTGAAACAAAGAAGGCCCACACATCTCCATATCACACAGATTTCCAAATACCACAACCCTAGATTCCAATGACTGTGATTCCGTACCAGTGGCGTACCTAATATTCTTACTCAAACCTTTGTTTGAACCAAATTATAATCTAATGGTGAATATTCTCATTGGCGCATTTTCCATAACTTCCATGGTTAGATCACTTAGTTTTATAATAGTCGTACTTAATTATCAACGCGAGAATACTATAACGTCTTCATTGTAACATTGGATACGCCACTGCAAATGCAGCCTTGAGATTTGAGAACATCCCTTCAAAAACAATAAACAGAGCACGCGCCCCGAAGTGTCGGCTGGCCGGCCCGCCAGATGTTGTAAACTCAAGTACCTAGGAATTCTTTGCAGACGTATAAAAAATGTAAAGAGATAATATTTATACATACATGCGTGCCGTTACAATATGTATATATATATATATATATATATATATATATATATATATATATATATATATATATATATATATATATATATATAATAATAATAGTAATAATAATAATACATTTATTTTGCTTATAAAAATATACAAAAGGAGTGGCTACATTGCATTTTTTACATTTCTAATTTGCATTTGTTTTATGGTTATAGCTTAGTAAAACTCTTATGAAATATTAAATTGGTAATAATTAAATATTTAAGATGAATGCTCGGAGTTTGAGGGATTCCTGGATGTAGCGAGATATATCGTAACACTTCTTTTTTGACAGTTCCGAGAAGAGGTTATTATAGTTGCCTTTAGGGTTGAAGAGGTATTGGGTGAGGTATGCAGTTCTCATAGGGTCCAATATAGGGCATCGAAATAGAAAATGGTATAGATCGTTGGCTTCGAATGTGTTACAGATACTGCAAAGTTCTTCTTGATTAAATTTGTGTTGATATCCGTCTTGGTAGATTTGAAAGTATTTTATGTTAGCGGGTCTTAGTTGCAAGATTATTTTGACTATATTAAAAGGGACGTCCATAGTCAAGAGATTTGAACTTGTGCTATATGTTTGATAATTTGGGTTGTATGAAGAGTTGATTATTTTTCTAGTATCCGTTTCATATAAAAGTTCATTGTACGATAATACTATGTTGAGTAATTCTTTTTTCAGCATTGTACAGCTCTGACTTTCCCAGACCCACTCAAAGTTAGCTGCCTCAAGCGTTTCCTGAAGATAACGTACCCAGTTGTGTTTTTTCTATTTTTCCTTGGAGAATTTGGTTTCTTTGTTTAATAACAAAAGCTTATTGTAACATAATTTGGGGTATCTATCATCCGGCATTGTTAGTAGTGTAACAAAGTGGTTTTGAGTCGACTGTAGATATCCTGTTGGTTTGCTTCCCGGTTTTGTGCGATAAGATTCTGAGGAAGAATCTTATCGTGACAACGAATATGTGCGATTATCTGCAGTCGTCAGCCATCGTTGCACCCCCGAAAATACCACCCTTCACCCCGCTCAAAAACATAGCGTCTGTTTTTGAGCGGCAGAGTCAGTGATGTCACGTTCGCGTCTTCGGGTGGTCAAGATGTGACCAGAACGCATCCGCTCCCGCTTTTCGCGCGGATATTTAGTATTTACGCTTTAGTTTGTATCTTCTTTCATTAGTCTATTAAGTTGGTTAATTAATAAAGTTATCTGTGTTTTGTTATTGTGTGCGTATTATTAATAAAATAGTCAAACAATCGTCTTAATAATCGCGCTTCCGGTTTAATTACGTTTGATTAATCGCCATCCAGAGAAACGATACGCACTCGCGATGTATAGATCCGCCCGTCGTGTTACAAGTGGCGCAGTCCGGTAGGATAGTCAGAAAAAGTTCTGTGTAATTTATGCAGAATCGCGGTAAATACGTAACCGCTGCAAGTGATCACCATACGCGTTTAATTTTTGAATGAGTGAATCACTTGTTAACTGGCTATCAGCGAATTTACGTTTGTTGTGCATCGTGAGTGTGTAAGTTATTTTATTTGAACATTTTACTTCCACGACATGTTATTTAGAATTTTGTTTTACGTCGAATTTAATTGTAATTCGAATAATGTCTGCCGCATGAAAGTAAACTCGTTTTGTTCTCCAACTTAACCGGGAATTTAAAGAACGCGCAACGAAATGTATTCGTATACGCAAGTACCATCGTTTTGCCCATGGAGTCAGCACCTTGGAGTTCCGCCGCACCCGCTGGTAACCATGTACCCGCAGTACGGGTACGAGTGCGATAACTCGATCCCAGGAGCGTCACAGCTCAAACAGTATCCACTGGGAGGTGCACCATGTCGATTTCGTCCCGACGTCCAACTGAAGACAGCGTTACCAGAGACGTGGATGGCGTCGTATGTCCAGCCGCCGCCGCAAGATCAGCAAGCACCGTTGAACCAGCCGTTTGTGTATGGGCAGCATACGGATCGTAGCCCGTTGTACGTGAAACCGAGCTACGGATCCGTTGTCCAAACTGAGGTTCAAGTGCTACCCGTAGCAACAATTAACGTAGCTGAAATTGAATTGTTGCTGAGGGCCGAGAAACGGGTGGTTGTGGACATCCCGCGTCCTACAGAAAAGGTAATAGCTAATTCGGTTGTAAACGTAGAAGTGGGAGACGTAGTCATCGACAGCGAAGAAGGCACCAGGGTACAGAGGAACTCCGAAGAGATTGCTGAAGAAGAAGAACCGGTTAAGGAAGAGGATAGAAAAAGTACGCTTTCTGATACAAAGGCGAAGCTATGTCCAGATGTTTTTAGAGAGGTACGTGCCGTTGAACCTTCTGTGAAACGCACCACAATAGAAGGCAAAAAGAGTCAATTTCGGCGTGTACCTAGAATGGTTGAAAACATCTGGAGATATAGCAAAGTGCCATTGCGACAGAAAGACCGACGACAGTTTTCGAGTTCCAAGAAAGGACATCGACAACCCTGGACCGACAGGCCGACCACCCAACGATGTGGATGGAAGCGTCATCGCTTCAAAGCTGCCAGTCAGAGTCCGCTTCTTGCTGAAGAACCTCCCCCGCACCCCGCCCTATTGGAATGTACATTGTTAACCATGTGGTGTCCGTGAAGTGAAAGTGCGACAGCAAGTGTAATTTCGGTGCAGTGTCAGTGTCCCTTTTTTACGATCCCCTGTGGACATGACAACACGGCCAACTGCCTGAAGTTATACCTGCTGTACCTTCCCGCGACACAATGACTTTTGTAATTATGTGCATGTTAGTTAAGATTTAGTTAAGTTTCGAATTATGTATCGATTACGTTTTACTCTTTGTAATCTTTGTGACATTCGTTTTGTATTATTGTATTCGTTTTTTTTGTATTACTGTATTCGTTTTTTTGTATTCTTGTATTCGTTTTGTTTATGTATTTTCGCTTTATTTGTTTTGTGTTTTGTGGTATTTTCTGTCTGTTTCAGGTTTTAAATAATTATATCACATTAGAGAGATAATTATGTTTTAAAGGGGGGATGGTGTAACAAAGTGGTTTTGAGTCGACTGTAGATATCCTGTTGGTTTGCTTCCCGGTTTTGTGCGATAAGATTCTGAGGAAGAATCTTATCGTGACAACGAATATGTGCGGTTATCTGCAGTCGTCAGCCATCGTTGAACCCCCGAAAATACCACCCTTCACCCCGCTCAAAAACATAGCGTCTGTTTTTGAGCGGCAGAGTCAGTGATGTCACGTTCGCGTCTTCGGGTGGTCAAGATGTGACCAGAACGCATCCGCTCCCGCTTTTCGCGCGGATATTTAGTATTTACGCTTTAGTTTGTATCTTGTTTCATTAGTCTATTAAGTTGGTTAATTAATAAAGTTATCTGTGTTTTGTTATTGTGTGCGTATTATTAATAAGAATAGTCAAACAATCGTCTTAATAATCGCGCTTCCGGTTTAATTACGTTTGATTAATCGCCATCCAGAGAAACGATACGCACTCGCGATGTATAGATCCGCCCGTCGTGTTACAGTAGTTTATACCAGCAACTCAGGGTTCTTTCAAGGATTCTCACTTCAAGGTTTCGCTCTCCAGTTTCCCTTCGTATAAGATAACTTGGAGTTGTTCTAGCCATGGAATATAAGCTTTTGAAATAATGCGTCATGCCTTTTTCAATACTATCCACCTGTGATGAGCTCCAAACTTCTGATCCATACAAGAGTGTCGGTTATATAATGGAATTATAGAGTTCTAGGTTGGTGTACCAGCAATTTAGCTTCGTTTTGGCGAGAGTACTTTTAATAGCTCCGGTTTCTCTGGATACTTTTGTAAGGAGTATTTTGGTGTTTTCATTAAAAAACCCGGTTGTTGTAAACATCGTTCCTAGGTATGTGTAGGTTTTTGTATACTCTATTTCCTTATTTTGACAGATGTATCTTATTTTACGTTTAGGAGGTCTGCCCAAATGGAAATGAAGAACTTTAGTTTTTTCGGAGTTAATTTCTAATTGTTGAGAGTCACAGTAGTCCGACAATGCTGCGAGTTTTCTTTGTACATCGTGGGGTGAGTGAGCCATCAGAACTAGATCATCCGCATATTGGAGTGTTAATATGTCAGTTTTCTGGTTAAAATAGTACCCTTCCAGATTTCTTCCTCGGATGAATGTCTCTAGGTCGGAGATGAATAGAGCGAATAGAAGAGGACTGGTGCACTCACCTTGCAGTACGCCCTTTGTAATTTTGATTTCATCCGATAGTTTGTTGTTAAGGCTGACTTTTAAGGTGGCTCCGTCATAAATGTTCTTTAGTAGCCGACTTAATTTTCCGCTCAGTCCTAGTTGGTAACATTTGAGCCATAACAGTTCATGGGACACCGAATCAAATGCTTTTTTGAAGTCAATAAATATTCCATATATGCCCTGCTTGTTTGTTAAGAGAGCTGTTTTAATTATTGCATTTAGAACAAATATGTTGTCGATACATGATCTCTTCTTCCTAAAGCCTGATTGTGCTTCGGGCAACAAGTTTTTACTTTCGACCCATGTTTGGATTCTGGAATTTAGGATGTACGTGAACAACTTTGTAATGGTATTGATGAGTGCGATTGGTCTGTAGTTATTCGTATCAAGAGGATCACCTTTTTTATGTATGAGTGTTATTTTTGTGCTTTTTAAATCAGTTGGCAAGTTTTCGTTCTTTAAAAAATTGTTGAACATATTTTTGAGGTATTCCTTTGCTTCTGTTGGCAAATTCTGTAGCTGTTCATTTAAGATGCCGTCAGTACCTGTACTTTTATTTGGTTTAAGGTTTCGTATTGCTATGTTTAGTTCATAGGTTGTTATGTTGTCGTCAAGGTATGGGTGATGCACATCAAAAAATACTTGTTCGTTTGTTACTTTGATATTATGCCAGTCTCGGAAATAATTTGTCCACTCATTTATATTTATTGGGTTTGAGACGTACTTCGAGGGATTTAGAGATTTGATGGTTTTCCAAAATTGTTTTTGGTCTTTTATATTTTCGAGAGTTACTTTAATATCATTAACGTATTTGATCTTTTGGTTGTTTATACATGTTTTGTACTTATTTTTTGCCTCTACATATTCTTGGTGTGTTTCGAGTGAGAAATGATGTTTTTTACAGTTTCTTATGGTTCTTTTAGTGTTTCTCTTAAGCTGGATACAAGCTTCATTAAACCATGGTTTGTTATTAGTTTTCTGATGATGCTGCTCATATATTGTAAATGTATGTGTGATTCCTATGTTTCTAGATGCAAGACCAATTTTTGATCTTATGTATTCATACTCGTTGTTAATAGGAGAATCAGTAACTGTATCCCGTATTTCATTTTTATATGGCTCAACTTTACCAACATCCCAAATAGTTTTTTCAATCTTTGTAGGTTTCAGTTTATAACGGTTTTCTCTACTGGGCATGATATCAACAAGTTTTAATGAGCATAGTAAATAGTCAGATATAATTATTTCTTCACTTACAACTAAGTCCAGCATTTACATTAATCCAGACTAAGTCTATAATACTTTTTCCTTGAACACTTAAGTGAGTAAAGCTTGCCGGGGTATCAGTCATTGTTCTTCCATTGAGAACTATTAAGTTCTGTTCCTCCATTATGTCGAGCAGATTTTTTCCCTTTTTGTTTAGTCTTGTATCACGTACTTCTCTTGCAGCGTTTAAATAAGAGTGTGAGACAAGTTCTTGTTCGATTTGATTCTTGCTTCCTATACGGCCATTGAAGTCACCGCCCACTATTAGAGCGTGGTTTGGGAATTGTTCATTAATGTTCTGCAAACTATCAGAGAACAGTTCTAGCATAACGTTGTAGTTATATGAGGGTGAAAAGTATGTTATACCAAGAATTATATTTTTAACATTATTTTGGAGATTAATAAATATCCAGTGCGGTTCTTTTTCGATTGTTGTTATCTTGCTGGTGGGAAACTTTGAAAATAGCATTATTCCTCCTATAGCCCTTCCAGTGGAAGCTTCTTTAACTGCCGGCTGTTCATATCTATTGTATTCACTTAAAAATGATGGGTTTTCTTTTAATTTGTAGTTGCACCAGGTTTCAACTAAGCATATCACATCACGTTGTAATATCGTGTTCTCTTCATGAGTGGATAGTTTGTATAAGTTTTTTAGTCCTTGGATGTTCCAGAAAATTATGTTTCAGCATTTTCCGTCAATGGTGTTGTGTCCGAGTTTTTTGAAGAGGAGGAATTAGTGCGCAACCTTGTTTGCATGTGGCGGTCTAAAGGCCCTGACTTTAGTGTATTCTTATTCGATTGTCCTGCAGTAATGTTTTTCTTAGTTGTTCCCGTTTTAGTCTGTTCTTGGGTTTTAAAGGTTTTATTAGCTGTGTTGTTTGAGTTAGGATTAGATTTATGTGTTTGCTCCCTTTCAGATGAAATCTTCTTTGCGTAAGTAGTTGAGTTTATTGCAACTGAAGGATCTTGTGCTTGGCCCATTGCTACATCTGGCTTTGCGTAAGTAGTATGTGCTTGATCGAATTCGTGCAAGTTTCCTTCATCAATGTCCGCAAAGTCTGAAATTGTATATTTTGATCCATTTACGTAGAGTATGTTTTGGTGTAGATTGGCTTTGCAGCCTTCTCGTCTGGCTCTAGATAGATGTTGTTTCAGAATTTTTCTTTCCGCTAGAATAGAGGTAGGAAAATCATCCTCCAGGTAAATTTTTTTATCTCTAAGGGTTTTTGCTAGTTTCAATACTTCAATTTTGATTTTTTTTGAGCTAAATTCAACTAATACAGGTCTTATTTTGTTGTTTATTTTTTTCCGATACTTTTTACTACTTCAATGTTATCCGCGGTCAAGTTATTGAAGTTTAAAAAGTTTACCAGTAAGTTAAGAATTATTTGTTCCAAATTTTCTTCTAATGATTCTTTTATTCCGAAAAACATGATGTTTTTTTCTCGGATTTTTAGTTCTAGTTGCTCTATTTGTTTGTTTTTAAATTTTAATTCCTGCTCAAGATGTTCATATTTGAGCTTATTTTCTTCAGATACTTTATCAATTGCACAATGCAGGTTGTTAAGCGAGTCTTTTATATATTCGATATTAGAGTTCATTGGGTCAAGAAGTTTTTTAATATCATCGATTGTTGCCATTTTAATAATTTGTAATTAACCATCAACTTTATTAGAAAATTCCATAGGTCTTTTTTGTAGAACATTTCATTTCCTATAACTTATCTTCCAAAAAGTTTTGGATATTTTTTACAGGTCGTAAGTTATTTACAAAAAACTAAAAAAAATTCATGATTAATTTTAAGCAGTAAAATGACAACTTTTTTTTAGTTTTAGTATCATAATGACGCACCGTTGCCCCCCGAAAGGGTTGGTTCCGTGTCGCTCACTAAGAACACCGTTGCCTCACAGACTCAAAACAGCGAATTGAGTTGACATGAGCCCCTCCAGGGCTCTATGTCCGGTGGCACTGAGTTCTCTAGTTAGTGTTTTAAGTAGAGACCCAGTACATACACACATCATGCACACAACGTGACGCCACCTCAAGTGACGCTCACATTACAATTCATGCATGATACGTAAAACTCAATGAATGACACACTAACCGATAGATAGAAGCTCTCAGGTAATCCTGAATACACTAATTGATTAATGAGACACTTAATCACAAGTTTATATCAAAGCTAACACAGCACTGCACAACTGAACTGTACAAAACAAGCCCAATACTTCGAATGATGCCAGACTAGTTTTGGGTGCGTCTTTGCAGCCCTTAGGAATGTTTACATAAACACATGTGTGCAGTTATCGCTTGAGTTGCATGTGAATATCCCTAAGTCAAGTGGTTTTATGGCTTGTGTCAGGTTTCAGACGCTACGGCCCACACAAACTTTCGTGAGAAAGTTAGGTATTTTTTTATATATTATTACTCACGCACCGACAAGTTTCTATTCTATACAATTTATATTTTGTATTATGCTTTTCGTAATATAAACGAAAGTATTCAATAAACGTAAGTTTAGTTCACATATCTAATATATTTCTGGCAGCAGATTAATTATATTAGTATGCAAAAATATCTGCTATCGTTACGCGAATCTTATTCTATTTTTAAAATAACTCTAATATTGATAATTTAAATCAGAAATATTAAACAAATTCAATTTAGCTTACAAAGAATACACTAAAGATGTATTACTAACAGTAATATAATTTCTGGATTAAATGTATTTTCAGACTTTTCTAATCTGGAAGTTTTCATTTAAATAAAAGCATTTTGGCTTATGTCCTACTATTAGAGTATTTTCTATTCCAAGGGCAGATCACAATTATTCTAAGACGGTAAAATTCATTTCTTCGTAATCATGCTCTTTTAATGAGTTATTAAACCGACAAAATTTATCCAACAAATTTAAATAGTTTATCTTGGATTAATGAACTAGCGTCATCAATGTTTTATTATTATTTATGTCTTATTTTTCGTATGATCAAATAATACAATACATACTAAAACTGTATTTTATTTCAGATATACAGAAATAGTTGGAGGTGCAGGAAAAAATATTTCATGCAGAAAAACAAAAGAAAATTTAGATGGCTCATAAACAGATTGGCAAGTACTCAAATACTAATCATAAACCGAACAACTATGATAATAGTGATTAATGAAGATAATATAACATCTCCATCTGTTAGACAAATTAGAACATCTAATTTTTGTGTAATGATCGTGGAATAGACCGGTAATATACCACAGATCTGTAATTGGCCGCCTATCCGCCACATCTGAGCGCAGTTCACTGACACCATATGTGCATGAAGCTCGCTACTCGCTTCATTTTGCAGTGAGGTCACGATAATGGATCGTTCATCTTCATTCACATCTTTTTCTCTAAGGAGGGTGAAAATGTAACTCGGCATACACACACGAAATTTATTATTGTTGATTTAACTTATTTTTATCTGGTAAGTTCAGGGCATCATATACTTCATGTTTTTGACAAATTTGTTTTATTTATGCTTTACATTACATAATAACAAAATATACTTCATCCTAAAAGAAATAATGTAATTTTTTTTTTAATATTGTTATATCTCATTAGAGTCTATTTAAGCACTGAAATGTTCTATACTAGTAATACAATATAAATTTCATGTCAAAGAAAAAAATATTATAAAGATTAACACTGGATTGGAATTAACAGAAACAACAGCGTTATCATGGTATAATTTTTATTATTCACTTGAACAAGATTTCTTGTTTAATGCTATTATATGAAGTATACAAATAACTCCAGAACGATTGGGGCATTATATGCGGAAATTTTGATTCATAACGCCTGCTATATTCACGCAACGCCACAGATGACCCTTGTCTTATATTAAAAAATAAATACATACATATATCATTATGTCTTTTATCCATTTCTGGGTGTGGCATTCTGTCATAACATGTTACGGTAAGTTATATTATTGTTATACTTTTTTAGGTACAATTATGTAGCACGAGCTCGTTGAGGGTACAGAGCGCATAGGTTAAAATCTGATATTAATAAGTAAATTTGATGTGATTGTTACTTACTTGTACTGTGAATTTCCTTTTATGTTGTGGACTACCTTTATGGAGTGGCAAATCGTTGCCAGTTAGAACACACATATCACTTAAATGAGAACTGATGAAAACTTACTTAATTGAAAGGATTATTAAAATGAACTTTGATATTTAGACATATAAGATATTGAAAAATAAGAAAGGATAAAATATAAAACACTTGATCGAACTAATATGCGTGAAAACAGTTTTATATTATGAACTTAAGTTACACTAATTAAAATAAAACTTCGGTAAATTCGCGCCATCGCGTTTTGTAAAGATGTCCGTACATCTTTGCCCGTAGAGTCGCTGTTTCTGACTGACTTGGCTATCCCAAACACTTGACATTCTCTGGGTAAAACTACCCACATCTGAAACCCATTTCCACAGATGTCTCAAGTGTTTGGGGGCTGTGTAATCCGACACAAAGGCACTGCCGATTTTGTGAACACGGAAAGTTTCTAGAATTCTTAGAAAATTTACTAATAACTGTCACTTTTAGAAGTTAACGTCCCATATTTGAAAACCTAAAGTTTTCGCATTCACACGAAAGGCCATGTGGCTACGAGTGTCAATTTACACGAAGCCAAGCTTTTATCTGAAGCAACATACAACAATGAGATAGCTTATATTGTTACATTATTCCCACGTTAAAACATAAATATATCGGTGACCTCGATGTATTTTTTTTACCGGTAACTGGGTGAACTATTTCATTCCTGAAATGCTGCAATACTGAATCTAAACCAAATGATCAAATCTACACATTTTCAACTGGGTATTCTCTAAAATACGCAGCAGAAATCAAAAAACAATTTGACAAAAGTAAAACATTACCAAAATATTAAATGGTTATCGTCCAGATAACTAAACATATTTCTCAAAAATTACCAATGATTCTACAGTTATAAACAAACTAAGTACAAGAACTCAATTTGCTGTTGTAAACCTAGAAAAAATCGAATTAAATCAATTGCTTAGCAAACACAGATTGCTAAAACTAAACCAACTGCTAAACTAGCTAATACAAATTGAAAAAAAAATCAAATGAATTACTAAACTAGCAAACACAACTTGTAGAAACTAAACCAATTGCTTAAATAGCAAATTCAAAATAAATCAAAAATCAGTTGCTAAAGTAAAACAAATCGCTAATTAAACAAAAATCAGTTGCTAAACTAGCAATCACAAATAAACAAAACAATTGCTTGATTTCAAGTCTACTCTCAGGTAGCATCTCAAGCTTACAATACTTTTTTTTTTAACTTTTCCATAATTGAAATTATCAAATTTCTAAATACACAAAATTGCTAAAATCTAATCAAATTATTAAAAACACGTCTTGTCTCATGTAGTACGTTTAAACAAAACAATACATTTAAATTGAACCTACGTGTACATTCGTACAACTGAAATTATGAAATTTCACTGAACACTAAAATTAAATACATGTCTTTACACAAAATTCATGCAGCTGGTACAAATTCAGCGACACAAAATGAACATATGTTCCTAAAACAATGGAATTCTCTAATTCCAACATCTGAGATTTTACCACAACTAAATCAGAGAATTACTTTTTGTAATACACATAATTACATAATTAAACTAAATTAAATCTAACATGCACTTAAATACTATTGTTCCGAAAAAACTAAAACATTGTCAATGGTCACTGGGTCATGTCCCGGGTTGTTGGGATGTAAAGGGTAAGCGGGGTGTGCACAACACTAACACCACTACTCACAATTGTTAAAAGTTCACTGAGGGACAAGGGTGGTGGTTCTTCCTTGAACTGGGGTTGTTGACACTTAACCGTCGGGACAGTAGAAATGTTTGTCTCATTTACGGATGTCCAAGCATTATTAGGTCCCGACGAGTAGGATGGTCGCAACGGTGAGCGCAGAAGGATTGGGCGTGAGCCTGTCTGGAGCCTCCGTTGGTGCAGATCTTGGTGGTAGTAGCAAATACTCCAGCGAGGCCCTGGAGGACTGATGTGGAGAAGGGTTTCGTGTGAACAGCCGTTGCACACGAGTCATTCGATCCTAAGCCCTAGGTGAAAACCAATGTTGATGTGGTGTGTTTATTATATGAAATATACAATATTACTTTCGCTATATTTTTACCCAAATAATAAATATACACGGCTATTTATACAAATAAATAAAATGAACAAACATTGTGATGTGGGGGACGAGTGAAGAAACGAGCCGGAGGCAGTAAAAAGAGCTAAATCGTTAAATCTATACACGATTACATTTTAGTGACTTACCCTGTGCTCCAACTCTCGCTCACTATCTAACAATCTCTATCCCTTTCTTCCTGTGTGCGTTTGATATTATATTGAAAATATTTTGTATAAAGAAACATAATATTATTATTTGAACATACAAGGAAAGTAACAATAACATCTTGTTTTTTTCTGCTATTATACTTATATACAAAAAAAAATGTGTGCATGTTATTTTGTTATTGTGTATATGTGTGTATCTAAGCGATTATACCCCACACTACACATAACATAGGCATAAACATATTTTAAGAAATTATAGAGAGAGAGAAATAACAAGTATGTTAGTGATATAATTATTATTGTGTATACACCCATCGGGCGAAAGGGAATCTGGTTCCTATTCCAGAACCCGGCAGCGGAACCGTTAAAAATGTCGGATCCTCGTAAGAGTATTCGTCGGGGTAACCCAAAGTGACCTGGAGACGCCGTCGGGAGATCCGGAAAGAGTTTTCTTTTCTGTATAAGCGTTCGAGTTCCCTGGAATCCTCTAGCAGGGAGATAGGGTTTGGAACGCGAAGAGCACAGCAGTTGCGGCTGTGTCCGGATCGTCCCCTCGGACCTTGAAAATCCAGGAGAGGGTCACGTGGAGGTGTCGCGCCGGCTCGTACCCATATCCGCAGCAGGTCTCCAAGGTGAAGAGCCTCTAGTCGATAGAATAATGTAGGTAAGGGAAGGGAATAAGGATAAGCAGCGCATATAGGACGGTCTCGACAGCAGCAGCCCAAGTGCTGGCGGGACAAACTCCTATAGAGCTACTTGTAAAAGAAAGGGAGCAAACTTATCGCAAGAACAGAGAGGAAGTTCGAGCTATCAAGCTGAAGACAAGCCTGCAATGGCAAAAGAAGTGGGAAGAAGAGACTGCGGGGGAGTGGACGAGGAGACTCATACCGCAGTTAAAGGAGTGGATAGACAGGAAGCATGGAGAGTTGGACTTCCACCTCACCCAGCTTCTAACAGGACACGGCTCTTTCGAAGCCTATCTCAAAAGGATAGGAAGGAGGGACTCAGCTTCCTGCCCCTTCTGTCACCTGGGGGAGGACACAGCTGAGCATACCTTCTTCCACTGCCCTGAATGGACACATGAAAGGACAGTTGCTGAGGAAGAGTTAAAGAAGAAACTTAGCCCAGAAAACATTGTACAAACAATGTTAGAGGGCGAAGACGAGTGGTCCTCAATTAAATCCTTCGCAAACGCAGTAATGCGAAAGAAGGAGGAGAGAGAGAAGAGACTCGAAGACGAAAGAAGATTGACAGCTCAGACATGAGCGAGGAAAGAGGGGCAACCTGGAAAGCAATGCCGAAAGGTAGTACTTCAGGTTGGTAAAACCCCTGTTAAACTGGTGGTTAGGTTTTAGTGGGTATGGCTGAACAGCAGGCGAGCCCCACACTCAGTGCGTAAATGCATTTCCCCCACCAGGTTAAAAAAAAAAAAAAAAAAAAAAGGTAAGGGAAGTCGGCAAATTGGATCCGTAACTTCGGGATAAGGATTGGCTCTGAGGATCGGGACGTGTCGGGCTTGGTTGCGAAGTGGGTTTCGGTTAAAGTGCCGGGCCTGGGCGAGGTGATTCTGTCTTCCTCCCTTCGGGGTTGTTTGATTTGTTTGATCCGAGTTCGGTCCCGTGCCTTGACCTCCCATGGAACTTCCTTGCTGCAAGGCCTCGCGAGTACGATGGTACGCAAGTATCAGCCGTTCGGAGTGTCCTTTTCGGCCGTCATTTAACGATCAACTCAGAACTGGCACGGACCAGGGGAATCCGACTCAATAAAGTGGTATATACTATTAAAACAAAGCATGCACTTTTTTTTTCACCCCAATTGAAAAATACTTCAAATAAAACTTTTAGCAAATAACCTAAAAATAAGAATTTTCTTAATAAATTAACCCCTACTACCCACCCCTTCAGATTTACACCCCTAAATAGGGGATGATGTTATGATGTGGTATCAATTTTATTGATGATTTTGCGGAATCTCACCAATCTAAGACGATTTTCAAGAATAAATTTTTTCTCCACGGGTGCTAGAACACGAGCTCACTACCCTTATTTCTCAAAATTCAGGTCTCTTGAGCATCAGATTTTTTTGTGAAGACTTAGAAATTTGAAATTTGGTATGTGCAGAGACTTTGCCGTCTTACGTGCCATAGTCACCATGAGCGCTCGAGCTGACCTTGGGTTTGAGAGTAGAGGTCAAGGTCGAATCAAATTTTATGAAGATGTCAAAAAAAATACCCGTACGTTATTATACGTCTATAGGGCAATATAATTGCAAAATATAAAAAAAAAAATTTTCAACCCCCTTCAGTTACTAATTTTTATCTTTTTTACTATAACAGATAAAAAAAAACTAAAATCACTTTCACCCTTACTGGCCTATGGGACATCAAATGGCATAGAAGAAAAAAATAAAAAAAAATAAAAAATAAATTACATGTTAAATCTTATGGGATGAGTCATATTCAAAAATTCATAAATGTACTTAAAATTACATATTACAAAAAGTTAGTGTAGAAGCAATGGCAAAGCTTGAAGCCAGCTTCACAGGGAAGCCAATGCAAATCAATAACTACATGGCCTTCAAGGTTGGCAGATCCATAGAATCTGTAAAAGGGAAGAGAAGGTTTAAAGCCTATAAGGATTTAGTCCTCAAACTGAAAGCCGATGGCATTCCAGTTGAATCCGATGCGGGTTCCGACTCTGAGTCCTCAGATTCCAACTCAGAGTGCGTATTCTACGACTCTATTGACTTAGGCAACTCAAGTATATTAGATGCTGTGGAGGAAAGTAAGACGGTGGTATCTTAACCACCATCTGTTTCCATTATCAACACAGTATCTACCTCAAGACAGCTGAGGTCTAACAGAAGGAGGGAGAGCTCATCTAGTATTGCGATACCAACTTCTATTCCGGAAGAGTGTTCTTCATTAGAAAATAGGGAGGAAAATCCGGTCTTGGATTTTCTCTCCTCCCTAAATAGCGAAGTCGGAATTCAGAAGTATATTCAAGTTTATCGCATGTTGCTTGATGGGCGTCATGAGCAAGCCCTCTCTGACCTGTTAGTTCTCATATATACGCAAGCCAAAGGCATAGGTAGGATCCGCGCTGGGAAGCCATCTGTCCCACCTACTTCTCGTGGACCTGACAAGTCTGAAAAATTAAAATCTAAACCAGCTAAACCTCGTAACCCCCACAATACGGCCCGCGCGTCTTCGTTCAAGCGAACGCAAGATGCCTATAAAAATGACCGTAAGAAGTTGGTCTCTTCCTTACTAAGAGGGACACCCCTGGATACGCCTGAAGTCACCCCAGGCGTGGACCAGGTTTACGAGGAATATCTCAAGATATTCGGCGCTCAATCTCCTCCCGACGACGAACCGGTCGGGAGAGTCAATTATGGCAGTGACACTAGCTTTTCGCCAATAACACAGTTGGTAATTAAGGAGGCTCTGGACTCACAAAGTTCCTCAGCTGCCGGCCCGGACAAAGTTTCCTTGAAACAACTCAGGTCAGTTGATATGCTGGCCTTAACCCTGTTGTTCAACGGTATGTTGTGCTTTAGTTCGGTGCCTTTAGACCTTAAAGAATGTCGCACCACTCTTATCCCTAAGTCCGTGGATCTTGCGGACATTAAAAACTGGCGGCCAATCACAATCTCCTCCTTAATCCTGAGACTTTTTAATAAAATATTGGCGAAACGATTGAGCGCGTTTAACCTGAACCTGGCCCAAAAAGGCTTCAGGAAGATAGATGGCTGCATGGCCAATACGCTGACATTGCAGAGTATAATTAAAGACCATCGAAGGCGGGCATCTCCATATGCCGTCATTACACTCGACCTGAAAAAAGCCTTCGATACTGTGTCTTCCCACAGTATCCCTAGAGCTCTGCAACGTGTGGGTGTTGATCAGAGGACTATTCAGCTGATCAAAAGCCAATACAACAACTGCACTACTACCATTAAATGTGGCCATGCAACCACTAAGCCCATTCCCATGTGTACGGGAGGTAAACAAGGAGACCCTCTCTCCTATTATTTTCAATATAATCATGGACGAATTGCTAACGTCCATCGATCAGAATTATGGTATCCAGGTCGGGAATATAAATATTGCTACCGTGGCCTACGCGGACGACCTTTTAGTTTTAGGTCCAGACTCCGCTTGTGTCGATCACATTCTAGACACTATCTGCCGGTTTTTAGATAAACGCGGCCTGGCCCTAAATCCGTCTAAGTGCACATCTCTTGTGCTTCGACGTGTCCCTCCTAAAAAGAAGTTATATTGCGTGACCACTCCAACGATCTTTCTGCATGGTACCCCTGTAAGACAGATCATACCAGGGGACCAATTCAAATACTTAGGCCGCAATTATAACTTCGATGGGGTGGAGCTCTTGAACTCCAACAAGTTAACATCCATTCTCGAAAACCTGGTTCGATGCCCCTTACGTCCACAACAAAAGATGAGTCTGTTGACTACGAACATCTTGCCAATGGCTCTACACGATCTGCAGTATCCAGGAATCAAAAGCGCTACCTTAGCCTCCTGCGATGCTGCCGTACGGAAGACTATCTGTCATCTACCCATGTCCACCAGCAACGCTTTACTTTATGCGAGGCGCAATGATGGTGGACTGGGCATCACATGTCTTGCGGATCAAATACCCCTAATTTTGCTTAGAAGGATTACAAGGCTTACTGCTTCCGGTGATCCGTTTTCTCTTGCCGCGCTCGAGTCAGAGCAAGGCCGTTTAAATAAGCAACGAATATCTCGCTTAACTAAACATACAACCACCGCTGAGGTAGCTACCACACGAAAACTAGCTCTTGAAAGATCGTATTCGGGCAACGGTTTGCATCAGGCCAACAATCATTCTGCCTGCAACCGTTGGATATCTCAACCCCCGTTATACTGGTCGGGTAGGGACTATGTAAGGGCCATACAACTCCGTTCAAACATGCTTCCCACCCGAGGTGCACCTCATAACCCTAAAGAAAAACGTAGGTGTAGAGCTGGCTGTGACCGCTCCGAGTCAATCTCGCATATATTACAGGGCTGTTCTGTCTGTCATTACAGTCGAATTAAACGACATAATAGAGTTGTAAAGGCTATTAAGAGGGTTGCGCTTAAGCGCGGATTCAGTGTGGAAGTTGAAAAACGAATATCATGCTCCGATGGAGAAATTAAGAAGCCCGACATTATTATGGTCAAGGATAATCAGGTCATTATTTCTGACGTTGGGATTAACTGGGAAGGCCCCCAGCCGCTTGGCACCGCAAATAAGCGAAAAGTTACCTGGTATTCCAACATCGAGTTCATCGACTACATCAGGTCGTG